>QJPP01002544.1:0-382292 GCA_003996215.1 Jaltomata sinuosa | reverse complement strand
TGAGACCTGGTGGTTTGAGGCAGCGACTTCCCATTCCTGAGTGGAAGTGGGAAGGGATTACTATGGACTTCGTTGTTGGTTTACCTCGTACTTCTCAGAGGTTTGATTCCATATGGGTGATTGTTGATAGGCTGACTAAGTCAGCACATTTCTTGCCAGTTCAGACTTCTTATGGTGCAGAGAGGTTAGCTCAGATCTACCTCCGTGAGATTGTTCGATTGCATGGGGTCCCAGCTTCTATCATTTCAGACCGCGGCACCCAGTTTACATCTCAGTTCTGGAGGGCTATTCAGCGTGATTTGGATACAGAGGTTCATCTTAGTACCGCTTTCCACCCTCAGACATGATGGCCAGTCTCGAGAGGCACCATCAGATTCTGGAGGACATGCTTCGGGCTTGTGGTTCTTGACTTTGGAGGTTCTTGGGATCAGTTTGTTCCCTTGGCAGAGTTTGCTTATAATAACAGCTTCTATTCGAGTATCGGCATGGCACCTTTTGAGGCTTTGTATGGCAGGCGTTGCAGATCACCGGTAGGTTGGTTTGATGATTTTAGTGCTGAGCCACAGAGCACAGATTTGCTTCGAGATTCCTTAGACCGAGTCCGAGTGATTCAGGACAGACTTCGGGCAGCTCAGAGCAGGCAGAAGAGTTATGCTGATCGTAGGCTTCGTGCCTTGGAGTTTAGTGTCGGTGACTTGGTCTTTCTCCGTGTATAGCCCATTGGGCCGTTTGAGATTTTTCAGAGGGTTGGTAGCGTTGCCTATTAGCTAGCCTTGCCTCAGATGTTTTCAGCTATATATCCAGTATTTTATGTTTCGATGTTACGTCGGTGTGTCCCAGATGAGTCTCATGTGTTACAGTGGGATTCAGTTCAGTTGTGTGAGGGTTTAGCCTTTGTTGAGGAGCCGACAGCTATTTTGGCCAGAGATATCAGGGGATTGAGGTCTCGAGAGATCCCGGTTGTTAAGGTACAGTGGAGGCACCGTCCAGTCGAGGAGGCTACCTGGGAGACCGAGAGAGATATGCGGGCCCAGTATTCGCAGCTATTTGAGCCTTCGGGTACCCCTTGACCTTGACTTTCGAGGACGAAAGTCCTTTTTAGTAGTGGATGATGTAATGACCCTTCCGGTCATTTCCACGTATACATTTTCCTTGAACCGTTAGAGCCTGTTTATAGCGGCCCCAAGTCACTTAAGGCTTGTAAGGACCGGTATTTCGGTGTCGGTTCCATTTGTGTGGTCGCATTATAAGTTTTGAAGACAAGTAAGTCGGCAAAGGTTATCGTAGGTTCCTTTAATAAATTTTCTGAACTTTGGGTAAAATGTCTCAGGGCTTTTCTCCCAATATATAAAGAGTTAGAAGTCCCCCGAAATACCAAATCGAAGGTCTACGATTCTATTTCCAACGCACAAAACCTCACGTCCAACTGATCGCGGAGTAAAAGGGTATGACTATTTTACCGCGGACTGTCTGGCAGGAACCGGGTTGCGAACCGGGTCGCGAACCGGGTCGGGTCAAGACCGATTTAAGCCTCAACTTCACGTTTTAAAACGCCATTTCAGTTCTGAAATAGTGAGAAAACATAAGGGAGGGTTCCAAGAGAGTTCTTGAGTATCAAAATCGTGTGATGGTGAAATACGAGCCTAAGCTTAAGAATTTTATTAGCATCGCACGTATATTTGAAAATATTTTATTTTAAAGTTGAATTTGGTAAAAAGTTATATTATTATTACCTTTTTAAAATGTTTAAAGGTTTATGAAAAATATTTTGTTACGATATAATTGTATATGTATTTATTTTATAAGGTTTTTATACATTGTAATATTTTGCCGGAGATAGTAAATTTAGTTATGTTGAAAATTATTATTATAATATAGTAGGTTTTATTTGAAATGATTTTCTATTAATTATGGTATATTCAAAAAGCTATATTTATTTTACCACGAACTTATGCAATACGCGAATACTTACGTAGTGGAATGAAATTAATTGTGTGGTGCCACTCCACTTCCACGTGGAAGTGATGTGGAATGTGCAACAATCAGTGTCACTATAGGTGGCATCTAATTAATGCCTTGACTTTTTGGGTTAATTAATTAATTGATTAATTAATGTGTAAGACATTCACTTGTTCAACGTTTGTTCATGATTCATAGATATTAATCAACTTCTGTTCGTCATAATTCCATGAGGAGGTGCAATTTTATTAACTCTTCAGTATATGTATATACTTACACCCACGAGTGAAGGGAATTGTGGGGAAGAAATTATATTTTGATGTTATGTTTAATTTCGGAAAGGAAATCAATTATCTACGTCAAGTTATTCAAGCCCGAGTTCAAGTTTGATTTCATTTCGGAGCTTCTTTTCGGAGAGGTTCGAGCTTGTCATCGGACGACAGGTAGGTTACGGTTTATTTTCCCTAGACTCTGCATATATAGGATAAAATTGTATTAATGGGCATCCTTGGGTTGGTTTATCAGGTTGGTACCACAGACCTCGATCGCTTTATTCATGTCCGCCTACTTTTGTTCCTCCGTTGCTTGTAGTATTTGCCGATATATTTTATTTACCCTTGTGGTCCTGTGAGGCCTTGCTGACTCTGGAACATAGAAGGTGGGATTTTGGGAATGTCCGCGAGTCCCGGGCATAGAATTATCCTTCTAGGCTGGTTATGCTTGCTGAGTAGCTGTGGGCCTGTGCAGGGTCGATAGGTTGATTGTGAGCTGCTGGGCAGCTATTGTGTGTGATCATACCATTTCCATGCATAAAAAGAGGTTTTATCCATGTTTTACTATGGTTTTGGCTTCGGGCCTACTGGCACTATTTTCTAAACCTTGCATGGCCCCGGGGGCCTGTTTTTGATGGAAATGATTTGGAAATGGTTTGATTTAACTTGTGAATATTTCTGGGGTAAAGAAAGTAAAATTATGTTTTAAATCACCAGTTTTACGATTAACGCTAGACTCGGCAGGGCCGGGGTGCTAGTTGAGTTTTCTTGCTACTTGAGATGATTTTTAGCGTCGGTCGGACCGAGCACCTGAGATGACTTTTTACTGTTTAGACCCGGTTATTCCCGGGCACCCTTGGAGGGGTTTTTGAGATATTTTCCTACTACTTTAGTCTTGGACAGGGTCTGGGCATGCATATTCGAGACTGGGTCTCTATCTTGATCCCGGACTTGCTTCCGGATGACATGTTTTGATACTGAGTTTTAGTATGGGGTCTGGGACCTCCATGGACCTTGCCATCCGGGCCTGGGGCTTCGGGCTACGCGTGCCAGAGGAGGGGTATACGGTGGAGTAGAGGTATACGGGCAGTGTCCTTCCATGGAACCTACCTGCTGGGCCGGATCGGCACCGGATGAGGTACATATAGAGATACCATTCCACTTGAGATCTTCATGCATCATATCATTCATTGTTTGAGGCTCCACCCTTGTTTGTTGTTTGTTGATTGTACGCTCCGGTAGTATGGGATGCCGGAGGGTTTGTTTTCACTTGTTTGTGTTCCTCGGTTGTATGGGCGGCTGGGGGACTGTAAGTAGACTCTTGCTATTTACTTATAGTATTGTTCCCTATTACGGTTAAGTATGAAATTGGTTACTGCTAGACTGTTAGTTTCTGGATTTGAGATTGATATGATTAGTTGAGTTTGATTCATGTCCCTGAGCATGCCTATCATTACGCTTTCTCTCTTCTTCTTACACTTGAGGTTACCGGTATACCGTCCATTTCGTAAAGTTATTATGTATACACTGTTATTGCAAGGACCCCAGGTGCGTTGTTTCTTACTTTCACCTGTGCCTATGGTGTGTATATTCTGCTTACTAGCCTCACACGCGGTTCTATTGACTTCCCTCTGGGCTAGTTCCTGTGTACCCTTTCGTTGATTTCCGTGACTACTTGCTTCTGTTCTGTCTGTTACTACGCTTTTATCTATATGTGCCCAGTCGGCCTATGATACCTACTGGGTACCTTATGCTTCGCATTTGGTGCTCACCCCTACCCCCCTGCATCTTTGGGTGCAGATCCTAGCGTGGGACATCGCCGTTAGATCGCTGTGATTCGTGCTTGGAGATCTGTTGGGGACAACTTCAGACTGAGGGTGAGCTCTTGGCGATCGGAGCTTAGCTTTAGTTTATCTTTTGCTTTATGTACTCTATTACCATTCAGAGACATCCGTATATATTGTTTTGGATCGTTTGCACTCCATGTATGTAGTTTTGGCTCTATACTATGATACCAGGTCTTGGGGTTTGGTTTAGTTTCCGCATATGTATATATTTATATCCATGTTATCTATTCTCTTCGTCTTGTTCCCTTATTTGTTAGATAGTAGCCCATTACTAATTGTCCTGGGCTACGGGGATTGGTTCACCTACCGGGGGTTGTAGGTGCCATCATGACCGAAAAATGTGGTCGTGACACTGTGACACACTTGCCTTAATTACTGGGAAGAGCAACCGCCTCCACCCACTTAGATACATAGTCCACAGCCACCAATATGCACGTGTTTCCATTGGACAGAACAAAAGGACCCATGAAGTCTATACCCCAAACATCAAATAGCTCAACCACAAAGATGGGATTAAGAGGAAGCTCATGCCTCCTCGATATGCCTCCTTCACTTTGATATCTGCTGCAAGCCTTAGGAAACTCATGGACGTCTTTGTGAATAGTCGGCCAATAGTAGCCGCATTATAGAATCTTGTGTGCAGTCCGGATACCATGATGATGACCCCCAACAGGGGATGAATGGCAAGCTTCTAATATCTCCATCATCTCAGCTTTAGGCACACATCTCCGGATCATTGTATCAACACACACAAGGAACAAGAATGGATCTTCCCAGAAGTATTTCTTGACATCGGACATGAACTCTCTTCTTTGGTGGACTGACATATCATTAGGTACTAAATCACTTGCCAAATAGTTGGCAATATCAGCAAACCATGGGATCAAATCTTGAGAAGCGGCTAACACTTACTCATTAGGAAACCAATCATCTATCTCCTGTTCATCATTCGGCTTCAGCATTGCCTCTTCTTCCAGCCTATACAAATGGTCTGCTACTTGATTCTCTGTATCCTTTCGGTCCTTTACCTCAAAATCAAATTCTTGCAATAGCAACACCCATCTAATCAGACTTGGTTTTGCATCCTTCTTCGCCATGAGATAACGAAGGGATGCATGGTCAGTGTGCACCACCACCTTGGTTCCAAGCAAATCAGATCTGAATTTTTCAAATGCAAAGACCACAACAAGCAGCTCTTGTTCAGTTACAGTATAATTCTTCTGAGCTGGGTTAAGTGCTTTGCTAGCATAATATACAGGATGGAGAATCTTTTCACACCTTTGGCCAAGGACTGCTCCTAGTGCCACTCCACTAGCATCACACATAACCTCAAAAGATTGGGACCAATCAAGAGAGATAATGATAGGGGCTGAGACCAACTTTTCTTTAAGACAGTCGAATGCCTTCAGACATGCATCATCAAACACAAACTTTACCTCTTTCTCCAATAGCTTGCATAATGGATTTGCAATTTTGGAGAAATCCTTGATAAACCTCCTATAAAAGCCAGCATGCCCCAAGAAGCTCCGAATTCCCTTGACAGAAACTAGTGGAGGCAATTTTTCAATCACCTCAATCTTTGCTTTATCAACCTCTATACCCTTCTTGGAGATCCTATGGCCAAGCACTATGCCCTCTTTCACCATGAAGTGACACTTTTCCTAGTTCAACATTAGGTTGCACTCTTCACATCATTTTAATACACAGCTCAGATGATCTAGACAATCTTCAAAAGAGTCACCTACCACCGAAAAGTCATCCATAAATACCTCAATCGTGTCCTCTACCACGTCAGAGAAAATGGACATCATACAATGCTAAAACGTTACTGGCGCATTGCACAAGCCAAAAGGCATCCTTTTGAAAGCAAACGTCCCATATAGACAGGTGAAAGTGGTTTTTTCTTGGTCTTCAGGAGCAATCAAGATCTTATTGTATCCCAAATAACCATCAAGAAAGCAATACCATCCTCTACCAGCAAGACGGTCTAGCATCTGATCCATGAATAACAATGGAAAATGGTCCTTCTCAGTCCATGCATTCATCTTCCTATAATCCATGCATATGCGCCATCCTGTGACTGGCCTCATTAGAATCAGCTCATTCTTTGCATTTGGGACTACAGTAATCCCTCCTATCTTTGGCACATACTAAATCGGGCTTACCCACTTGCTATCAGAAATAAGATAAACCACACCTGCATCCAGCCACTTAATGATCTCCTTCTTGACAACCTCTTGCATAGGCTGATTTAAACCTACACTGGTGCTCAATACTTGGAATACAATCTGGCTCGAGCTGAATTTATGTGTATAGATACTAGGTGGAATCTCGATGATATCAGCAATGGTCCAACCAATGGCTCTTTTAAACTTCCTCAAGACAGAAACCAGAGCTTCAACTTGTCCTTCACCTAGATCTGCAACAATGATTACGGGCAAAGTCTCATTAGCTCCTAAGAATACGTACCAAAGATGAGCTGGAAGTGCTTTGAGCTCCAAGACTAGAGGCTCCTCAATAGATGGGCAGGCAGGCAGTGTTTGCCTATTTTTCATGTCCAAGTCCAGCTTCTTTGGAGCATAACTGTAGGATCCTAAACCTGTGAGTGTTGCTACTATTTCATCGTACTCCTCAATGTCATCCCTCTTGAAGTTTATAATCACGGTTGCAAGGTCTTCGACACCAAGTCTCTCCTCAATAGGTACGATAAGCTGAACCTCATCAATAACATCAATGACTGACACCACTCGCATGTCATCATGATGCTTCATATATTTGCAAACGTTGAAAGTCACCTCCTCATCATTCAGCCTGAATTTTATCTGCCCAGTTTCTAAATCAACCAAAGCGCATCCAGTGGCTAGGAATGGTTGCCCCAAGATAATGGACACCTCAAAGTCAACCTCGCAATCCTGAATCACAAAGTCTTCAAGAAAGATAAAAGTATCAACCTTCACCAATACATCATACATAATCCCCACAAGCCTCTTCACCGTGCGATCTGCCATCAGGAGTCGCATTGTAGTCAGAGTAGGGGCTCCTAAACCCAACTGATTATTCACTTCTAATGACATAATATTGATACTAGAACCCAGATTACACAACACTTTTGCAAAGTTGAAAGCTCCAATAGTACAAGGAATTGTGAAGGCCCCAGGATCTTCCTTTTTCTGAACCATGGAACGGGATGCTATTGCACTACAGTGGTGCAAAATTTTGGCTGGCTCAAAGCTAACCGTAATCTTCTTAGTTACTAGATCCTTCATGAATTTAGCATATCCAGACATCTGCTCCAGTTCTTCGACCAAAGGAATATTTACTGATAGTTGCTTTAGTATGGAGATGAACTTGTGAAATTTGCCGTCCTCAACCTTTTTCTTCAATCTCTGGGGATAAGGTGGAGGGGGAAATGGCATGGGTTTCAGGACTGGTGCAACCTCTTTTCTCTTTGCTTTCAACCCAGAAGACTGACTCTCAATTGGCTCTTCCCCACCATTTATTTCTTCAGACTCGACTGAAATCTCAGCATTATCTTTTTCAACTTTGGCTGTCTCATCAACAACTATAGGCATGGGAGGATCAATAGCCTGCTTTCTGCTTCGAGTAGTCACCGCCATAACCTGTCGATTATTTTTTAGGTTTTGAATGGTGTCACTTGGGAGAGTACCCTTTTGACGCGGATTCATGCTAGTGGAAATCTGGTGCATCTGCGTCTCAAGTTGCTTTATTGAGACAGAATGAGACTCCACTCTCTGACTGATACCAGATAGTTCAAATTTTATCTCTTTCATGCTTGCATCCGTGGAATCGACCTTTTGAAACACCTTGTTAAGCAGCTCCCTCATGCTGGGTTGTCCAGGTTTATCTTCGCAATTTCCTGGAGGGACATAAAGACCACTTCTATCATTCTTGTACCCATCCTTTTTCTGCCAGTCACCATCTCTGTCTCTACCTCTGCTCCTACTCTGTAACCAGACCGATTGTAGTAGTCATCTTTGTCTCTGTTCTGACCTTGATTTCCTTGGACAGAGGCCCAGAAACCCGCCCCTTGATCATTTAAATAACTAACCTCCTCTTCGGATGAGTAATCGTCTGGCCTAGGTTCTTTACCTTGTGAACCAATGGCTTTCACCTTCTCTACTCCCTTAGGCAGTAATTTCTTTGCAAGTAACCCAATTGTCATGTTCATCTCAGCAACTTCCTGTTTGAGGTCTTGCAATTCATTTAAATCCACAGACTTACCAACTGCGTATGTACCTGCTGGGGTCTCTGCCTCTCTAGTATGCCATGCTCTGTTGATTTTTGTGACCCTGTCTAGCATCCTTAATGCTTCTAGATATGAATTCTCTATGAAAGCTCCTCCAGTTACAGTGTCAGCCACTGCTTTTGTGTTGCCATTTAATGCTTTGTATAATATCTCCATCAGATGCCTTGAAGGAATTCCATGTCTTGGAACTTGCTTCTACTTCATTTTGAACCTCAACCAGGCCTCATATAATGCCTCTGCAGGTAGCTTCTTATAATTGGTGACTTACTGCTTCAACTGCAGCATCTTTGATGGAGGAAACAACTGCTCCAAAAACTGACTCTTCAGCTCTTGCCATGTGTATATGGAATTGTCGGGCAGTTCTGAGAGCCACACAGTCGCCTCGCCTGTCAAGGAGAAGGGAAACAACCCCAATCTAATAGCATCTTGCCCCACTCCTGGTATACTATATGCCTTGCAAATCTGAGTGAAATTTTTCACATAAAGGTTTGCATCTTTTGTAGGTTTTCCAGCATACAGTCCCATATGATTCATCATCTGGATCATGGTACTGGTAATGTCAAACTTTACTCCCTCAGTCAGTGGTGGAAACACTATAGCTCCACTAATGCTCGACTCATTTACTTCATCATCATCGTCATAATCATAGTAACGAGGAGCCTGTCTGGGATGCTGTAATTGTTGGCCTTTATTCTGTCACATATTCCGTCTAGCTGTTGCCTCATATTGGCAATCTTGTTGTCGTGCATGCTTTTCTTGCTCAGCTGCCACCTTTCGAGCTGCCAGGTCAGCTTCAATTTTAGAATCTTCAGCAGCAAGGGCATCTTCTCCTGCCTTTTCTCTTTGCTCAGATTCCTTTTTCCTCTGCTTGGCTTCAGCCAACAACCGAGCTGTGATCTGCTCCTGTGTCTCATGATTTCCCTCTTTAGCCATGTTTCTTAAAGTTTTGGAGAGCTCAGGATCGTACGGGATCAAGGGATTGCCTTGAATCCTTGTACTGGGCATACACAAGTGTGTAACCTGTAGAACAAAACAAAAACAACAGAAAAAGTAAAATCAAGAAATAAGGACTAATAGTGAAATAAACACAATCTCTCTTAATCCTAAACTGTATTCCTAGGCAATAGTGCTAAAATTTGATACGCCCAAATTACATCTCCTTTTAGAAGTGCAAGCGATCACTGTTCAAATATAGAACCCAATGAAGGTTAGGGTTGATCCCAAAGTGAATATGGTAGGACTATGGTCGATTAGTGTTTACTTGTGCTGTTAGCCGTTTATTTCCCTTGAGAAGGGGAGTTTTAAGTAACAGTGAAATATCATAAGTCAAATTCATAACAAGTAACATATGTCAATTTCAACAGTTGTTATTAATAATAGAAGCGATTAGGGTAGTGTTCCCAATGAGATCATAACTTAGTAAGGCTTTTGTACTTGGTAAACTAGTTTGATACTTAGCATGCAAAATCGGTAAGTTGGGTTCACCTAACTCCTTGGTCTGGCAGCTAGATGAATTTCACCACACGCCTTGGTCCAGCCGCGAGTGTATGCTTTACTAACCCTTACCCTGGATCCCAAATTAGCTATTCTCGGACAAGATCAAGATATTAGATGACGGTTGGTAGCCTCAAATCTTCGTCATTAAACAACCCTTTTCCCATCCGTTACCTCATTGGTCCGGAAAGTAAGGATAAGGCGAGTTCTAACATTGTACACCGCTAGAAATCAATCAATACAAAGGGAGGAACAATACATGCATAAATATCGCCCTAGAATTACTAAGTACTTTGCCTACTTTGTTAATTCTTCATGGTTCCCACAACCCTAGTTGTGGATTAGCTACTCATGTTCATAAGTACACAATTACTGGTTGTTTGTGAAATCATCAGTAGATACTTACAAATTAGTGCAAAGAAATCCAGAATCTTGAAGAAAATATCAAGAACACTTCAATTAACCAAGAACAATCTTTTAATCTCAAGAACTTGTGTTTAAAGTCAACACCAAAATAACAAAGGAATGACTATTCAAAATTATTGCGTAACAATAAAAAATAAAACCTAAGGAGAAGTATTTATAGACAAAGAAACCAAATCCTAACAAATCTAGGAGAAGGTGGATGCGACATTACTGACGGGATGCCTCATGGACTGTCATGGGTGCCACGAGCGTCATGGGTGCCCGTCGGCCATCTTCAGGTCTTCAGGCCCCTGCCAAGATCTCATGGGCGGAGGTGATGGAACATCGAGGCTGCGACTCCCATCATGGCCTTCTCGTCGCCTGTATTTGGCTCCTCTCTATCTCGCATGCCTAGTTTCCACCAGTAACAGCAACGGGATATCACAACTGTCATGGGCGTCGTGGACACTTATCGCCTGGTCTTGGTTCTTGCACAACTCCCTGGATCAACTCAATGGGAACTGCAACATCCTATCATGTATCCGACAGGCATCGTGGTAGCCCGTCAGGGTTCAAAGCCTTGGCCTTTCCAGCTGCTGGGTTCTGACGACCTTCCCCATGGGCCGTCGTAAGTGTGATGCCCGTCATGGCCTATGTTTTACCCTGAAAACTGCATAACTTTGATTTTCTTCATCTGTTTTATACTTTTCCCTATACATGTGACAAACGACATTAAATCCAACAAAATGTACTTAAGAACTCCCAAAAATCCTTCATTTTAAGCGTCGAAAGTGCCGTCAAATCCTGACACATCATAAAAATAGGGATTTCATGCCCACAGAAGAAAGCTCTGACCATCTTTGTTATGTCTTCCCCAATAATGTCCCAACAACTTTGAAAAAAATGGCATGAGAACCCATCTCCATCTAACTCAAAGACCACTTTTTTAACCTTATCCGTAGTAGGAAATCTAACCAGTTCTACATTTTGCTCAGAAGAGATCATATGAGGGATGTTTTTAAGCATTTCAAAGTTGTCCACCTTATCTTCCTGCCTGAACTACTCCTCAAAGAAAGCTACTGCCTCAGCACCAATGTTTTGCATTAGAATTCACAGTGTCCCCTTGAGCTGTCGGAATCTCTGAGATATGTAACTTCTTTCTTCTTTCTTTTACATAAGAATGGAAGAATTTGGTATTCCTGTCCCCTTCATTAAACCATCTCATACTTGATTTCTGCTTCTAATACTCTTCTTCTATATGCAAGAACTTCTTCAATTCTTCTTCTGGCTTATTGAGTACCATTCTATTCTTCACTTAGGGAGGGATTTCCAAATGTTCTTCCTTCACCTTAATCACATCCTCTAAAGTGGCCACTTGTTGAAAGATATTCCCAAAAGTTTCTTTGATCTACACTGCTAGTGCTCTTTTGACCTTCTTCATTTTGGCCTGAATTTCCATAAAAGAGTTTCCTGTGAACTTCAACTTCTAATTCTCCTGAACAATGCTTTGGAAGAGTTAATGTTTGGTTCAGAAATTCAGGAACTTGAATGGTTTGATTATAGGTTCCTCTTCTAAGTAACAAATGACATGAAGAGGGGCATGATTTGTCCCTTGTCTAACCAAATATTGTACCTCACTAGATGGGAGAAGATCAAAAAATCTTGATTACCTAATACACTGTCCATTCTTTTGAAAATACAATCCTCCTCAATTCTTTTGTTCCACCAAGTGAATTTACTACCTGATACCTTTAACTCTTTCAGTGCACAACTGTTGATACATTAAGCAAAATCAATTGCTTCAAACTGAGTGAAAGGGAGGCCCCCAAGATTTTCCAGCTATCTCTTCTAAATTCCCTCATAGCTCCAACCTATCCAGAGCATTACATCTAGCATACACTGTAGAAATCAAAAACTCCATGTTATAGTAATTGAACTTTACTATAATTTGTTGTATATTGTCCACCATGACCTAGCCTGCCCACACATTATTCCAAAAAATCCAGATCTTTGAAGAGCAATTTGCCATTGCATTTGTGAAACCTAACTTTCTTTTGTATTGATCTAGCTCCTCTAGGCTTTGTAAAGGTTCCAACAGTGCTATAAAAGAGTAATGATGTCTCCTATTAAGGTACTTTAGTATTTAAAAAGCTTTTTGAGACGTCATTGACCTTATGTTCCAAAACATTATCTTTTCAATCATTGATCACTATTTGGGGGCTTGTCCTTATTGCTCCTTGTTTTGACCTGTAAAGGGAGGAGGGATTTGCATTTCTTTCCACCACTTTTAAGTCTTTCTATGTGTCTAGGAGATAGGTATCCTTCTTTTCTTGTACTCTGAATGTTTGCATCCATCTCTTCTTCATCCTCTGTCATTTGCCTTTGAAACTTCTCCCTATCTATTAACTCTTATAGATCAAGTACACTGCTTGGAATTGAGATCATCATTGGGAGAGGCTGGGATGATCCTTCTTTTTGGTTGTTTTGCTTCCCTATATTCTTCTTCCCCTGTTCTTGTGCTTTCTTATCCTTTGGTGAGCTCCAGACTGTTATAGCCTGATTTCATTGCTTGTTATTCCACTCTTGGAATTGCTAAAAGCTCCTTTAACACATTTCTTTGCTGGTGATATGGTTTGTCCCTTCTGCTGAGTTACTCCCTTTAAATTCTCTATGCCTTGCTCCTATTTTGAGTGTTATCAACAACATCTTTAGTATCAACAACTTTGCCTTCGTCACCTTCATTTTCTTTCTTTGTTTCTATGTTCTCGTTGCCCAAAGCATTGAATTGGTTGAAAATGTCCACCCCCTGTTCATATTGTTTGTTTTTAGGATTCTGTATCTGTTCCTGTCTCCATCTTTGCTGGTTTCTCCCTTTCCTTTGCCTTTTTCTGCTTTTCTGGTCATGGAAATCCTCCCGAGCCTTGGAATTTTTTATTTCCCCTTGATCACCCAGAGGCTTTTATGCTCCTTTGTCATTATCTACTTTTCCTTCCAACTTGTGTGTTTCTTTTCTCTCTTTGTGTAACGACCAGGTCTGTCATTACGGAAAAACCTTTCGTGTCAATTTTCAGAGTTAGAAAACTCTGGGTTTGGGAGTTTGAAATTCTGAGCTAGGCTAGTCTCGACCGGTTTAGGAGAAAGGTATGATCTAAGGCAATCCAAGTAAGGATTGGGTTGTATGTCTTGTTTTGAGCTAGTTTTCCTCGTAGATAACACATAAAGGAGTTTGGCGGACTTTTTAAAATCGAATTCGAGTAAGTAGAACTCCCGAAATCAAGGTTGACGTGAAGGGGTTGTTCCGGGACGTTGGGAAAATAAGTGTGTCATAAAATAGACTAATTACCGCTACAGTGGAAGTCAAGTCGTTCAACCTCTGCCATAACAGTTGACTTCGCTATGGCGGTACCGCTATAGCGGAGCGGACCGCTATAGTGGAGCGTGATGGGATTTAATGCAGAAACTTCCCCAAAAATATTCAGTTTTCACAAATTTGTTTGGGAGAAGGACTAGGGTGATTTCAGGCATTTTTCCTCCATTCTTCATCGATTTTCTTCCCTAAGGTAAGGTTTCTACTCCCGGAACTCCGTAATACTTTTCCTATGCGATAGAATTGCTAGGAGTGGGCTTGGGGAAAGGTTTGGAATGACTTAAGAAGGGTAGAATCCGGAGAAAAAGAGGGATTTTATGTTTAGAAGTTCTTAGGTGTATCTAAATTTACTGATTTATGATCATGTGACCTTAATTTCCTAATTTTTATTCGTAAAAATGGTAGAACTAGGAGAATTAATGGTGGAAAAGCCTGGGAAGAGGGTGGGATGATCATGGTTAGCCTGGGGTTTGGGATTTAGTGTAATTCGGGTAATGTACAGGCCTTGTATATTAAGTTAGTACTTGCATATTGTTTTAGACCGAGAACAAGCAAGAACTTTGGCAAATGGGAAAGCTCTGATTGAGTAGAGCTTGGATCATTTTGAGGTAGGTGATGGTTAACAATTCCTGTGAATGTTATATGTTTGTGTACTCTTATCTAAGTGTTTGTATGAGATGCATTGCTTAGGGAATTATTTAGGAATGTCTAAGGGTCCTGTTTTACTGTCTGGTGAATTGAACTGTGTGTTTACTTATTGGTTTACAAGTTGATTGTTCATTATTATGACTGTGGATTGACTGACATTCAGTTGGCTCGGGTACCACGCCTGGTATGGGATAACACTAACGGTTGGCTCGGGAACCATTCCTGGTACCAGATATACTAATGGTTGGCTCGTGTACCACGCCTGGTACGGGTTTAATTTACTGCATTTATTGCATGGATATTGGTTGTATCGTGTCATTTGGTATTGGTTCCATGAGTGTACCGGGTTGTGTTATTGAACTATGATAGTTGCCTATGGTCCTTGAGTGGTCGAGAATATGGTAATATCTGATTGAGTTGGTCTTGGTATAGACCGGGTTGTTCGTTTAACACTTAGGTGTTGGTTAGAGGGGATCCCAAGGTGGGATCGGGCTATATAAAAAGGATTGCTTATTAGTTATATTTGATTGTTGATCATAGTCATAGAAATGTGGATTACATGTGGGTACAAGTTAGGATGAGACTTGTAGTCTAGGGATACCTCCTGTCTTGTTGCATGTCTTTCCTGTACTTACACTTAATTTTTTGTACTGTTCATACACTATTTTATTCGGAATTGACTGATGATCCTACCAGTACACAGTGGTGGTGTACTGATACTGCACTTGCTTTTCTTTTTGTGAGTACAGAAAATCTTCCAGCGGCTAATACACGACCTCATTTGTAGTCCCAGCATTTCCAGACTTCATGGGTAAGCTGTTTCGATCGAGCTTCCTTAATCTATCTTTAGAGTTGTAGCCCACTTGTTTCGGGCTTAGACTATTTCCTTATTTTGGGGTTGCATCCCCGTATTCTAGACATTTGGTAGATTGTTTTGGTACTGCGAATTTTAGATTCTAGGGGGTATTTTTTTGTAGGTTAAGTTAATGAAGTTGTTCACTTATTGTTGATTTCTAGTTTATTTTCTGCATATTTGTTTTGAGCTGTTAGAATGGTTAAGTTCGGGGAAGTGATGGTTCACTCACCCGGGAGCTGGATGAGTGCCACTCATGGCGGTCTGGGTCGTGACACTTTGTCATCCTTTCCTTTCTCGGCCTTTTTCTCCTCTTTGTTAGGGTACAATTTGGGATGGATTACATAACATTCTTCTTCCTTATGTCCCTGAATTCTATAGTGTTTGCAGTATTTGAGAACATAATCATACTTAATTTCTGATCTATTTCTCTGCAATCTCCCCTGACTTCTTCCTCATTCCAATATTAATTCACTTTGGAAATTCACCTAGTAAGTCCACCTCCACCTTCACACACGCACAACTAGACCTTGTATGGTTTTTGGTGGCTAAATCTACTTGTAGTGGTTTTCCAACCACAACATCTAATGAAAAACATCACCTCTTTTCCGAAGAAATTTTGTGGTTGTGAAGGGAAAGAAATCCAGGTGATAACAATAGTTGTTTCCTCTTCCGGATCAAACAAAGAATCCCATTTCAAAGTTCTCATTGGATATGTCTAGTACCTCTGAGTTAAATAAAAGGCAGACTTTAATAATAAATTCACATAGTCTTCCAGATTCTCTGCTCATATCAGAACATGCCTATTGCTAAGCAATTCAATTTTGCATTTGGCCTTTAATACAGATTGCTTTGAAATCATTGTGCACAGGTCTTGAATGTCAGGCCACCCATAGTAAAACTTTTCTATCACTACATATTGCAAGTTTTCATTCAGTATCATTTGGTTGACTTCCTCTTCTTCCCAAATGACTCTAGATTCTCCAAGTAGGTATGCAATTGGTTTCATAGGTATAAGTTTGGTTAAAAAGTACAGGGTCAAAGTTTTGATGTGTAGTTTTGGTTGACAGGGGTTGGATAGCCTCAGGGGGAGGCTGTTCGGTTGACGTGGTGTCCATAGACACTGAAAAAAGTAGGCAAATATAGGTTGTTATCGGTGGCTAAGGTTTACCTAGAGAGCGTTTTTTGGTGTGCTTTACCAAATCAGTTGCGTTGTACTCTATTTTATTCAATATTGTACTATACTCTATAGACATTTTATCCATTCTTATTCCAAGTGACTTTGTAAGTTTATAGATGCAAAAAAATATTTTACTCTCTCGATTGGTAAAATCTCTTCTTCATTGTGGATCTTTTTAATATCGTGGTATTTTTTTTCTTTTCATCTTCTCTTTTTTGTTTATCTTATTAGACTCACTTATACAAAAAACTAGTTTAATAGAGAAGATTTGACATACTATCCACTTTCAAAATTTATTTTTCTAAATACACACATAATTTCTTTTTTCTTATATTTTAGGATTAGAATTGAGAAAAGTAAAAAAGTGGGTCAGATTGTGGGGTCAGGTTCTTTTTCAATATTTTACAAAATTTTGGGCATATTATAAGTCTTTTAAAATACATTCAACTCCCTTTCTCTTTTTAAAAAATATACACAACTACCTTTTCTCTCTCGTCAACCTCTCATCTCCCTCGTTCTTCTAATTGGTAGAAGTATTTAAGGCGATTTTTGATTCATCTTGTTCCCCAACATCAAAGATCTTTTTTTTTGTACTCAGGTTAGTTTTATTATTTTTTCAATCATTTAAATTTTACATTTATGATTTTTCTTTCTTTTTCATTTTTGTGCACTGAATCCTACTTTATTGAAAAAAAATCTGAAACTTGGGATATTTAATTATTAAAAATATCGGTTGTTTATACTTAATTTGCTTGATTTTGTAGCATTTTTGGAGTTTTTTCTACCCTTGCACATAGAAATTTTGCTGACCGGACCTACTTCTTTGACTTTATTTTAATCCGCGCTTTATTAAACACAATAATAATTACTCCCACATAAAATTCATAACACAAGATTTTTAATTCTTTTATTTTACCGCGAGATTTTTTTAATAACAACTGAATGAGTCGTTACATATTTTCAAATTAAGCCTAACTTCTTCATCTCTGGTATGTATTTACAACTCTATTCTAGCCACGCTGTGCTAGATCAATTTTTCTTTGTGTGTTCACAAAGGAATGATATGCTAATGGTAAATTAATTTGACAAGAAAATTTGTATCTTCTGAAATTTCTATGTAACAGCTAGAAATTGGTTGACATGCTCTTTTTCTTGATGACTAAGGCAAAATAATATGTTTTTGGTAAAAAGTCATGAAATGTGTCCTATTAAATATGCTCCATTCCCTGAAGTGAATATGGTAGCAATGCATAATATGTCTTAAAGAAGAAAAGTGGTTGAATAATCCATATGAACGTGGAATGAGGTACTAAACTATCATAATTTGATATGCTTAAGGAACATTCAGATTATTATATTCCATTCCTAAAGAATGAGAACTTTTGATAAATATCACAAATATAGATCCATTCCTGTCACAACCCAAAATCACTTGAGTTATTATGACACCTACCCCAACCCAACCATGGTAGGTAAGCCAAACTCAACAAACACAATACTCAAAATAAAGGCAATAATAAAGGATTCAAACACATAAAAATAAAGATGATGTCTCAAAACATCTCCAGCTAGCGTTAAATAAGATAATCCAACAATCTCCAAGACTCAGAAGTCATAAGTACAAGAGCGACTCTAATACAATATCAATATTGAATAATTCAACATTTTCTAGGCAGTAAAGTGCATAGAAAAATAAATGATAGAAGAAGCTGGGTCAATCTGTGAAGGTAGGAGCTCACCATATCTTGGAATAGTAATCACAAGCACGAACTCAGTCATGGAGTTCGCTCATACCAGGATCTGTATCAGAAAGATGCAAAAAAATAAGAGTGAGTATGGTCTACTTGTACTCAGTAGGCATCATAGGCCGACTGAGCTTACGCAAATAATATATCGAATAAAGAACACTAAAATAACCTTGCACGCAGAAAAGTCTAAGCAATTCAATATCAATGAATAGTATAGCTTATCTCAATCACAACAATAATCCAAATAAAAATGTAATGCAATGATATGGGATGAAATGCAATGATCAATGCCTATTGATATACACCCCTTCCAGCGGTTTGCTATAAAGGTGGGACCTACAGGGATTCACGAGATCCATATATCAAGCCCAAACTAGAATTAGGACTTCCAAGTATCATGTCTGGACTCGAACCAGGACTAAAATCAATATCAGTGACTTGGATTACACTTGAGACTAAAATTATTTATTTCTTTCAAAGCATCTTTTCGAATCAATTCTTTCAATCCAGCATTTCTATGTACCATGAGATGAATGATTATGCATGAACACCAAAAGTAAAAGAAAACCAAATACGATAAAAACAATCTATAATGCCTCCGCATCTAAACCAGCATTTTGGTAACACATAGAAAGTTATTGCAGAACTGTCTGATAAATCCACAGTTGACTTCATGGTTCATCGACTAGAAGCACGACCCGTGGAGTGACTCGTGAAAGTCCCTTCTTAAATGTTGTCCCCCAGGTTTCTATGAATTATGACTTGATGGACCATAGTTCAGGTCCACGTACCCGCCTTATTAACCATAGCACCATCATTAGAGGAGTGTCAAAAACTAAGAAAATTTTATGAGTGGGTTGATGACTCGTCAACCCATTCCACGACCCATAGACCAATCCGTGAAAGTCCATACTCAAAATAACCTCAAATCTTCAGGGTCAAACAACAAATGAAAGGATGGACCATCGTTTATGTTTGACCCATCAATTACCACTTGTGAACCATCTTTTAAAGGATCAGAATAATCCTAGATCAGGACCACGGGTGAGTCCACGGTCCATAGATTATGTCTACGGTTTATAGACTCGCCCGTCGATTTCTGATTCCTGCAACTATAAATAGAGTCCTTAGTCAATTCTAACTTATTTTTCAAGTCCATACATTTTCTCCCAACCATAAGCGACGTGAAACATTCCCCAAAGGCCAGTTAAGCCTTCTTCTTCAATCCTAAGGCTATTTTAGTGATTCTTAACCCTAATCTAAAGGATTCTAATGAGTTTATTGATACAAAACCCTAAGGATCACCAAAGGAATCTTTTAGTAAGGTCGCAAAGCCAGTTTTAGAAGCTCTCCATTAAAGTTTGGAGCGTCTCAGGTATGTAAGGCTAATCATAGTGAGGAACCATATTCTTACTCATGCTCTACATCTAAGTTTCACTTTTAGTAAGATCAAAGAGAAAAAATTTACCCGAATTCACCTAGTCCAAATTCCTTGTTGCTCTAAGTTATTTATTGATTATCCTATTGCTAAAGTTGTTGTGATTCTTATTGTTTACTATTGGTTCATGCTCATTCTACTACATGGACCCCTTTAGCTAAAGTATTTGAAAGCATTGTTATATTGTTTTATGCATTGTTATCATTAAGAAAAGTAGTTTTCAGTTTAAGAAAGTATCTTTAAAAAATTGTACAAGTAAGCATATTTCAGTTTCAAAAGCATGATTTAAGAAAGAAAGCAAAGCTAGTTTTAAAGCAAGTAAAGTTTGATTTTTAGAAAGAAAAGATAGTTTTTAAGCAATCAAAGATCAATTGAAGAATCATTATTGAACATTGTCTGAAAGAAAGAGGTTTATAGTTTTCCCCTAAAGAGGGACATCTTAAAGATTTATTGAGCATTATTACATTATTTTAGGAGTAGTATTGAGCACCGAGATGGGTAAGTTTTCAAGTAACCCAAACCCCAAAACTACATAGCCAGCGTAGAATAGGTTTATTCTACAAGCCAGATGATTCCTCAATAACCCTAAAAAGGCTCATTTTGGATCCATTAGATAAGTTTCTCCCTTTACCTTGGCAAGGTATAGGATGGCTCTGGCAACGTGGGTGAGCATTGTATCATCATGAGGCTCACATGATGTTTATCAGTTAGAGAAACTCTCCAAAGAAACTAAAGTTGTTTTGATGCATTTTATTTTGTAAAGATTTATTGTTGGATATTATTACATGCTTTACCTCTCAGATAAGATCAAATTCATTATTTAATATTTCAGCCAGTATTTCAGTTCTAGCTTATTATTTCATTCATCTTTATTACATATCGTACATTCACATGTACTGATGCCATTTGGCGCTGCATTTTTACATGATGCAGACTCAGGTGTTCGAGACTAGTAGAGCCGCATCAGTAGGAGCCTATTCATCTAGCTTTGGTGAGACCTTCTTGCTTTCGAAGGACTCTGGTTTATTTTGCTCATTAGTAGATATTAGGTTTTTTAGTAATCTTCCAGGTAGCCATGGGTCTTGTCCTGGTGAACCATCTATTTCAGTATTAGAAGCCTCATAAACTAGACAATGAGTTGCACTATTATATGCTTGAGACAGTTCCATTATTTCAGTTTCCTCGCATCCATATTATTTTAGGCTCTTATTCTATAAAGTGTGCATGCCCATTTCATTTATAGATTCCACATATGAAATTGTTAAGTATCTTGTATAGTAGTAATCCAGGACAAGGGTTTGTTTGGTCCACTTGTGGCTTTGAGTGCCGGCCACGTCTAGGGTATAGACTCAGGGCGTGACACAATCAAATCTCAAAATCATAACAAATACGTGAACATAGGCTACGAGCCTTAATATTAAGTCAGGAATCTAAGTTCCTTGTCACCCAATATAGTATAAGCCTCAATTTGGGTATCACAACGATAATTTATCTCATTTGGTACTCAAATCCCTAAATTTCACCCAACCCATAACATGTTTTACACGAGTTCCAACCCAAGAAAAGTCTGAAGAAAGTGAAGTCATAACCTACCTCAAAGTTGAACTGCAAGACTCTTCTCGATCACACCTGAGCCTTTCCTTTTCGAATAGCCTACGAACGCAACCAATCTACTAATAACAAGTTCTATGTGTAAAGACGAGTCCAATAATACCCATATTATTAAGGTTTGAAGCCAGATCAAAAAAGTCAACCCCGAGCCCCTAAGGGAAAAACTAGAATTTTATTGAAAAATCATTTACCCAAAGCTTAAGGAGTTCAAATAAGATATTTTATAAAAAACAGAGTTAAAATTGATCTTGAAATTATCAATTTATCAAACTTTATCTTTACTGGGAAAACCCTAAATTTTTAAGTTGGAAAATCAAGATTTGAAGGTAAAATCATAAAAGAATCATTGGGAAATGTATAAAAGTAGTATAAGAAGCTTACCCAATGAAAAAAATCTCAAAAATCCCCTTTGAAATCGCCAAAAATCGAGTTCTCAAGCTCCAAAAATGAGTTGTGGAAAAAATAGAATAAACTTGAAGACCCACTGCTAAAGACATAGCGATTTTTATACCAGCGGAAATCTGACCGCAGATGTGATCTCGCTGGTTGATATGCCCAAATTACACCTCTTTTTAGAAGCGTAAGCGGTCGCTGTTCAAATATAGAACCCAGTGATGGTTGGGGTCGATCCCAAGGGTTGATTAATGCTTACTTGCATTGTTAGTCGTTTATTTCCCTACGAAGGGTTTTTTTGAGTAACAAGTAGTAAGTAACAGTTTTAAGAGTTGTAATCAATGAGATAAGTGACTAGGATAGTGTTCCCCATGAGATCATAACTTAGTAAGGCATTATACTTAGTAAACTAGATTGGTACTTAGCATGCAGAATCAGTAAGTTAGGTTCACCTAAATGGTTGGTTCCCTAGATAGATGAATTTAACCACACGCCTTGGTCCGGCCGTGGGTGTATGATTTACTGGCCCATACCCTGGATCCCAGATTAGCTATTCTCGGATAAGGTCTAGCTATTAGATGAGGGTTGGTAGCCTCAAATCTCTATTGTTGAACAACCCTTTTCCCATACTTTACCTCCTTGGTCCAGAAAGTAAGGATAAGACAAGTTCTAACATTGTACACCGTTAAAAAAGCAATCAAAGTGAAGGGAAGAATAATACAGGCATAAACACCGCCCTAGAATTACCAAGTACTTTGCCTACTTCGTTAATTCTTCATGGTTCCCACAACCCTAGTTGTGGATTTAGCTACTCATATTCATAAGTAAACGATCAAGCGTTGTTGAAACAATCATGAGTATATACTTACAAGAAGAGGTAAAGAAATCTGGAATCTTGAATAATTCTCAAGAACACTTCAATAAATCAAGAACAAACTTTAATTCTCAAGAACTGAGTTATGATGTCTCCAAAAACATAAAAAAATGTAACAATATCAAAACAAACTTGGGAACCCCGAAATAAAACCTAAGGGTAGGTATTTATAGACAAAAAAGACCAAATCCTAAGTGAACAGGGAAAGCTGGATGCGGTACTTCTGATGGGCCACCCCACGGGCCGTCTTAGGGGAAACGGGCATCGTGGGTGCTCGTCGAACATCCTTCAGGTTGAGCTCTAGGTCCTCTACCTTGATTTCACAGGCTGCTGCGATAGGACATTTTGGATGCAATGCCCGCCGTGGCCATCTTATCGGTTACTCAACTCTATCTTCAATCTCCACTGGCTTGTTTTGGTGGGATTTGCAATGTCCAATTGTGCCTCTTACGAGCGTCGTGGAAGCTTATCAAGTCTAGCCTTAGCTGCTTCCAGTCCACTGGTCCAGTCTGACGGGCTTTGTGACGTCCCATGGTTGGAGCGAAGCCCGTTGTGGCAGGGCGTGGGAGATGAGTCTTTGCCTTTAGTCTCTCTAGTTCATTTTGACAGCCTCTCTCACGGGACGTGGTGGATCCCACCACCCAGAAATCTACAACTTTTGGTACTTTTGTCTTTTCAATACTTTTCCCTGTACATGCACCAAACGACATTAAATCCAAATAAATATACTTAAGAACTCCCAAAATCCTTAGTTTTAAGCATCGAAAGTGCCGTAAAATTCTGGCACATCAACACCCTCAACTTAGAATATTTGCTTGTTCTCAAGCAACAAATGAAAACAAAAACTAAAAGGACACTTAAGTAAAAGGAAACTAGAAACTACAGCAGCAAAATGATTCATTAAACCTTTTCAATCTCAGAATAGTACCCACTCCTTAACAACTCAAAAAATAGTGCACTTATCGAAGTTATCAAAACAAAACAAGACAGATCCATGAGTGACAACATGATATTCATGAGCAAGCTAACATACACAGTAGACATTTAGACCAAGTAATCAGCAATCACAGCCTACTCTAGTGCCCTCACAACAAAGAAGTCCCGATCACATAGAATCACAATTTACACACGGGGACTGGGAACGCGCTGACTCTCGCAAAAAGATTCAAGCTGTACATGCACAATACCATAAGCTTGCCCTTATTTTCTATGCTTTGGCTTTCAAACATTTTAGTTAGGATCACTATAGGACTTTTTTAGTCTTGTAACGTAGGCTTAGGGACGGGAATGGTATATTTGGGTAAATAGTGACTATGCCCTCCTTGAGACTACAATTATTTCTTTATTCTCCACTTTTCAGACCTTACAGTTCTCCTCCCTGATTCTCACCTTTTTTTGTTATCTTTTCACTTTTATCAAGCTTCAGGTGTGGCCTTTATTGCATTTTTGCACTTCTCTTTTCAGTCATTTTTTTATTCTGTTTTTTCTTTCTTTTATACCACATAAATTGCACCCGCTATCTCCCTTTTTAACACTAACCCAGTCTTTTCATACCCAACACTTCCTACTTACCCCTATAGTAGCCACCCTAAACTTAAGCTTTTAGCCTGAGTTGAGGTGCACAATGTCCAAGGAGGGACCAGGGCCAAAAAAAGATTTATAGGAAACGGGGAAGAAGAACAGGCTAACAACAAAAAGGGTTAACCTTAGTCTCAAATTTCGGGATCAAGGGGATTTGATTTCATTTGGTAGGTCTTTTAGCTAGAGTGGACTCATTCAAAAATAGCCTATGATCATGTCCTAACAAAACCATTCTACAACCACAGCAAGACTAACCAGGTAAGTTCTAGATTGAATAGTACAACAAGAACAGATACTAAGAAGCTCACTTTAAACATGGCACAGAGTATATACTACAGATTAGCTAACTACCAGTTCATGCTTTAGCTTAAGCTACTAGTTTCAGTTATATGCATGTTGTCATTTACAGATCCATCAAGGTCAGTTCTAACACCTTATTGCACAAAAATTATGAGGGGTCTCCATTTTTTCTTTAAACAAAATCAGACCATGGCTGCATTGAGTTCCTACTTTACTTTTACAAACACATCTATTCTAAACATGCCGGTCAGAAATTTAAAAGTCCTTAGGGAAAGAACACAGGAAAGAAATCCCCAAAGATGTAGATACCATTTGGATACCCTCATGGGTTGCCTCCCATGCAGTACCTGATTTAACATCGCGGCATGATGCGAGTGTTTTGGCAACTCAGACTTCGCCAAAACACTCTACAAAAAAACCAGATGAACCATCTTCCCCCACCCCATCTAAAAAGCTGTGCATTATCCCCAATGAACTAAAAAAACTAAACAAGGGATATAAGGCATACCTGCGGTGCCTAAGCATGGTCATTAGGTGTAGTAGTTGGGCCCACTGGCTCGGTGCTCACAACCTTGTCAGCAACTGAGGCTGCCTCCATAGTCTTCTCAATAGTATCAGCTGCATGGGCAACATCATCAACACTAACTCCCACAGTACGGCCTAAAGACGGTTCCTCAGTAGCCGGCAACACCACTAGCCGAGCCACCAGTCCCAATGACATCAACCTCAATTTGATGCATAGCTAGGGACTCTTATCGTGCTTTATTTTCTGCTTTCTTAGCTCTCTTGGTGGCTCTATCATATTTTTCTTTCTGAGACTTTAGACTCAATGGGGCATCCTCCGCATGGACATTCTTATCCTTTCTCTTCCTCTTTATCTGGGGCTCCGAAGGACTAGGAGGTACCTCAACTTCTTTTTCCTTAGCAGGGTCCTTCTGGTGGAGGTCGACATTAGCATAGTCCCATAAATCAATGATCAGCCGCAATAGAGCCTTTGGCAAGACTATGAGAGCCCGAGAATAGGAGGCCGGATGACTTTTCAACTCATCCACATCTACCCAGATATCTGATATTTGCTACTTCATTGCAGTAAGCTCAGCCATACCCATTTCATTTAGTCTCTCATCAATCCTATCCTCTAGTATGTCGATTCGGCCATTCACCCTAACAAAAGGTGCTTTGTCTCTCTATATGGATGCATCAACAATGGCCTGGAATAATTGAGAAAACTTCATCATCTGCTCTTGTAGCTGAATGATGGCCTGGACCGTGTTAGAAAAATTCACTGGGTGGAAAGCGTAGACTGATTCAGGATCCTTCATTGGAGGTGCAACATAACTAGATGGGGCCCCATGAGTTTCCTCAAGTTGGATACCTGGTGCGGTTGCCACATCAGTAGCAGAAGGTGTCCTTTCCGTAGTAGGTACAACTGCCTCTTGGGTGAGTGCAAGTGGTTCAGATGTGCCGCTCAGACCCATTACCTTAAATTTATCTTTAGATCTCTCTGCGTGGTGGGTCCATATGGATGGCATCGCATGATCAATACCCAAATATTTTGGGACCTCCGCCTCATCACACAACTCTGTCAAGAGACACGGGAATGGATATGAAGATGTAATCTTTGTTACTCTGTTTCGTATCTTTTTAGCAATGATGTTCCCAAAGTTCAGATTATACTTGGACAATAGGCTAGCCACCAGGATGTCTCGTTCAAGAGTTAACTGATTGTCAGCACCCATAGGCATAAGCCGGAGTCTCACCAAGGCCCACCAGAATTTGGCCTCAAATGACAGAGAGGCCTTTATGATCTGCGGCTTGTCTTGGTCAAGCCACTTTGGTGTTTTGGTCATTGTAAGATACTTAGATAACCATTTTGTCTGCTTGAGTTTATTTTTCACTCGATAGTCATAGTCAAAGGTGTAGTGGTAACCACAAACTCAGGCCCAAAGAGAAATCTGTTTATGGTTTCAGCTAAGACGTTTACCAGGATACCTCTTACTGGGACGCTCTCAAGAGCGGGCAAGTCTACAATCTTCTGGACTTTTTTGCATCTACTTTCCTGGATGGCCTGATAGTTTGCATTAAACTCCTTCATGATGGTTGATTGATAATCGGGGAGTGGCTTGCTAGTCCACCCCAAGTTGTAGTGTCAGAAATATTCATCCAACTTGGGGAAGTCCTTGAGCTTGAGTAGTTTATTCTCCATTCCTCTACAATAGGGAGTTTGATGTGCCCTCTTGCCATTGTTTCTAACCCATAATCAAAGATCTTCTGGGACCTTTTTACCATCCACCTTTTCTTCTCCCAGAGTCCGACATCTGTTGAAGTGAGGACTAGTGTTGTGTCAGAAGCTTTGGGAGTAGGCGGTGTCTTCTCCCTTTTAGGTGTCTTCTCCTTTTCAGGAGTAGTAGGTTCTGTATCAGACTCCGCATCACCATCAACCTTTTTTGCAGAACCAAACTCTGACGCAGACTGAGCATCATCTCCAGTTTTGGTCTCAATTTCCATGCCACTAGAAACTGAGATTGCAGTCGCTTTTCCTCCCTTTGCCGAGGGGGAGAGGTACTCTCTGAATCAGTACTTGCGAAGCCAAAAGATGACCTTTCCCCCTATTCAGACTGGGAGGAATTCTTGGCTGATGTTTGCTCTTAAGTTGGTGCTTTGTCTTCTCCCTCTTCAAACTGGGAAGGCGACAACACTATCTTTCATCTTATCATCTTAGCGAGGGGGCAGTTGTCGAAGTCACTCTTCTCGGCCTCAAAATCAGTTTGATCCTTTAGCTGAGACTTGACTGCATTATCTTTAGCTTTCTGGGCCCCCCGTATCTTAGTGGAATTGGTGGTGACATATAGTACCTGCAGGGAACCAACGTTAGCAAATGATACCACGGGCGTAGGAGGTCTGATGTCCAGTGGTACAGGGCGTCAGAGTGATCCAGTGAATTGTGTAGGAATATTTGTCCTCCCACGACCCTGTGCCACGGGCGTGGGAGGTCTAACATCCCATAGGATAGGGCATCAGCTCACAGCAGTGGGGTTTTTAAGGATAAGTTTTCCTCCCATGGGCTCCTCCCATGGGCGTGGGAGGTCCGACGTCCTATTGGATCGGGCATCAGATTTGGACATAAGCCTTTTCAGGTACTGATACATTTCCAATGCCTTGTCCGATGCCCGTTGTGCCTCAGACGTCCTATTAGGTAGCCCGTGGGATCAACTTTAACATATTTTTCTCCCCCGTAGTCTACTTTCATGATTTTCACCTCACCCAAACAATCAACATACAAAACTGGTAAGCTTAATATCAACCCATTACTCACACCAATAACACAACCCTAATTCCCAATCTTTTTGCAAGGTATACACATGACCACTAATCCAAGTTCACACGTAGGGTTTCCTAACAAATATGCATATATTCAACATGTGAACCGTTATCTACTTACTTTGGAATAATATAGAATTTAACTCAATGAAAAGAGAACACTTACTATTGATTATCCAACAAAACTTTGGAAAATTGACTTGTGAGCATTTTGTGTGAACTTGCTTAGTATTCTTGTGATTATTAAGACTATACGGGATTGCAAGGGAGTGATCGAAGGGAGTTATATGAGGGAGTTGATCATGGGTTCAGGGAAAGGAGATGATTATGTGAGAATTTTAAGAGAAAGAGGGAGTTTGAGTAATGTTTGACCTTGATTGAATGAGGTCAAACACTTAAGAGATGTGGGAAAATGGGGAAAGGGTCTCGAGTCAGGTCGGGTCACTTAAATAAGAAAAAAATAAAACATGTTGACCCTGTTGATCAACCCAGACGATGGGCCACGCAACCCCCGTCGGGCACGTGATGTCCCATCGTGAGTGACTTACCTGGGCATTGCAAGCTTCATTCCCATGCCCGCCAGGGTTGCAACGTCCCATCATGTGGGATGTAGAAATGAGCCAGTGACTCTTTCTGAATTGTGCTTGTCTTCACGCTCATTTCCCACACCCATTAGAGGAGCGACGACCTGTCATGTAGGGCGTGGAAATGGGACAGACCACAAATTGCTATTTTTTCAGTTAGGTCGCCCTGCTCCCACGGGGGTGGCCCCTGTGATGGCCTGTCGCAGAGCCTATGGGGACCCCTATTCCTGAAATTCTGAAATTTTCAGTCTCCTCACTTCCTGCACATTCAAACAGGCATTAGTTCATGGGTTGCCTCCCATGCAGCGCCTTATTTAATGTCGCGCACGACGCAGGTTACTTGACTACTCAGACTTTATCAAGTTTCCTTATGGGTTGCCTCCCATGCATCGCCTGATTTAACATCACGGCATGATGCAGGTCACTTGATTACTCAGACCTCATCAAGATCCTTGGTTAGAATGAGTTCATTAAGGGTCCAAACTTCAATCGCTTTAAGCTCCTTTGTGGTTCCCACATATGCTTTGATCCGCTGTCCATTCGCGTTGAACCTCTTGCCATCATGAATTTCAAGTTCAACTTCCCCATGTGGAAATACTTGTACCACTTTGAATGGTTCGATCCACTTAGACTTCAACTTGACAGGAAACAAGCGAAGTCTGGAATTGAAAAGCAGGACCAAGTCACCCAACTGGAAATTTCTCTTTTCGATCTTCTGGTCATGATATAGTTTCATCTTCTCTTTGTACAAGGCCGAACTCTCATTGCATTCAGGAGGAACTCATCTAACTCATTTAGCTGTCCAAGCCGCTGAAGCGATACTTCAGACCAGTCTAAATTCAACTTCTTCAGCGCCTACATGGCCTTATGCTCTAGCTCAATAGGAAAATGGCACACCTTCCCAAACACAAGTTGATATAGTGACATACCTATTGGTGTCTTATATGCAGTCCGGTACACCCATAAAGCATCATCTAGTTTTCGCGACCAATCCATTCTATTGGCATTGACAGTCTTGGACATGATTGACTTTATTTCGCGGTTGGAGACTTCCGCTTGCCCACTAGTCTAGGGATGGTAGAGGGTTGCAACCCTGTGTTGCACTCCATATTTCTCTAATAAAGCATGAAACAACTTATTGCAGAAGTGAGAGCCTCTATCATTAATAATTTCCCTTGGTGTACCAAATCTGGAGAAGATGTTCTTTTCCAAGAACGCTGTGACACACTTACCCTCATTACTGGGAAGCACAACCCCCTACACCCACTTTGATACATAGTCAATAGCCAACAATATGTACCGGTTTCCATTAGACATCACAAATGGGCCCATGAAGTCAATACCCGAAACATCAAATAGCTCGATCACAAGGATGGGAGTAAGAGGAAGCTCAGGACTCCTTGACATACCTCCTTCCTTTTGACACCTGTTGCAAGCTTTAGCAAAATCATGGGAATCTTTGTGAATGGTCGGCCAATAGTAGCCGCATTGTAAGATGTTATGCGTAGTCTGAATACCACTATGATGTCCCCCAACAAGGGATGAATGGCAAGCCTCTAGTATCTCCATCATCTCAGCTTTAAGTACATATCTATGGATCATACTATCAGCATACACACAAAACAATAATGGCTCCTCCCAGAAGAATTTCTTAACATCAGACATGAATTTTCTTCTTTGGTGAACAGATATATCAGGAGGTACCAAATCACTCGCCAAATAGTTGGCAAAGTCTGCAAACCATGGAATCAGGTCTTGAGAGGCAGCCAACACTTGCTCGTTCAGAAACCAATTATCAATCTCCGCTCATCATTCAACTTCAGCATCGCCTCTTCTTCTAATCTAGAGAAGTGGTCTGCTACCTGATTCTGTGTATCCTTTCGGTCCTTGACTTCAAAGTCAAACTCTTGTTGCAGCAACACCCACCTAATCAATCTTGGCTTCACATACTTCTTTGCCATGAGGTACCGAAAAGCTACATGGTCAGTGTGAACCACCACCTTGGTGCCAAGCAAGTAGGATCTGAATTTTTCTAATGCAAAGACCATAACAAGTAGCTCTTTTTCAGTTACTGTGTAGTTCTTTTGAGCAGGATTAAGTTCTTTACTAGCGTAGTATATGTAATGAAGAATCTTTTCGGGCCTTTGGCCTAGGACTTCTCCTAGCGCCACTCCACTAGCATCGCACATAACCTCAAAAGGCTGAGACCAATCAAGAGAAATAATAATGGGAACAGAGATCAACTTTTACTTAAGGCACTCGAATGCCTTTAAACATGCATCATCAAACACAAAATTTACCTCCTTCTCCAACAATTTGCACAGTGGATTTGCAATTTTGGAGAAATCCTTGATAAACCTCCTATAGAAACCAACATGCCCCAAAAAATGCCAAACCCCCTTCACAAAAACTGGTGGAGGAAATTTTTCAATCACCTCTATCTTCACTTTGTCGACCTCTATACCCTTCTTAGAGATTCGATGGCCAAGCACTATACCCTCTTTCACCATGAAGTGACACTTCTCCCAATTAAGTACCAAGTTGCATTCTTCACACCTCTTTAGCACACAACTGAGATGAGCCAAATAGTCATTGAAAGATTCACCAACCACCAAAAAGTCATCCATGAAAACCTCAATAGTGTCCTTCACCATGTCAGAGAAAATAGACATCATGCAATGCTGAATGTCATTGGTGCATTGCATAGACCAAAAGGCATCCTCTTGAAAGAAAATGTCCCATATGGACATGTGAAAGTGGTCTTCTCTTGGTCTTCAGGAGCAATCAAGATCTGATTGTATCCTGAATAACTGTCAAGAAAATTATACCATCGTCTACCAGTAAGACGGTCTAACATCTAATCCATGAACGACATCAAAAAATGATCCTTTTCAGTCCAAGCATTCAGCTTTTTGTAATCTATGCATATGCTCCAGCCTGTGACCAGCCTCATTGGAATCAACTCATTATTCGCATTTGGGACTGCAGTAATCCCACCCTTCTTAGGCACAAACTAAACAGGGCTCACCCACTTGCTATCCGTAATAGGGCAAACCACACCTTCATCCAGCCACTTGATAATATCCTTCTTGACAACCTCCTGCATAGGCTGATTTAACCTACACTGGTGCCAAATACTCGGAATGCAATATGGGGCTAGATGGATTTTATGGGTGCAAATTCCAGGCGAAATCCCAATGATGTCAGCAATGGACCATCCAATGGCCCTTTTAAACTTTCTCAGAACAGAAACCAGAGTTTCAACCTGCCCTTCACCTAAATCTGCAGCAACAATAAATAGCAAGGTCTCATTAGCTCCTAAGAACACATATTGAAGATGAGATGGAAGCGTTTTGAGCTCCAAGACTGGAGGCTCCTCAATAGATGGTCTTGTAGGTGGTGTCTGTCAAATTTTCAGGTCTAAATCAAGCTTCTTTGGAGCATAAATATAAGACCCCATACCTGCAAGTGCTTCTACCATGTCATCATACTCCTCAATATCGTCTCCATCAAAATTCATAATCACAGCTACAAGTGCTTCAACACCAAGTCTCTCCTCAACAGGCATAATTAGTTGATCCTCATCAACCACATTAATAATAGAAACCACGCACATGTCGTCATGATGCTTCATAGACTGGCAGACATTGAAAGTAACTACCTTATCATTCAATCTGAACTTCATCTGCCCAGTCTTCAAGTCAACCAACGCATGTCCGATGGCAAGGAAAGGTCATCCCAAGATGATGGGAACCTCAAAGTCAACCTCAAAGTCAAGGATCACAAAGTCTGCAGGGAAGATAAAAGTATCAACCTTCATAAGTACATCATAGAAAATTCCTACAGGCCTTTTCACTGTACGTTCTGCCATAAGAAGTCGTATTGTAGTCGATTTGGGGGCTCCCAAGACCAACTGATTAAACATCACTAGTGGAATTAGATTAACACTAGCACCCAGATCACACAATACTTTAGCAAAGTAGAATGCTTCAATCATGCACGGAATAATAAAAGCTCCAGGATCTTCCCTTTTTTGCACCAAAGAATGTGAGGCTATTACACTACAATGGTGCAAATTATCAGCTGGCTCAAAGCTCACAGTTATCTTCCTAGTCAATAGATCCTTCATGTATTTAGCATACCCAGGCATCTGCTCCAATGCTTAAACTAAAGGAATATAGACTGAAAGTTATTTTAGCATGGAGATGAACTTGTGAAATTTACCTTCCTTCACCTTTTCTTCAACCTCTGTGGGTAAGGTGGATGAGGCAATGTCATGTGCTTCAAGATCGGTGCAACCTCTTTATTCTTCGCTTTTGTCTCAGAAGACTACCTCTCACATGGATCTTCACCACTATCTTTCTCTTCTGAATCAACCACAATCTCAGCATTATCTTTATCAGACTCGGCTGGCTCATCAACAACTATAGGCATGGGAGGGTCAAAAGTTTGTTTCTTGCTTTGGGTAGTCACAACCATAACCTATCGGTCATTCTTCAGATTCTGAATTATGTCACTTGGGAGAGTACCTTTTTTATGCAAATTTATGCTAGTAGACATCTGGTGTATCTGAGTCTTAATCTGCTTTATGGCAACAAAATGAGCCTCCACTTTCTGACTCATACCTGAAAGGTTAGCATGCATCTCCTTTAGGTTACCATATGTGGAATCCACCTTTTGCAATACTTTATTAATTATCTCCCTCATGGATGGTTGTTCAGGTCTATCATCATGATTTCCAGGAGGGACATACAGACCGCTTCTATTATTTTTGTAGCTATCCTTTTTATGCCAGTCACCATCCCTGTCTCTAGCTTTTCTCTATCTCTGTAACCAGACCGGTTGTAGTTGTCATCTCTATCCATGTTCTGACCTTGATTTCCTTGGGCAGAGGCTCGAATACCCATTCCTTGATTATTCAGATAACTAACTTCTTCATCAGATGAGTAATCGTCTGGCCTTGGTTCGTTCCTTTATGAACAGATGGCTTTCACCTTTTCTACCCCCTCATCTAGGATTTTCTTTGCAATCAAACCAACGCTTGTCTTTAATTCAGCAACCTCCTATCTGATCTCTTGCAAATCTTGAAGTTCAATGGACTTACCAATCGCATATTCACCTGCTGGACTCTCAGACTCTCTAGTATGCCATTCTCAGTTGGTCTTGGTAACACTATCAAGTATCTCAGAAGCTTCAGTATAAGAATTTTCCATGAATGCTCCCCCACTTACTGTATCAGCTACTGCTTTGGTGTTTGTGTTTAACGCTTTGTAAAAGATCTCCATCAGATGATGTGAAGGGATTTCGTGTTTTGGAACTTGTTTCAGCTTTTAAATAAACCTCAACCATGTCTCATATAACGCCTCCACAGGTAGCTGCTTGAAATTATAGACCTATTGCTTTAGCTGCAGCATCCTTGATGGAGGAAAGAACCTCTCCAGAAACTGAGTTTTCAACTCATGCCATATGTATATAGAATTATCAGGCAACTCTGTGAGCCACACGTTTTCCTCTCCAGTCAACGAGAATGGGAATAGTATCATGTAGATTTGTCACTCCTGGTAGATTATAAGCTTTGCAAATCCTCACAAAATTTGTCACATGTAGATTTGTATCCTCAGTAGGCTTTCCAGCATATAGTCCCTTCAAGTTCAAAAACTGGATCATGGTGCTGGTAATGCCAAACTTTGTACCTTCAGGTAGTGGTGGCAATACTATTGGTCCAGTAATAGCCAAATTTTCTACATCATCATCATCAACATGGTAGCGAGGGGCATGCCTTGGCTGCTGTGACTGTCGGCCCCTATTCTGTGGCAAATTTCATTGAGCCGCTGCCTCATCTCTCGTAACTTGTTGTTGTGCCTGGCTTGCTTGCTCAACTGTCGTATTTTGAGCTACAAGGTCTACTGCAATTTGAGCATCGTCAGTAATAAGGGCGTCTTCTCCTGCCTTTTTCCTATGCTCTTCTTCGGCCAACATTCGAGCTGTGGCCTGTTTCGGTATCTCGTAGTTTCCCTCCTTAGCTATGTTTCTAAGCGTTCGAGGGAGTTCCGGATCGAATGGAATCAGGGGATTGCCTTGACTCCTAGTGTTGGGAATGCACAAGTGTGCAACCTGTAGAACAAAACAAAAACAACAGAAAAATAAAATCAAGAAATAAGGACTAATAGTGAAATAAACTCAATCTCTCTTAATCATAAACCGTATTCCCCAGCACCGGCGCCAAAAATTTGATATGCCCAAATTACACCTCCTTTTAGAAGCATAAGCAGTCGCTGTTCAAATATAAAACCCAACGAAGGTTGGGGTCGATCCTACAAGGAATATGGTAAGACTTCCCTACGAAGGGGTTTTTTAAGTAACAAGTAGTAATTGTAATTTGAACTCGGACAAGTAATAAGTAACAGTTGTAAGAGTTGTAATCAATGAGAGAAGTGACTAGGATAGTGTTCCCCATGAGATCATAACTTAGTAAGGCGTTGTACTTAGTAAACTAGATTGGTGCTTAGCATGCGAAATCGGTAAGTTAGGTTCACCTAAATGGTTCATCCCCTAGATAGATGAATTTCTCCACACGCCTTGGTCTGACCATGGGTGTATGATTTACCGGCCCTTACCCTGGATCTCAGAATAGCTATTCCCAGACAAGGTCAAGCTATTAGATGAGGGTTGGTAGCCTCAAATCTCCATTGTTGAACAACCCTTTTCCCATCCTTTACCTCCTTGGTCTGGCTAGTAAGGATAAGGCAAGTTCTAATGTGAACACCGTTAAAAAGCAATTGAAGCGAAGGGAAGAACAATACATGCATAAACACCGCCCTAGAATTACCAAGTACTTTGCCTATTTCATTAATCCTTCATGGTTCCCACAACCCTAATTATGGATTTAACTACTCATGTTCATAAGTAAACGATCAAGTGTTGTTGAAACAATCATGATTATATACTTACAAGAAGAGGTAAAGAAATCCAAAATCTTAAAGAATTCTCAAGAACACTTCAATAAATCAAGAACAAACTTTAATTCTCAAGAACTGGGTTATGATGTCTCCAAAAACATAAACAAAACTTAAAAACTCAAAACAAAGTTGGGAACCCCAAAATAAAACCTAAGGGGAGGTATTTATAAACAAAAAAGACCAAATCCTAAGTAATCAGGGAAAGCTGACTTTTGACGGGCTGCCCCATGGGCCATCATAGGGACGACAGGCGTCGTGGGTGCACATCGGGCATCCTTCAGGTTGAGCTCCAGGTCCTCTGCCTTGATTCCATGGACTGCTGCAACGAGACATCTTGGATGTGATGCCCATCGTGGCCATCTCATCAGTTACTCAACTATATCTTCAATCTCCACTGGCTTATTTCGATGGGCTGTACGACGTCCCATCGAGCCTCTCACGGGCATCTTGGCAGCTCGTCAAGTCTAGCCTTAGCTGCTTCTAGTCCACTGGTCTAGTCTGATAGGCTCTGTGATGTCCAGTGGCTGGATCGACATCCGTTGTGGCAGGGCGTAGGGAATGAGTCTTTGCTTTCAGTCTCATTGGTTCATTCCGATGGCCTCTCCCACGAGATGTGGTGGATCCCACACCCATGGGGCATGACTTTTACCCAAAAATCTGCAACTTTTTGGTACTTTTGTCTTTTCAATACTTTTCCCTGTACATGCAACAAATGAAATCAAATTCAACAAAATATACTTAAGAACTCCCAAAATCCTTAGTTTTAAGCGTCAAAAGTGCCGCAAAATCCCGGCACATCACTGGTGCAATGAAACATCCATCGCTGCAGACTCCACTAACTATGTGGAGCCTCTCAGGCACAACCACATCCTCTACATGCACAAGCCTGCTGGCGCAGAGAAACGGTACAACCGTGGCTGTGCCATTGCAGTTAGAACTCCGCAGGAGCGACATGCTCCAAGGTGAGCCAGCTCCGCTGAAGTGGAGCTTTCTCGCTGCTGCGTTTTGCAGGCACGACAAGGAACCCACAGGTGCGGTTGGAACTCAGCTCTACCCATCTTTGAAGGAACGGTGCATTAGCAGCAGGCAGGATGTAGCTGGTGTGGGCCTAGGGCCACTGGTGTGGTGCACCAGATACCAGCAATAACAACTACTTCCCAAATCTTAGAATTGACCCTCGGAACACCTTCTGAACCCCACAAACACAAATCAACTATGCTACTAGACTAAAATCAACATTCCACACTCAACAAAATTGTCGAAATCACCAATGTAGGTTGTTATCAATGAGTGTTGACCGAAGTTACCTCTAGGACAAAACTTCTAACTTTTTTCCAACCAACTATCCAAAACGCATTCAAACACCTCGAGACTCAAACCAATAGTGCTACTAGCCCAAAAATTGCATTCCAAAGCTAAAGGAAATGGCAAAATTCTAATACAATATCTAAATCTCCAAATGTTAACCAAAGTCAACTGTATTAACATCAAAATCTTCCAAAATGAAAAACTCACCTCAAACCCAACCAAACACCTTGATAATCATGACACCCATTCCAGCAGACCATAAATACTATAATATAATTACAGGGAGGGATAAAACAGTTCAAAAATTACTATAAGGGTTGTTATATTATCCACCACTAAAACACACGTTCATCCTCGAATGTATGAGTAACGAAAGTACTTGAACTGTAGAAAAGCTGGGGATATCTACTCCGCATGTCCAACTCTGTCTCCAATGTAGCCTCCTTAACCGGATGATGCTTCCATTGAAACTTTGACTGAATCAATACTCTTAGACCTCAATGATAACGCTCAAACTACACCTCAAATTAATGAAGCGTAAGCGATCGTTGTCAAGTAAAGAACCCAAAAAGGTTGGGGTCGAATCCCACAGAGAATATGGTGAAGATTAAGACTTTAGTGAATTAGTTGACTATTCGTCAATCGTTTCCAGTAAATAAAGGGGGGGTTTGTAATCAAATTGTAAACAAAACAATAATAAACGTAGGAGTTTAAATCATTATGAGAGGATGAACTAGGGATGTGTTCACCATGGCGTTGTAACAATATCGATTCTAGGCTTAACCGGGTTCTTTCTATATGCGTGTCACGATGTGATTGCGTCTATTGTATCGTCTAAACGTCTCTCGACCAAATAAACAAATTTCCTTTTATCTTCTTTCGATCTCAAAAAGATGTGCTTTTTTAGCTCTCAATCCTAACATCAAGTAGACTAATCCAGTTACGGCATTAATCTTTAAGACGAGAGTTGGTAGTCTCGAATCCTTGTCGTTAATCAATTTTTTCCCGGTTTTAACTTCTTTACTCAAGCAAATTAAACCTAGGCATGTTCTAATGTTTGCAACCACTAGAAAACGTGACTAATTGAATGATTAACAACATGACAATACATATATCGAACCCAACGCTACCCGGAATCTATATTACTACGTTTCCATGGCTCCCACAACCCTAGTTGCGGGAGTTTTAGTTACTCATGCTCGATAAATAAGAGAAAATAGTTGTATTCATCATAAAAGGAAGAAAAGTCTTACAATATAATGAAAATAATCAATCTTCCAATATCCACGAACAAGAACACCAAGAACTCACGAACGAATCAAGACACGAATTCAAGAGAATGAACCGTGTTGTTGCTCTCAAAAACCAACTAAAACGTGTTTTAAACTAATGGGAGAATAATCTTAAACATAAACCTAACATAGGGTATTTATAGGAGTAGTAGAAACCAAATCCAAAACGGGCTAGGAATCCCCAAAACGCGGGTCGCCGCTTGAAGCTACTGCCTAAGCGTGACGGCCAGGCTTGACGGACCGTCAGGGCAGTGACGGACCGTCGCCTGGGCCGTCACTGCTTGGAAGCAACACTGCCTCAAGTTGACGGTCCCAGTGACGGACCGTCACACTTGTGACGGACCGTCACTCAGGCCGTCACTCTTAGGCAGAATGTTGTTTTTCGCGTATTTTCTTCCGTTTCCGTGTTTGCTTCCATTTCCTACAAATACAACATAAAAACATCAAAAACAACAATGGTTGCTTGAAAACGTACGATTTTTCTTAGTAAAAAGGAGTCGAAAGTGACGTAAATTAGCGTCACATCAACACCCTCAACTTAAAACGTTCGCTTGTCCTCAAGCAACATAACATAAAACAATAATACGACTCAACTAAGAACACGAACTCATGTCTATAGCACTTCATGGTCATTCAAAACTTCTTCAATTAAATCAAGCTCCCTCGTAGCACACGTATGTATGAAACACTAACTTGCAAGGATCCAAACATGTCATTCCGATATGATAGAATATTATGCATACACATACGCAGCTATCCTAACAATCAATAGACAATATAGACATCTTGGTGCCCTCCCCACAAAGAAATCCCACACACAAGATTTGGGACTAGGTAAGCGCTCACACTCACAAACGATTTCAAACAATGCACATGCGATACCATAGGCTTGCCCTTACTATTCTATTTCGGTTCTTCAGAAAGCCGCTCAGGATCACTACAGGACTTGTTTAGGCTTGTAATGAGGCTTCGGATGCAGGTATGATACATTTAGGGGTTAGTGACTAAGCCCTCCTTGGAACTACTGACATCTTACCACATAACGTTACTTTGTCCATCCTTATTCACCTCTTTCTTCCCTTCTTTCTAGCTACAGGTGCGGCCTCTATATTTTGACAATTCTTTTTATTACTTTTTCAATCTTTTTCACTTCTTTTTATTTTTCTTTTCTTAGGCACACACCCGGACTTTTCATTCTATTCACAACCAACCATCTCCATCCTCTTTTTCTTATCATTCACCTCTGTAGTAGCCACCCTCAACTTAAGCTGATTGCCTGCGTTGAGGTGCACAATGTCCATGGCAGGACCAGGGCCAAAACAGGGTTTACCTCTATAGTAGCCACCCTCAACTTAGGTTGATTGCTTGCGTTGAGGTGCACGATGTCCAAGGAAGGACCAGGGCCAAAATAGGGATTCAAAGTTAAACAGGAACGGTGACAGGTTATTGAAAGAACAAGGTCAATTATGGCTCAAACAGGGATCAAGGGATTATTCATATTTGGACGGTCTTTTAGGTTAAGTGGACTGCACACAAAAAGGGCCTGTGATCCTTTCCTAAGCAACCAAACTTCGAACTTAACAAAATAGACCGGGCAAGTTCTAGATGCATGCACAGAGTAAGAATTTATAACAATAATCTCACACGCTCTTGGCACCAAGAAACTATATCGCTACCAACTATCAAACAACCGCTGGGCTTTAGCATACTCATCCTACTCATAATCACACAATGACATACAAGGATCCAGACAGTCAATCGTTTCAACATAAGTACAAAACCAGAAAATTTTTAAAGGGGCGCTACTTTGATAAGAAATCTCATGCTTTGCTATAGGCACTAAAAAAAATTTAAAATAAACAACCTAAACATGCCGGTTCTACTAGATAGCACACCGGAGGAAAAAGAAACACGGCAATAAAAACCCTCGGTGGTGACTCAACAATTTATGGGTTGCCTCCCATACAGCGCCTGATTTAACGTCGCGGCACGACGCGGATGTCTTGATTACTCAGACTTCATCAAGACACCCCAGACTTAATACACACCCGTATGCACAACTATATACCCTATAATAAACAAAAACAACAAATAAAAGTAAAAGCAGGAAAGTATGACTAAGAGTCAAATAAACACACCAGACTTAATAAACAACCGTATTCCCCGGCAACGGCGCCACTTTTTTGATAACGCCCAAACTACACCTCAAATTAACGAAGCGTAAGCGGTCGTAGTCAAGTAAAGAACCCAACAAGGTTGGGGTCGAATCCCACAGAGAATATGGTGAAGATTAAGACTTTGGTGAAGTAGATGACTAGTGATCAATTATTTCCGATAAATAAAAAGGGGGGTTTTGTAATCAAATTGTAAACAAAACAATAATAAACGTAGGAGTTTAAATCAGTATGAGAGGATGAACTAGGGACGTGTTCACCATGGCGTTGTAACAATGTCGATTCTAGGCTTAACCGGGTTCTTTCTATATGCTTGTCACGATGTGATTGCGTCAATTTTATAGTCTAAACGTCTCTCGACCAAATAAACAAATTTCCTTTTATCTTCTTTCGATCTCAAAAAGATGTGCTTTTTTAGCTCTCAATCTAACATCAAGTAGACTAATCCAGTTACGGCATTAATCTTTAAGACGAGAGTTGGTAGTCTCGAATCCTTGTCGTTAATCAATTTTTCCCGGTTTTAATCTCTTTACTCAAGCAAATTTAACCTAGGCATGTTCTAATGTTTGCAACCACTAGAAAACGTGACATAAAGTATGATTAACAACGTGACAATACATATATCGAACCCAACGCTACCCGGAATCTATATTGCTACGTTTGCCATGGCTCCCCCAACCCTAGTTGCGGGAGTTTTAGTTACTCATGCTCGATAAATAAGAGAAAATAGTTGTATTCATCATAAAAGGAAGAAAAGTCTTACAATATAATGAAAATAATCAATCTTCAAATATCCACGAACAAGAACACCAAGAACTCACGAACGAATCAAGACACGAATTCAAGAGAATGAACCGTGTTGTTGCTCTCAAAAACCAACTAAAACGTGTTTTAAACTAATGGGAGAATAATCTTAAACATAAACCTAACATAGGGTATTTATAGGAGTAGTAGAAACCAAATCCAAAATGGGCTAGGAATCCCCAAAACGCGGGTCGCCGCTTGAAGCTACTGCCTAAGCGTGACGGCCAGGCTTGACGGACCGTCAGGGCAGTGACGGACCGTCGCCTGGGCCGTCACTGCTTGGAAGCAACACTGCCTCAAGTTGACGGTCCCAGTGACGGACCGTCACACTTGTGACGGACCGTCACTCAGGCCGTCACTCTTAGGCAGAATGTTGTTTTTCGCGTATTTTCTTCCGTTTCCGTGTTTGCTTCCATTTCCTACAAATACAACATAAAAACATCAAAAACAACAATGGTTGCTTGAAAACGTACGATTTTTCTTAGTAAAAAGGAGTCGAAAGTGACGTAAATTAGCGTCACATCACTCAACTTTCTAGTATGCCTATCCAAAATAGTTGTAGGCTCCTTCTCAAAAGTCAGATTTTGATCCAAATCCACTAAGTCCCACCAAATCACATGAGAACCATCAGAATGGTACTTTTTCAACATTGAGACATGGAAAATTTGATGCACAATTGATAGACTTGGAGGCAAAGCCAACTCATAGGCCACCTCCCCAATACGCCAAAGGATCTCAAAAGGACCAATAAACCTCGGGCTAAGCTTTCCCTTCTTCCCAAACTTCATCACACCCTTCATGGATGATACCTTCAACAAGACCCTCTTACAAACCATGAACTACAACTCATGTACCCTCCTATCAACATAATTCTTCTATCTACTCTAGGTTGTCAAGAGCTAGTCTTGAATTACCTTAACCCTATCTATCGAATTCTATAATAGATCTGTACTCCAAGGCCTAACCTCAAGAAAATCAATCCAACCAACTGGAGATATACACGTCCGCCCATACAAAGCCTCAAATATTGCCATCTGAATGCTGGAATGGTAACTGTTGTTATAGGCAAACTCTACCAAAGGCAAGAACTGGTCCCAATGACCACCAAAGTCAATCACACAAGCTCGAAGCATATCCTCTAAACCCTGAATAGTCCACTCTGATTGACCATCCATATGTAGGTGAAAAGCTTTACTCATCTCCAAATGAGTGCCTAACTCTCGCTGCATAGAACTCCAAAATTCCAAAGTGAACTGAGTACCCCTATCTGAAATGATGGAAATGGGCACACCATGCAAATAGACTTATCTCCCGAATATAGGTCTTTGCTAACTTATCTACATTGTAGGTCACCTTCATCAGAATGAAATGAGTTGATTTGGTCAACTTATCAACAATCACCCAAATGGAATCAAATTTCCCCAAGGTTTGAGGAAACCCAACCACGAAGTCCATAGTGATACTCTCCCACTTCCACTCAGGTATAGGCATCCTCTGAGTCATACCACCCGATCTCTGGTATTAATACTTCACTTACTGATAATTCAAACACTTGGCCACGAACTCCACAATGTCCCTTTTCACCTATACCACCAATAGTGCTTTTTTTGGTCATGATACATCTTGGTTGCACCCGAATGAATAGAATACCTCAAATTGTGAGCCTCCTCTGTGATCAATCTAGTTAAGTCACCAACCCTAGGAACACAAATCTGACCCTTGATTTTCAAAACACCCCCAGATCAAGAATCGCTTTCTTAGATTCACCACTCAACACCTTATCCTGAATGATACACAACTTTCCATCCTCTATCTGCCTATCCTTAATCTACTCCCACAACAAAGACCTTGCCTTAACACAAGCAAGAACTCTACCAGGCTCAGAAATATCAAGTTTCACAAAGCTATTAGTCAAACAATGAATATCCTTAGCCATAGTTTGCTTCTCATCCACCAACATAGCAGGACTACCCATACCCACCGCTTTCCTACTTAAGGTATTCACCACTACATTGGCCTTTCCTGGATGAGAGAGGATAGTCATTTCATAGTCCTTCAACAACTCCAACTACTAGCACTATCTCAAATTCAAATCCTTCTGGTTGAAGATATACTATAGGCTACGATAATCGGTGTACAACTTGTAATGAACTCCATACAAATAATGCCGCCACAATTTTAAAACAAACACTACCACTGCCAACTCTAAATTATGAGTGAGGTAGTTTTTCTCATGGGTCTTCAACTGCCTCAAAGCATAATCTATTCCTATTTTGCATCAAAACACCATCAAGTCCAACTCCCAAAGCATCACAATACATGGTAAAATCGTTACCTTCCACAGGTAAGATCAAGATAGGTGTTGAAGTCAACAAAGCCTTGAGCTTTTGAAAGCTCTCCTCACACTCGTTGGACCACTGAAAAATAACATTCTTTTGAGTCAACTTGGTCAAAAGGGCTGCAATAGAAGAGAAAGCTTGCATGAACAATCTATAGTAGCCATCCAAACCAATAAAACTCCTAATCTTGGTAGGTGAAGCAGGCCTGGACCAATCTCAAACTGCCTCAACCTTGGTCGAATCAACCATAATACACTCCTTGGACACATTATGCCCCAAAAATTCCACAAAACTAAGCCAAAACTCACACATTTAGAACTTAGCATACAACATCTCATTCCTTAACCTCTAGAGCACAACCCTCAAGTGCTCCACATAATCTTCCTCACTCTTGAAATACACTAAGATATCATCGATGACCACAATCACAAAGGAATCAAGATACAATCAAAACACCCCATTCATTAACTCCATAAATGTTGCGGGGCATTATTCAACACAAAAGATATAACCAAAAACTCATAATGGCTACATCGAGTCCTAAAAGCCATTTTAGGTATATGCAAAGCCCTAATTCTCAACTGATGGTACCTCGACCTCAAGTCAATCTTTCAAAACAACAAAGAACCTTGAAGCTGATCAAACAAATCATCAATATGCAAAAGAGGATGCTTATTCTTGATGGTCACCTTGTTCAACTGTTGGTAATCAATACACATACGCATACACCCTTCCTTCTTTCTCACAAATAACACTGGAGCAACCCAAAGAGAAACACTAGGTCTAATGAAACCCTTACTCAATAAATCCTGAAGATGGTCCTTCAATTCCATCAAAGCCATCCTATAGAGAGAAATGGGAATGGGCTTAGTGCTCTACTTTAAGTCAATAGCAAAATCAATGTCTTGATAAGGAGGAACACCCGAAGATCCATAAGGAACACATCAATGAACTCTTTCACCACCCTCACTGACTCCTTAAAAGGCATGTCTGCACTAGTATTACATACATAAGCCAAGTATGAAAGACACCCCTTCTTCACTATCCGCTAAGCCCTAAGAAAAGAAATAATGCTCTTAGGATACGAACCCTAAGAACCCTTCCACTCTAGCCCCGGTACCACTAACATAACTAAAGTAACAATCTTGGTAGGATAATCCACAATAGCATAATATAGAGAGATCCAATCCATACCTAAAATAACATTGAAATCTACCATATCTATAATAATCAAATCCACCCAAGTGTCATACCCCAAAAAAGTCACAACACAAGATAGGTACACCCGATCCACCATTAAAGAATCACCTATTGAGGTAGTAACATGAATAGGCATAGATAGGAACTCACACATTATGTCAATGCCTAAAGTAAAATATACAAACACAAACAAATAATTACAACCAGGGTCAAATAGTACTAAATAGGCCGATGGCAAACTAGGACGATACCTATAATAACCGTATTAGAGGCCTCTACCTTGGGTCTATGTGGGAATGCCACGTCTTCCCCAGATTGATTAACTCCACGACTACCCTCATGAGCCACCTAGGCTCTACCCTAGTACCCTGAGAACCAGCTCTACTACTCAGTGCACCTCCCATAGCTGATGGTACTGGTGCCTTATAAGTCTGCATCTGATAACCCGACTGTGGATATCCCTGCCCATGCTGCGACCTGAGAACCCATAATAAGAACCTCTAGATGTCTGACCCAAACTCTGACCATTCGGAATACTCAACCCAGAATAACCACCATCAGAAATATGGAATGTTGCCTTAACTGACCTACTAGACTGATAATGATGACCCCTACCTATGAAGCCTCTTCCCTAAGATAATGAACTACTGAAACCACTGTGAGTACGCCCTATCTTGCCATTACCTCTATAGGCATCACGATAAATTCCCTCAACACTCCTAGCATGATCTACTATCTGCTAAAAGGTACCTTTAGCAGGCTCCAAGGTAAGTCGGCTCTGCTGAAGTGGGGCTTCCTTGATGCTATGACTTCACAGGTGTGATAAAAAACCCAAAGGTGCGGCTGGAACTCAACCTACCTATCTCCGCAGGAGCAACACCTTTGTCACAAGTGCGACATCACCGGTACGGGGTAAGCACCACTGGTGCAGTGCACTAGATACCAACAATAACAACTACTTTCCAAATCTTGGAATTGACTCTCGGAACACCCTCGGAACCCCACAAACACAAACCAACTATGCTACTAGACTAAAATCGATATTCTAGACTTAATAAAATTGTCAGATTTACCAATGAAGGCCATTATCAATGAATTTTTATCAAAGTCAATGTAGGCGAACACTTCTAACTTTTCAACCAACTATACAAAATGTATTTGAATGTCTTGCGACCTGAACCAATAATGATACTAGCTCAAAAATGGCATTTCAAAGCTAAGGGAATTGACATAATTCTCATATGAAATCTAGATCAAAGTCAACCATATCAACTTCAAAAGCTTCCAAAATAAAAAAACTTACCTCAAACTCAATAGAATACCTCGAGAACTATGCCACGCACTCTCGCAGACCACATATATCATAATACAACTATAGAAAGAGGTAACATAATTCAAATTCATAAAAATCTATAAATTACTATGAGGGTTATTACAATTCCCTAGGATGAATGTGATAGTATTTCGTAAAATTTATAAATACGCATGTATTTTTGGTTGTGAAAATATCATGACCCACCTCCTGTAGTGGTAGACTAATTGAGAAAAAATATCCTAAATATTTTGTGTTCTACTTTTGAAATAGTAGAACTTTAAATATAATCCTGAAGTAATAAATCTTGCAATCAACTCATGAAGTATTAGAGCTCTGCTATTTACTCAAGCAAATAACATATATCATGATAAACTTAGAGTTTAGTAGTATAAATAATTTGTTCATCGTGATATGATATGTTAATTAAGTGTTTGGAATATATTGAAGAACTAGAAGATTATTCAATAATCTTTTCATGTTGTTTGTTGTCATGATAGGTTGATTAGATCAGCTAATGTTGGGATTGAATTTTCTAAATTCTGAAAAGTATAAAAGGTGCATATGGGCCCATTCACCTATCATGTGATATGTTAAATAGATGCATTTATAAATTGGTCATATATACGTTTATTGTCAGCATGCAATTTGACATTCACAAACTTACTTGTACAAAATTATTGAGTTAAGAGCACAACTTTCAGATTATGTAATCAACACAATTCATCTTGATAATGTTGATTAATATCCAAGCTGGTTTGGTATTAAATGCCTCAATTAAATAGTTGAACTATTCCTTATGGAGACAAAGATTCATGTGTTGGTCTGAAATATGATATATTACATATAACAGTACCTATATGCACCAAACTAATACAGTATAATTAATTTTTTCTCTCTCAACTGGTTCAGGGTCAAGAATCAAATATTTTCCTCTAATAACTTTTGATGTACGGTATATGATCAATGGATATACTATAACGCGCAAAGATGGATTCTCCAAAGTACATTGAGGATATATGTTAGTTATTCTAATATAAGGGGGAGATAATAAGCATCTATGAAATATGTTGTGATTATCATCAGTATGATCCTCATTTAAAAGATAATTCTAGTCAAATACTAGAAGCATTTGCTGACCCAAAATTAATTTCATATTTAGCTGCAAATACTCTTATTGAGTGTCCCTGGAGGACAAAGTTTATAGTATGTATAAAGCGTGATAGACCAATCAGTTCCAAATGAAATAATCCTTGAAAGGGGAATGGAACAAATGATCATAATAAGGAGGTAATGTGCTCTTGAAGAGCTCTAGTTGAGTCATACCCTCTAAGAAACTCAAAATTTGAACCATAGTATCTTGTAACACTATGGTGGCTACAAAACCCTATGGAACCTGAGTTGGCCCCACTCGCTCTAATTGATAAGCTACATCCTCATACTCAATCTCTGGCTCAGGAAATGCTGCCCTGACACATCCCATAGCTGGTGTTGTAGCTCATGTACTACCTCTACCATGGCCTTGACCCCTGCCTCGACCCCTAATTAGAGCCCCAGCAGTAGGTGCAGGTGCATTTATATTCCGTAGCAGCTGACCTCATTCTCACCATTTGTTGAGAGAATGAAACACAAGTTTAGAATTCAAAAAGTGAACAAGTCACACGAGAAGGAGTCAAAGAGTAGAATTTTCCTAATAATGTCCCATAACCTCCCAAAGATAGATATAGACATCATTGTATCGATTTGCGAGACTCTACTTGGATATTTAATCTTGTACTCATGAGACTGGTGAACCTAGCGCTCTGATACCGATTTGTCATAAACCAAAATCACTTGGATTATGATGTCACCTATTACCTAACCATGGTAGGTAAGCCAAACTCAACAAGCATAATACTCAAAATGAAGCCAATAATAAAGGATCTAAATGCATAAAAATAAAGTTGATCTTTCAAAACATTGCCAGCTAGCACTGAATAAGATAATCCAACAATCCCTAAGACTCAAAAGTCATAAGTACAAGAGTGACTCTAATACAATGTCCAAACTGAACAATCCAACATTGTCTAGATAGCAAAATAGACGGGAAAATAAATGATAGAAAAAGTTGGGTCGATCTCTGCAAGTAAGAGCTCACCATAGCTTTAAATAGCAATCACAAGCATGAAATTAGCCATGGGGTCTGCTCATACCAGGATCTACATCACAAGAATGCAGAAAAGTAGGAGTGAGTACGGTCCACTTGTACTCAATATGCATTATAGGTCAATCGAGCTTATGCAGATACAATGTCGAATAAAGAATACTACAATAACCTTGCACACAAAAAGTCTCAACAGCTCAATATGAATAAATAGTATAACTAATCTCAATAACAACAATAATTTAAATGATAATGCAATGCAATGATATGGAATAAAATGCAATAGCCAATTCCTACTAATATTCACCCCCTCCAGTGGTTTGCTGCAAAGGTGGGACCCATGGGAGATTCATGAGATCCATATATCATTCCCAAATTTGAATTGGGAATTTTAATTATCATGCTCGGACTTGACTGGGACTAAAATCAATATCAGTGACTCAGAGTCGAACCAAGACATAAATCATTTATTTCTTTCAAAGAATCTCTTTCAAATCATTTTCTTCAATCCAATGTTTTCATGTAACATAAGATGAATGATTAGGCATGAACATCAAAAGTAAAAGAAAATGAAATATCACATATATGATCAAATCTCAAAATTGTAATAAATCCATGTACACAGGTTACGAGCCTTAATATCAAGCCGATAATTTAAGTTCTTTGTCAACCAAAATAGTATAAGCCCCAATTTGGGCATCACAATGATAATTCATCTCATTTGGTACTCAAATCCCCAAATTTACCCAATCCATAATATGCTTTACACGATAAGTTCTCACTCAAGCAAAGTCTGAAGAAAGTTAAGCCATAACCTACCTCAAAGCCAAACTGCAAGTCTTTTCTTAATCACACCTAAGCCTTCCCTTTTTGAGTAGCCTCCGAATGCAACCAATCTACCAATAACAAGGTCTACCAAAGATGGATTTTCCAAAGTAAATTGGGAATATATGTTACTTTTTATAATATAAAGGGGAGAGAATAAGCATCTATGAAATATGTTGTGATTATCATTAGTATGATCTTCATTCAAAAGAAAATTCTAGTCAAATGTTAGAAGCATTTGCTGACCCAAAATTAATTTCATATTTAGCTGCAAATGCTCTTATTGCATGTCCCTGGAGGAAAAAGTCTATAGTATGCATAAAGCGTGATAGACCAATCAGTTCCAAATGAAATAATCCTTGAAAAGGGAATGGAATAAATGATCATAATAAGGAGGTAATATTCTCTTGAAGAGCTCCAGTCTGAGCCATACCCTCTAAGAAACTCAAAATTTGAGCCATAGTATCTTTTCACACTGGGGTGGCTACAAAACCCTATGGAACCTGAGCTGGCCCCACTCTCTATAGCTGATAAGCCACATCCTCATACTCAATCACGGGCTCAAGAGATGCTTTCCTGACACGTCCCCTAGATAGTGGTGTAGCTCATACACTACCCCTACTATGGCCTCGACCCCTGCCTCGACCCCTAATTAGAGCCCCAGCAGTGGGTGCAGGTGCACTATCATCAGTAGCAGCTGACCTCGTTCTCACTATTTGTTGAGAGAATCAAACATAAGTTTAGAATTCAAAAAGTGAACAAATCACACGAGAAGGAGTCAAAGAATAGAATTTTCCTAAGAATATCCCATAACCTCCCAAAACTAGATATAGACGTCATCATATCGATCTGCGAGACTCTACTTAGACATTTACTCTTGTGCTCATGAGACTGGTGAACCTAGAGCTCTGATACCAATTTTTCACAACCCAAAATAACTTGGGTTATGATGTCACCTATTCCAACCTAACCATGGTAGGTTAGCCAAACTTAACAAGCATAATACTCAAAATGAAGGCAATAATAAAAGATCTAAATGCATAAAAATAAAGATGATCTCTCAAAACATTGCCAGCCAACACTGAATAAGATAATCCAACAATCCCTAAGACTTAAAAGTCATAATTACAAGAGTGACTCTAATACAATGTCCAGAATGAACAATCCAATATTGTCTAGGTAGCAAAGTAGATAGGAAAATAAATGATAGAAGAAGTTGGGTTGATCTCTGTAGGTAGGAGCTCACCACAACCTTAAATAGCAATCACAAGCATGAACTTAGCCATGGGGTCTGCTCATACCAGGATCTACATCAGAAGAATGTAGAAAAGTGAGAGTGAGTATGATCCCCTTGTACTCAACATGCATTATAGGTCAACTGAGTTTATGCAGATACTATATCGAATAAAGAATAGTATAATAACCTTGCATTCAAAAAAGTCTCAGCAACTCAATATCAATAAATAGTATAACTCATCTGAATCACAATAATAATCCAAATGCTAATGCAATGCAATGATATGAAATAAAATGCAATAGCCAATGCATACTAATATACACCCCCTCCAATGGTTTGCTGCAAAAGTGGGGGCCATGAGAGATTCATGAGATCCATATATCATGCCTAAATTTGAATTCGGACTTTCAAGTATCATGCTCGGACTCGAACTGAGACTAAAATCAATATTAGTGACTCAGACTCAAATTGAGACTGAAATCATTTATTTCTTTCAAAGCATCTCTTTTAAATTATTTTCTTCAATCTAGTGTTTTCATGTACCATAAGATGAATGATTATGCATGAACATCAAAAGTAAAAGAAAATAAAATACCACATATATGATCAAATCTCAAAATCGTAATAAATCCATGAACACAGGTTACGAGCCTTAATATCAAGCCGGGAATTTAAGTTCTTTGTCAACCAAAATAGTATAAGCCCCAATTTGGGCATCACAATGATAATTCATCTCATTTGGTACTCAAATCCCCAAATTTACCAATCCATAATATGCTTTACACGATAAGTTCTCACTCAAGAAAAGTCTGAAGAAAGTTAAGCCATAACCTACCTCAAATCCAAACTGCAAGTCTCTTCTTAATCACACCTAAGCCTTCCCTTTTTGAGTAGCCTCCGAATGCAACTAATCTACCAATAACAAGTTCGATGTCTAAACATGATTCCAATGATTTCCATATTGCTAAGGTTCTAATTTGGGTCCAAAAAGTTAACCCCGAGCTCCCAAGATCAAAACTAATATTTTATTGGAAAATCAATTTACCCTAAGCTTAAGGAGTTCAAATAAGAAATTTCATAAAAAATAGAGCTAAAATCAATCTTGAAATTCATCAATTTATCAAACTTTATCTTTACAAGAAAAAATCCAAATTTTCAAGTTGGAAAACCAAGATTTGAAGGTGAAATCATGAAATAATCATCGGAAAATATATAAGAGTTGTATAAGATGCTTACCAAATGAAGAAATCTCAAAAATACCCTTTGAAATTGCCAAAATTGAGTTCTCAAGCTCCAAAAATGAGTTGTGGAAGAAAATAGAATAAAAGGGAAGACACACTGCTAAAAACACTGTGATTTTTACACCGATGGAAATTTGATTGCATGTTCGGTCTCGCTGGTGTGATAAAACATCCACCGCTGCAGACTCTACTAACTATATAGATCTCCATAGGCATGATCGCATCCTTTGCATGTGCAAAGAAGCACCATAGCCACGGCTCTGCCATTGCAGTTAGAACTCTACGGAAGCAGCAAGCTCCAAGATGAGTCGGCTCCGCTGAAGTAGGGCTTCCTTGCTGATATGACTTCACAGGCGCGACAAAAAAACCTAAGGTATGGCTGGAACTCAACCTACCTATCTCCGCAGGAGTGGAGCCTTTGTCACAGGTACGACATCGCCGGTGCAGGGTAAGCACCGCTGGTGCAGTGCACCAGATACCAGCAATAACAACTACTTTCCAAATCTTGGAATTGACTCTCGGAACACCCTTGGAATCCCACAAACACAAACCAGCTATGCTACTAGACTAAAATAAATATTCTAGACTTAATAAAATTATCAGATTTACCAACAGAGGCCGTTATCAATGAATGTTGATCGAAGTCAATCTAAGCCAACACTTCTAACTTTTCAACTAACTATAAACGCATTTGAATGCCTCGGGACCTGTAACAATAGTGCTACTAGCCCAAAAATGGCATTTCAAAGCTAAGGAAATTGATATAATTCTCATATGAAATTTAAATCTCCAAATATTGACCAAAGTCAACCATATAAACTTTAAAAGCTTCGAAAATAAAAATAACTCACCTCAAACTAAACCAAATATCTCGAGAATCATGTCACCCACTCTTACAGACCATATATATCATAATACAACTATGGAAAGAGGTAAAATGATTATAATATATAAAAATTTAAAAATTACTATGATAGTTATTACAATTCCCTAGGGTGAATGTGATAGTATTTCGTAAAATTTATAAATACAAAGGTATTCTTGGTTGTGAAAATATCATGACCCACCTCCTGTTGCGGTAGAATAATTGAGAAAAAATATCCTCAATATTTTGTGTTCTACTCTTGAAGTAGTAGAACTTTGAATTTAATCCTGAAGTAGTAAATCTTGCAATCAACTCCTGAAGTAGTAGAGCTCTTCTATTTACTCAAGCAAATAACATATATCATGATAAACTTAGAGGTTATTAGTATAAATAATTTTATCAGTTGACATAAGCGTTTGATCATCCTGATATGATATGTTAATTGAGTATTTGTAATATATTGAAGAACTAGAAGATTATTCAATAATCTTTTCATGTTGTTGGTTCTCCTGATAAGTTGATTAGATCAACTAATGTTGAGATTGAATTTCCTAAATTCTGAAAAGTATAAAAGGTGAATATGGGCCCATTCACCTGTCTTATGATATGTTAAATAGATAATTTTATAAATTGGTCATATATACGTTTATTGTCAGCATGCAATTTGACATTCACAAACTTACTTGTGCAAAATAATTGAGTTAAGAGCAAAACTTTCATATTATGTAATCAAGACAATTCATCTTGATAATGTTGATTAATATCCAAGCTGGTTTAGTATTAAATGCCTCAATTAAATAGTTGAACTATTTCTTATGGAGACAAAACTTCATGTATTGGTCTAAAATATGATATATTACATACAACAGTACTTATATGCACCAGAATAATAAAGTATAATCAATTTTCTTCTCTCAATTGGTTCAGGGTCAGGAATAAAATATTTTCCTCTAATAACTTTTGATGTGCGGTATATGATCAATGAATATACTATGATGCACAAAGATGGATTCTTCAAAGTACATTGGGAATATATGTTAGTTTTTCTAATATAAGTGGGAGAGAATAAGCATCTATGAAATATGTTGTGATTATCATCAGTATGATCCTCATTCAAAATATAATTCTAGTCAAATGCAGGAAGCATTTGCTAACCCAAAATTAATTTCATATTTAGCTGCAAATGCTCTTATTGAGTGTCCCTAGAGGACAAGGTCTATAGTATGCATAAAACTTGATAGACCAATCAGTTCCAAATAAAATAACCCTTGAAAGGAAAATGGAACAAATAATCATAATAAGGAGGTAATGTGTTCTTGAAGAGCTCTAGTCTGAGCCATACCCTCTAAGAAACTCAAATTTAAGCCATAGTATCTTGTAACATTGGGGTGGCTAAAAAACCCAGTGGAACTTGAGCTGGCCCCACTTGCTCTAGCTGATTAGCCACATCCTCATAATCAATCTCTGGCTCCGGAGATGTTGCCCTGACACATCCCCTAGCTGGTACTGCAGCTCGTGCACTACCCCTACCATGGCCTTGACTCCTACCCCGACCCCTAATTAGAGCCCCAACAGTGGGTGCAGGTGCACTATCATTAGTAGCAGCTGACCTCATTCTCACCATTTTTTGAGCAATGAAACACAAGTTTAGAATTCACAAAGTGAACAAGTCGCATGAAAAGGAGTCAAAGAATAGAATTTTCCTAAGAATGTCCCATAAATTCCTAAAGATAGATACATACGTCATCGTATCGATCTGCGAAACTCTACTTAGACATTTACTCTTGTACTCATGACACTAGTGAACCTAGCGCTCTGATACCAATTTGTCACAACCAAAATCACTTGGGTTATGATGTCACCTATTCCAACCTAACCATGGTAGGTAAGCCAAACTCAACAAGCACAATACTCAAAATAAAGGCAATAATAAAGGATCTAAATGCATAAAAATAAAGATGATCACTTAGAACATTGCCAGCCAGCACTGAATAAGATAATCCAACAATCCATAAGACTCAAAAGTCATAAGTACAAGAGCGACTCTAATACAATGTCCAAACTGAACAATCCAACATTGTCTAGGTAGCAAAGTAGACAGGAAACAAAATGATAGAAGAAGATGGGTCAATCTCTGCAGGCAGGAGCTCACCACAACTTTAAATAGCAATCACAAGCATGAACTTAGCCATGGGGTCTGCTTATACCAGGATCTACATCAGAAGAATGCAGAAAAGTAGTAGTGAGTACGGTCCACTTATACTCAACATGCATTATAGGTCCACTGAGCTTATGCAGATACTATATTGAATAAAGAACACTATAATAACCTTTCACGCAAAAAAGTCTCAACAACTTGATATCAATAAATAGTATCACAACAATAATCCAAATGATAATGTAATACAATAATATGGAATAAAATGCTATATCCAATGCCTACTAATATACATCCTCTCTAGTGGTTTGCTGTAAATGTGGGACCTGTAGGAGATTTATGAGATCCATATATCATGCCCAAATTAGAATTAGGACTTTCAAGTATCATGTTCAGACTCGAACTGGGACTAAAATCAATATAAGTGACTCAAACTCGAACCGAGACTGAAATCATTTATTTCTTTCAAAGCATCTCTTTCAAATCATTTTCTTCAGTCCAGTGTTTTCATGTACCATAAGATGAATGATTATGCATGATGTCACGACCTAAAACTGGGCCATGATAGCATCTACGTAAACCCCCCAATAGACAAGCCAAAACCCAATAATGTGGAAGATAATTAATAACATTTAAACTAAGAAAAAAAGAAGATATAAAGGAAAGACAGGGCCAATAGCATATATACATACCAATGTACAAATATACATAAGATTGCCCTAAAGTGACCAAAGACACAAAATAACACGAGAACCAAACCGGACCTTGTGTCACTAGTACAAGAGCAACTAATGTAAGGAGTAGCTATACAACAGACTATGTCTATCCAAAATACAAAATATAGACAGAATATACAAGATGGAAAGCATGTAAAGTCCCCAAAAGCACCGGGAGCTCACCGCAATTTGAACTGCAACAGGCCTCGAACAACAGGAAGATCAGTGAGGGTGGCTCGTACTAGGTGCTGCATCAGAAAAAGATGTAGAGTGTAGTATGAATACCAAGACAACGGGTACTCAGTAGGCATCATAGGCCGATCAAGCGCAGAAAGATAATATATATATAATAAGATACAGGAAAGTAGTTAAAATACAGGGATCTACCTAAATCTAGTTATAAAGACAAAAATCGAAACAACCAAAACAATAAAAAGGGTAAAGTAATAACAAGATCAACCCAAATCAACCAACAATCCAGACACACCCAAAGCCAATGCAATGTAACAATGATGTAATGTATGAATGTGTACAAGTCAAACCCGGTATCTGGTACATGGGCGCTTGAAATAGAACATCGAGCTTATCCAATGAGTGCATGAAGGAAAAACCCAAAATAGTATCGAGGCACCCGGACTGATCATCAAACTTATCAATAAATGCATAAAGGTAAAAACCTGAAATAACACATCAGGCACCCGAAATTTATCCTCGAACTCATCAACATATGCATAAAAAGTAATATTTTCCCCTTCCCTTAAAAAGTCCATGGTAAAATCCAATAAAGTTTAGTTCAAATCCGAAAAGCACCGAAGTCATAGTTAACCTCATTTTTGAACCAAAAACCTTTGGAAGATGCTCCCTTTTCTGTGTCCACAATGTGCAATGCAAAATGAGCATGAAATAACCAAACCATAGGAAACCATACACAACAAGGCAAAAACAGGGCAAAATGCCCTCCAAACCAAGAGAACTGACCTGGAGCTCTGCCCAAATCCAAGCTATGGCCTCGGGCCCATAGTTACATACAATGGTAGAATAAAGTGAAGAATACAGAAAAAGATAAAATGAAAGCACCAAGAGTCTCTACTCTACCTCTAAAATCTCCTAAAAGCAAACTAAGGATTCTAAGCTAACCACAACGATACTATAAGCTCTAAGGCTAAGGATAAACATGATAATCCTAAACTATATTCCGAAATGGCTAATTATAAAGAAATAAACAGGATTTAAGCCTAAATCTACCTAAAGCCAACCTAATATTCCAGTAACATATAAATATATATATATTCTGTCACGACCCAACTACCGGCCATGCGGGCACCTACTCTAATCCACCTAGATAGGAGAACCCTTACCACCCGAACCAACAGGCAATGCAGAAAAGAAAATAAACCATTAAATAAGTCCCTTAAATACATGAGAAATCCTTTTTTTACAAATAGTTTAGAAAAATAAATGACTTAAAGAATTTGCGGAAAACATTTACAATATGAAACAACCTCCCCAAAACCTAGTCTATGCCGGTACAAGAGCTTCTACAAGATGAATATATGACATAAGATGACACAACTCCCACCATAGAAGAAAAGTAGGAGCTGCTGGAAGATCACCGCAATCCTGAACCTGTGAAACATCACCAATCCTGCAACCAGACTATACCCAAAAAGGTATAGCAAAAGTAGAATCAGTACAAACACACGTACTGATAGGCATCATCGGCTGACCCGAATTCACTCCTACCATCATATAAAAATCAAGATAAAATGCACAAGGTAAATGCTTCACCCCTTTCAACATCACTTTTATCAATCCACCCTTTTGGAACCGACTATCCTAACCTTTAGACTTATCAAGTCACCTTGTAACCTAGACTTCCCAAGTCACCTTGACACCTAGACTTCCCAAGTCACCTTGACATCTAAACTTCCCAAGTCACCTTGTCACCTAGACTTTCCAAGTCACCTTCTTGACTAGATATTCAGATTTAACTCGACTAACTGCTCAACCAAACCACTTATACCCGTGGTATTACTTACCAGTGTCCGGACCCTTCACGGACCTCAAGGACAACTTTCAATCCTGATTATAACAACCAACAACTATAACCCCACACTTTCAATCATACTTCCAATTTACCAATCACATGAAATTCACCTAGCAACCATTGACACATTCAATGACAACAATGGAGTTATATCTAAGTCTCTTTCTAATCCCAAAACCCGGACCCTCCAAGGATCCTCTAACCACACCTAAGTGTTCAACAGGCTACCCGGTCTACACCAAGACCCACCCTTCACTTATTAACCACAAATAATTTCTAACCGCCATTAGTACACTTAATGACAACAATTGTGAACTCATAACCTCTTTTACATAATCTGGACCCACCCGGATCCCCCTAACACATCTAGGTGTTAACATGGAAAACCTAGTCTACACAAAGACCAACTAATAACCCACATAATAACCTGGCCTACACCAAGACCAACCGATAATATTATATAACAACCCGGCCTACACCAAGACCAAACTCACAATATCATATAACAACTCGGCCTAAACCAAGACCAAACTCACAATATAATATAACATATTGGCCTACCCCAAGACCCAACTCACAATATAATATAACAACCCGGCCTACACCAAGATCAAACTCACAATATAATATAGCAACCCGTCCTATACCAAGACCCAACTTACAATATAATATAACAACCCGGCCTACACCAAGACCAAACTCATAATATAATATAACAACCCGGCCTACACGAAGACCAAATAATGATCATCATAATAACCTGGTGTACACCAAGACCAACTTAACCAAATATAATAGAATTTTTGGCCTCTCACAGATCATAAGCAATTATCACATTTCAATAAAATAGCTCGGTCCACTCACGGAACCAATAACATTTAATGTAATACAACAATATCAATGCAATGATGCAGTAAAATAAACCCATACAAGGCGTGGTACCCAAGCCAACCATTTGTTATACCTATACCAGGTGTGGTACCCATGCCAGCCATTAGTATACCTGTACTAGGCGTGGTACTCGAGCCAACCGAATGTCAACAATCCACCATCAAAATAATGAACAAAACAACTTGTAAACCAACACAAACACCGTTCAAACCACAAATAAAAAAACAGGAACCTTAGAAATTCTACACAACTTTCCTAAGCAATGTAATTCATACAAACACTTAGATATGAGTACAAGAATATACAACATTCACAGAAATCATAAGCCATCATCGACCCCATTCCGGGTACACTATGAACCGTCAAATCCCATCCCAAGACTACCCCGGTTCGCCCCTTTAAACGTGCAATTAATTACATTTATTCCTGACCCTCTTTCTAGGACCAAATACAACCTGGGAAAACCCTTCCCAGCCTTAGAACACAACCAAACAATTATCCTAGTTATACCAATTAGTCTAGAACTTCCGTTCCTTACACATTTGTTAATTACTAACACTTTTTCGGTTCCTCAAACCTTCCGATATTCTAGTTTCTGCATTTTTATCAGCAAAATCACATAATTTAAGCAATGCCTAGAATATCACAACACCATATTCCCATTCTACCATTTTCAAAGTAATCCAACAATTCAACAACTTCCTCCAGACTCCGTGCCCGAAGGCGTAACCATGGATTCTCCCTTTCATTCTATACAATAATACAAAAATAAAAGCGGTCAATCTACTCTTAGAAGAAACCTAGCCTACCTGGATGTTGAGCAGCTGCAACGGTACATTTTGGCTTCGTGAGTGCATTCCCGGCTGAACAATGGTCTTGGAATCCGATGTTCTACGTCCCTTCAGCCATGACCCCTCCTTCTCAAGATTTCCTAGCCTTGGAGCAGCCTGAGAGGGTTTTTGGAGGAACCCTCGTATTTTTTCCAACTGAGGAGAAGAGACTTTTTAATAAAATTCCATCTCAGGCTACTGCCTCCCGTAACTCCGCTATAGCGGTCTACTCCTCCGCTACAATAGTTCTGCTATAGTGGAATAAAATACCACTATAGCAGAGTGACGTCAGCCCGAATTATTTCTGAAAAATCAAAAAAATTCTATGATGTTACCCTACTTACCCCGAATGAATTTTTTTAACCATTTTCCCCAAATTTATAAAATCGGGAAAAATTAACATAACGACGGACCCGATCGTTACAACAAATACCAATTTACCCCTCGTTCATCCCCGAACGATCTTTAAGGCAGAAGGAAAAGGACGAACCAGCCCTTAGAAACTTAACGCTCTACTATGACAGCATAGAATAGCCTTAACCAAATATAACAGAATTCCCGGCCTCTCACAGACCATAAGCAATTATCACATTTCAATAAAACAACCTGGTCCACTCACGGAATCAATAACAGTTAATGCAATACAACAATATCAATACAATGATGCAGTAAAATAAACCCGTACCAGGCGTGGTACCCGAGCCAACCCTTAGTATTTCGTACTAGGCATGGTACCGAGCCAACCATTTATTATACCTATACCAGGCGTGGTACCCGTGCCAACCGTTAGTATACCTATACCAGGCGTGGTACCCGAGCCAACCGAATGTCAATAATCCACAGTCAAAATAATGAAAAAAACAACTTGTAAACCAACAAACAAACACCATTCAAACCACAGACTGTAAAACAAGAACCTTAGACATTCTACATAACTTCCCTAAGCAATGTAATTCATACAAACACTTAGATTTGAGTACACAAATATACAACATTCACAAAAATCATAAGCCATCACCTACTCTATTCCGGGTACACTATGAACCGTCAAATCCCGTCCTAAGACTACCCCGGTTCTCCCCTTTAAACGGGCAGTTAATTATATTTATTCTTGACCCTCTTCCTAGAACTAAATACAACCTGGAAAAACCCTTCCCAGCCTTAGAACAGAACCAAACAATTATCCTAATTATACCAATTAGTCTAGAACTTCCATTCCTTACTCATTTGTTAATTACTAACCCCTTTCCGATTCCCCGAACCTTCTGATATTCTAGTTTTTGCATTTTTATCAGCAAAATCACATAATTTAAGCAATGCCTAGAATATCAATACACCCTATTCCTATTCTACCATTTTCAAAGTAATCCAACAATTCAATAACTTTCTCCAGACTCCGTGCCCGAAGGCCTAACTATGGATTCTCCCTTTCCTTCTATACAATAATATGAAAAGGAAAGCGATCAATCTACTCTTGGAAGAAACCTAGCCTACCTGGATGCTGAGCAGCTGCAATGGTGCGTTTCTAGCTCTGTGAGTGCATTTCTGGCTGAACGATGGTCCTGGAATCCGCTGTTCCGCATCCCTTCAGCCATGACTCCTCCTCCTCAAGATTCCCTAGCCTTGTAGTAGCCTGGGAGGGTTTTTGGAGGAACCCTCGTATGTTTTCCAACTGAGGAGAAGAGACTTTTTGATAAAAACTCATCTCAGGATACTGCATCCTGTAGCTCCGATATAGCGGTCTACTCCTCCGCTACAGCGGTTCTGCTATAGCGGGCTAAAGTACCGCTATAGCGGAGTGACGTCAGCCCAGATTATTTTCGAAAAAAATCAAAAAAAATCTATGACATCACCTTACTTACCCCGAATGAATTTTTTTAACCATTTTCCCCAAATATATGAAATCGGGAAAAATTAACATAACGACGGACCCGGTCGTTACATAATCTAACTAAGCTCAGTCTAGAAAGTAAACCGTAATCTACCTCGGGGCCGAACTGCAAACACGAACCATCACTCGTGTGCCTTCCTCTTTTGAACAGCCTCAAAAAGTTGCCACACTATCAAAAACATAATCTAGGTGTCAAGACAAGAAGAATGACACCCATATTGCTATACAAAAAATTAGGCCGGAAATATGGTCGGAAATTGACCCTCGGGGCCCATGCAATGAAATAGAAAATAAAATTTACAATTATGTCCACGATGAATTTAGGAACTCATGCTCAAAATTTGAGTGCGAACAGAGTTTGTTTAGAGGCTCAAAATAGCCCCAAAGTGCTACTAATTCAAGAAACCAACAACGGAGATTTAACAATTTCTTAAAAGTGGAAAACTTACCAATTAGAGAGAGAATAACATCACGGGGGAGAGTTCCACGAACTCACGAATAAGAAGCACAAGGAACAGATTCTACAAGCATTTAACCAAGCTCCAAGGATTAAATAACAATGGAGTATAGCGGGAATTAATGAGGATTACCAACGAAAAAGAGGAGAGGGGTGAAGAGGGGACTTACCGGATGAAGAATGCTGATATAAGGGAGCTGAAACCCGGGCTTAGAAGCTTATCAATGGAGAAATGATGAAATGATGGAGGAGAAAACAAAGTGGACAGCATAAATAGCTGTTTGGGGTCCTTCATCGCGATCGTGATAGGACCCCACACGTTCGCGAAGAAGAGCGGGACAGACCATCGCGGTCGCGGCAGGCCAGCCACGCGATCGCGTAGAGCAAGCCCCAGCCTGCTTCATCGCGAACGCGACTAGCAACCTTCGCGATGGTCAAGAAACTAGACCATCACGAATGCGATGGCCACCTCGCGATCGCAATGATTAAACTGGTCTGCAACTTTATTGCAGCAACCAATAATTTAGAAGGCAGAAAAGTCATCTGACGGACCCTCGGGATTCATTCGGAACCCCTTGAACACAAACCAACCATGCTACCCAACCAGAAATAGCATTCCGTACTCAATGAAATTGATGAAACTCCCAACAGAGATCGTTTTAAGGAAAAAGTGGGCCTCATTCCCAAAACCAACCCGGAACTCAACACCTCAAAACAAGTCCAGAAGCCCCGAGACTCGAACCAAAGGTCCCCCTAGCCTAAAGTCGACATTCTGGAGCTAACAACGCGGACAGATTTTCCATCCGAGGACATCTTCTCTGAATGTTGACCAAAGTCAACCCTACCAGCTAAACTGGCTTGAAAACAAAGAAAACAACACAAAACCAAACTGAAAGCACTCAGACCCAGACCAATGGTCTTATTAGACCAAAATCCCCATTCCAGAGCCAATAGAACTGTCGAAATTTGATTTAAAGCACATTTACAAAAAAGTTGACCGAAGTTAAAGATTTTCTAAGTTCAAGTTCTAAAACAGGGAAAAAGTCATAATGACCTAACGAACGGCCCGGGCACCGAACCATCAGTCCCAACAAGTCATAAATGACCTGTATCTACTAAGGGAAAGCTCGAAACGTAGGAAAAGGGCAAAAAAAATAAAAAATGACCTGGAGGGTCATTACAACATCCACTACTAAAAGAACTTTCATCTGTGAAAGTTAGAAAAAGGATAGTACCTGAAGAATCGAAAAGACGAGGATAATGGGTCCGCATGTTAGTCTCAATCTCCCAAGTAGCCTCCTCTGCAAGATGATGTCGCCACTGAACCTTAAATGATGGAATCTCCTTGGACCTCAACTTCCTAACCTACCTGTCCAAAATAGTAATAGGCTCCTCCTCAAAGGCTAAGGACTCATCCAAATGAACAGACTCTAACTGAAGCACGTGAAACTCATCCGGAATATACCGCCACAGCATAGAGACATGAAACACAGGATGCACACAAGAAAGAGCAGGAGGCAAGGCTAACTCATAAGCAACCTCTCCAATACGTCAAAGGATCTCAAATGGCCCAATGAACCTTGGACTGAGCTTACCCTTCCTCTCGAACCTCATCACACTCTTCATGGGCAATACTCGAAGGAACACACTATCACCAACCATGAACTCTAGATCTCAAACTCTCCAGTCAGCATAACTCTTTTGCCTACTCTGGGAAGTGTGAAGTCTCTCCTAAATAATATGAACTCTATCAATAGAATCATGAAGCAAGTCGGTACCCCACAACCTAACCTCAAAAGCATCAAAACAACCCATTAGAGATCTGCACTGCCTATCATACAAAGCCTCGAACAGAGCCATCTGAATGCTGGAATGGTAACTATTATTATATGCAAACTCTGCCAAGGCTAAACACTGGTCCCACTGACCCCCGAAATAAATAACTCAGGCTCGCAACATATCCTCCAGAACCTGAATAGTACGCACTTACTTACCATCTATCTGCAGATGAAAAGCAGTGCTAAGCTCAACTCTAGTACCCAAATCTCTCTGAATAGACCTCTATAAGTGTGAACCTCGATCGAAGATGATATAAACTAGCATACCATGCAAATGGACAATCTCCCGAATATAGATCTGAGCAAACCCCTCGAAACTGTAGGAAGTCTGAATCGATAGAAAGTGAGCAGACTTCATCAACCTATCCACGATAAACTAAATAACATCAAATCTCCACAAAGTATGTGGAAAACCAACTACAAAGTCCATAGCAATCCTCTCCCATTTCCACTCGAGAATGGGTAGCCTCTGAGAGAAACCACCTGGCCTCTGGTGCTCAAACTTCACCTGCTGACATTTCAAGCACCTAGATACAAAAGCTAAAATATCCCTCTTCATCTCACTCCACCAGTAGTGCTACCTCAAGTCATGATACATCTTAGCTGCCCCGGGATGAATGGAAAGCCTAGAATAATGAGCCTCCTCCAATATCAATCTGACTAAGTCACCAACTCTAGGAAAGCAGATACGACCCTCGATCCTCAGAATACCCTCTGAATCTAAAGTCACCTTCCTAGCCTCACCGCTCAACACTTTGTCATGAATGATCCTCAACCTCGCATCATCAAACTGATGTGCCTGAATCTGCTCCAACAAGTAAGATCTAGCCTTAATACAAGCAAGAATACGGCCTGGCTCAGAAATATCAAGTCTAACCAACCTGTTAGCCAAGGACTAGGTGTCCCAAGCTAAAGGTCACTCCTCAGTCATTAAGAAATCCAAGATACCCATACTCACCGCCTTCTGGCTCAAGGAATCCGCCACCACGTTCGCCTTGCCCGAATGATAAAGAATAGAGATGTCATAGTTCTTCAGTAACTCCAACCACCTACGCTGCCTCAAATTTAGATCCTTCTGTCTAAAAATGTACTGAAGACTACGATGGTCAGTAAAGATCTCACAATGCACGCCATAAAGATAATTCCTCCACATCTTCAATGCGAAGACTACCACCGCTAACTCCAAGTCATGTGTGGGATAGTTCCTCTCATGAACCTTCAACTGTCTGGAAGCATACATCAACACACAACCTAAACCAATACCTGACGCATCACAATGCACCGTGAAACCCTGACCCTCGACCGAAAGAGTAAGAATCATAGCTGAAGTCAACAAGGCCTTGAGCTTCAGAAAGCTTGCCTCACACTCATCTGACCACTGGAAAGGAACATTCTTCTGAGTCAATCTAGTCAATGAAGCTGCTATCTAAGAAAAACCCTCCACAAACCGTCTGTAATAACTTTCCAACCCGATAAAACTGTGAACCTCGGTAGGAGAAGTAGGCCTAGCCCAATCATAAACTGCTGCAATCTTTGCCGGATCTACCATAATCGTATCCTTGGACACCATGTGCCCCAAGAATGCCACAGACTCAAGCCAAAACTCACTTAGTGAATTTGGCATACAACTGATGGTCTCGCAAGGTCTGAAGTACAACTCTAAGATGTTGCTCATGCTCCTCTCTACTCCTCGAGTAAATCAGAATGTCGTCGATGAACACAATCACAAATGAGTCCAAGTAGGCAATGAACATAGGGTTCATCAACTCCATAAATGTTGTTGGGGCATTAGTTAACCTAAAAGACATGACTAGAAACTTAGAATGGTCGTATCGAGTCCTAAATGCAATCTTTGGGATGTCCTCAGCCCTAATCCTCAACTTTTGATAACCGGACCTCAAATCTATCTTAGAGAATACCGCTGCACCCTGTAGCTGGTCAAACAAATCTTCAATACATGGCATCAGATATCTTTTCTTAACTGTTACCTTATTCAAATGTTTGTAGTCAATACACATACGCATAGATCCGTCCTTCTTCTTCACAAAAAGAATCAAAGCACCCCAGGGAGACACACTAGGCCTGATGAACCCTCTACTCAACAGATCCTAGAGCTGATCCTTAAGCTCTCTCAATTCAGCAGGTGCCATCCGATATGGAGGAAAAGAAATAGGATTAGTGCCTGGATCAACATCATTCCCAAAATCAATGTCACGATCAGGAGAAAGACCTAGAATATCAGAAGGAAACACATCCAAATACTTGCAAACTACGGGAACTGACCCAAGAGGAGGTGTGGTGGCACTAGTATCACATACATAGGTAAGATAAGCTAAGCACCCCTTCCCAACCAACCGTTGGGCGCTCAGAAAAGATATAACTCTCCTTGGCATGTGGCTATAGGCTCTCTTCCATATGATAGGAGGGATACTAGGCATCCGAAGAGTAACAGTCTTAGCAAAGTAATCCAAGACCGCATGATAAGGAGACATCCAATCCATTCCCAAGATCACGTCAAAGACAGCCATATCAAGTACAACCAAGTCTATCCACATGTCGTACCCGAAGATAGTCACCACACAAACCCGATACACCTGATCTACTACTAAAGAATCACCTACTGGGGTAGATACATGCAATGGCGCAGGAAAGGACTCATAAGTAGACTCCACACGAGTAGCATAATAAGCCAATACATATGAGAATGTAGACCCCAGATCAAACAAAACAGAAGCAGACTGATGACAAATAGAGATCGTACCTGTGATCACAGCTTCTGAAGCCTCGGACTCTGTCCGGCCTGAAACTGCATACATGTGGCTCCGGCCACCACGACCACCTGATCTACCGAATTGAGTACCACCTATAGTACCCTAGGGACCACCCCTACTACCCTGTGAACTTCCTCTAGCTGGTGGTGCTGGATCCCTATGGGCATGAACCAACTGATCATGTCGCCTTTGGTGCGGTACTGACGGAAAATTTGTCCCTGAGGCCTCATCCATCCTAGGAGCTATGGCAACAGAAGGATGGGAACCCAGCACCTGAACCATTGTCATAGTGAGGGTGGCTCCAATAATTGCCAACTCACTCAGAAATGCCAACACCTGCTGAATGACCTCAAAAGACATAGAAGGTAGGCCTGAACCTCTAACCGGTGCTGTCACCTCTAGTTTCGCACCATCATCATGTACCACCTTAGCATACTCAACATAATACTGGGGTGGGGGAGGGGTCACCATCCTCTACTCAGCAGCCGCCTGAGATCCACCCCTGACGTGTGTCGCTCTCCCTCTGCCCCTTCCCCTTCCTCGCTCTTGCGCCACTGGTCCCACAACTAGAGTTGCTGCCCTAGCTCCATTTTTCCTGGTATTAACCATTTGTGGACAAAAGAATGAAGGAAGTTAGATACTAATTTAGATGCCAGATACCAATTAAAATCAAGTTATAGAACGAAGGAAGAAAAAAAAAGAGTTTCCTAAAGTCTTGTAGCCTCTAAAAGAAAAGTACAGACGTCTTTATACCATTCTGCAAGACTCTACTAGACACATTTTGGTAAAACGAGATCAACAAACCTATGGATCTTATACCATCTTTATCACGATATAAACTTCCATGAGTGTCACCCACACTAAACCCCCGATGGGAGAACCAAATACCCAAGCCAGCACTTAACAAAAACTAAGCAGCAAAAAACCAGTTTGCATTAAAAAAGCCAAGATTCACATCTAACAGTAAATAATAAAATCCCTGCAAAAGTAATCCCCTAGAACCTGAGAGTTGTGTACCAAAACATCTAACATAGTCTAGAATATGGGGATGCAACCCCAGAGAAGTCTGAGTCCAAACAATGGACTAGAAAGAGTAGATGAATCCATGGTAGCCCGAAAGAAGAACCTAACCCTTAGATTCAGGAAACGTCTGTATCATAACTAAGGTCACAGAGCAGTCGCCAGAATATGCCATGTACTCAACAAAAGAAAACCAAGTGCAGTATCAGTACATAAAAATAACAGTATACTGGTAGAATTATTGGCCAGCTCCAAACATATGAAATATGAACACATAACTATAACTTAGTAAAATAAGACAAAATATTTATAACCCAAGTCAGTGAAAATAAGAAAGACTCTCAACCATCAACCTGACTTAAAAACCACATGAAACATGTCCAAACAACAAAAAATAACAACTATATGATATTTGACACACTTTTTAAGTAACCTGGACCACCCAAGGATCCCTAGGATATAGTCTATGGTGTTTAACATGCAATCCCAGTCTACACAAGAACCATTCCAGCATTTAAACACACCAACCTGGCCACTCATGGACCAACATGTAATAAATAAACTACAACAAATAAATTCGATTCACTCATGGAACCAACACACCGAAGAACAATCAGTTATGTACCAGGCGTGGTACCCGAGCTAACCATAATAAAACCTGTACCAGGCATGGTACCTGAGCCAATCATTAGATATACTATACCAGGCATGGTACTCAAGCAAACTAATAAATCTGTACCAGGCGTGATACCTGAGCCAACTAAGGAATAACAGATATCACACAATCACAACTATAATGAATATAAACCATACTTGTAAAACCAAGCAGCATTTAAGACAAGTTCATTGCATGATATTGACAAGCAAATATCATTTAACATTCATTCCCTTATTCCTGAAACACGTATTGTACAAGTAATACTAACAAAACAGTTAACATGCACACATGACGTAATTTGGATCACAAGTTAACTATCACCTACCTCAAATCAAGCACAAATACTCTACTGGATCAGAGCCTTCTCATTCCTCAAAAATCTAGCTTGATCTTGGTCTAAAAGCAATAACATAAGCACCAAATTAACCCAAATGGCCTAAATATTCCCGAATTACATCTTAATCCCAAACCCCAAGCCAATTTCATAATCATTCCACCTATCCCAGGGCCCTCCCATCTTAAATTCACCTAATTACTATTAATTCCATGGTTATGTCGGTGAATTATGATAAGGAATACATTAAAACCACCTAACCCAAGAACCCAAGGGTTTTCATCCCAATATTCCCCTTTTTCACAAGTAAATCCAGCCTAAGTTAAGTTAAACCCTTCCCCAAGCCTGTAATTTATGATTCTAATCCACAAGAATCAAAGTACAAGATTAGGGGAACAAAATACTTACCTTAGCAAGGATTATGGTGGAAAACTGATGGAAATCGCCCAAAGTTGCCTCATCCCTTCCCCAAAATGTTCTTGAGAAAGAATAAATTATTTTTGGGGAAGTTTCTGCATTTATAGCAACTTATCTTGCTATAGCGTCCCAATTCACTATAGCAGCACCGCCGTAGCAGAAGTTGCCCGCTATAGTGGGATTGACCGCCTTTGTCTCCCGCTATAATGGGAATTTCTCTGCTATAGCGGCATTATGGTAGCAGCGTGCACCCGCTATAATGGCTGACACAGGATAAAACCTCAGAAATCCTCCCAGTTTTGTCCATTTCGCAACACACCTTCAAACCTTGATGTTTCAGACCAATTCCTTTATATCAAGTTCAATATTGAGAGTTCTATTCGCCCAAATTCACTTCTGAAAAGTCCTACGTACTTCTTAACGCCTTAGCTAATAGAAAAACTAGCTCACACCTTCTTATTTTATCCAATCCTTTTTCGAATTTTCCTAGACCTCACCTTGCTCAGATTTTGCCGGAGACTAGCCTAACCCAAAATTTTCAACTCTCCAACCCGAAAGTTTTCTAATCCATTTTCTCACACGAATAGCTCACCCATAACGATGTAAAGGGTCTTTACAACTATAATTCTCACTTGCTCTATTTGAAACTCATCAGACAATTAAACTATTTCTAGCATTTAAGGAAGATGAAATATAGTCCATTTTCATTATCCATTTTGCTCTTATAATTTTTTTCCCCAAGAAGAGGTCCTTTGTTTAGTTCACTAATTATGCAGAGAGAAGAATTTGTGTGCAGCAAACTGGGAAAATAAAAAATACATGCAATTTGTGGGTTTGGAACGTGGGATAGTCAATAGAGAATGCAAAGCAGTTAAGAATTCTTCCTTTTTCCTATAAAAACATATTTGAATCTTTATATAAGGAATCACATATTTATCTTTAATTCAAATTCAAATGTTTTATATTTAAATTCAAAAAATAATATTTCAATAATTTAAATGTAAATTTTAAATATAACCATTTTGAATTTAAAAATAAAATTAATATTTATTTATAAGTTTTAAAAAGTAACGTAAAAGATCTACTAATTTTTGGTTCAGGATGAAGTTGAGAAGTTATAAGCATTTTGAATTCAAAAATATAATTATTATTTATTTTTTAAATTTAAAAAGTTTATTTAAAAATGTGTTAATTCTTTGTCATAAATTTTGGAAGATTTCTCTTTTAAAAAAGTGAAAAATCTGCTAAGTTTTTATTTTGGATAAATTAAAGATATTGTAACCGTTTCGAATTCAAAATAAAATGATTATTGATTTTTAAGTTTATTTACAAACTCCAAATCTTTTGAACCTCTGTACTATAATTATTATCTAATTTAACTAATTTGACCTAAAAACGAACACATGTCATCATTCTACACTGTCAATTGGCAAGATTCTTGGCTAGATATTTCTCCTTTTAATTATATATAGATATAGAAGATAGACGAAAAGTTTTCATTATTCAATCTCATAAAGAAGAAGGTAAATACACTATAGCAACATGTACTTTTTTTTAAAATTAATTGCAAAATGTAGAGCGTGCAAACCTGTTTAAGCCATTTTTATATATTTTTTAATTAAAAATTAGTAGATTTAAATGATAATTTTTTAAAAAATAGTCATAAAGTATATATTTAAAAATATATATATAACTACCAAAATTTGAATTATTTACTAAATAATGGAAAAATTAAAGTAATTACAAATAAGTAGATTTAAATTAGATATTTTTAAAAAATAATTCTAAAGAAGATATTTAAAAAGATATATATAACATCCAAAATTTGAATTGTTTACTAAAAAATAGAAAAATTAAAGTAATTACAAATCAATAGATTTAAATTAGATATTTTTAAAACATAGTTATAAAGTAGATATTTAAAAAGATATATAACTGCCAAATTTGAATTGTTTACTTAATAATGGAAAAATTATCTTTATTTTTTAAAAAATAAAATGGTAAAATTTAAATAATTACAAATCAGTAGATTTAAATTAGATATTTTTTAAAAAGTAAATATAAAGTAGATATTTAAAAAGATATATATCACTGCCAAAATTTGAATTGTTTACTAAAAAAAATGGAAAATCAAAGTAATTACAAATCAGTAGATTTAACTTAAATATTTTAAAAAAATAGTTATAAAGTAGATATTTAAAAAGATATATATAACTGCCAAAATTTGAATTGTTTACTAAAATATAGAGAAATTAAAGCAATTACAAATCAGTAGATTTAAATTAGATATTTTAAAAAATAATTATAAAGTAGATATTTAAAATATTCTTTTTATTTTTTACCATAAATACTAAATCCTTATAAAAAGACCTAAATTTGATTTGAAAATACTCAAACTTAAAGAGTTAAAAATCATATGCTTAAATGATTAAAATTTATTAAAATATTTTTTCACAATTGTTTTAATAATTTTCAAAATGTTTGTTTAAATAATTACAAATTTAATACAATCAAAGTGTTTTTTTTTTAAAAATGTATTTTATAATTACAACAACAACATACCCAGTATATTCTCACACAGTGGGGTCTGGGGGGTAGTAACTATTACCTAATTTGTCCTAAAAACTAACACTTGTCATTATCATATGCTGCCACTTGGCAAGATCCTAGGCTAGACTTTTTTCTTTTTAAGTATATATAGATATAGATTTTGGGCTCGTGGCCTTTTTATTGATAGAAAATAGGCTATTTACAAAAATGGGCTCAATTGAGCCCAAAAAGAAAAATAAAAAATATAAAATGTTGTGACCCGGTTCGTAAGGGACCAATCCTTTTAAAAGGAAAGACCTTAAAAAATAGGGTTTACATCTGATCTTCTTGTTCCTTGTTGAAAGAGGATGATATCGCTTGTGCTCTTCTCCAACTTTACTCTCCGTCCGCTCTTTCTTTGGGTCATCAATCAGCCTGGGCCATTTGTTGGAGGAACTAAGCTTGTGTGTTAGCTCACAAAAGTGAATTCTGCCTTTCTTCCTTTCTTCACTCAGTTGGTGCCTTTGACTGAACTTGTTCTTGCAGGTGTGTTTCCCTGTGGATCTTGGTTTCTCAAGAACCCAAGAGAGATGTGAAGTCCCGTATCTAGAAGTTGTAGCTACATGTAAGTGTTGCTGGCTTTTTCTCCTTTTCCTTTTTCACTTCCACTTTCTAATTAAATTCTGCACTATGTGTAACTGAAGCAGAGGCGGAGAATCCCAAGTTGCTCCTAAGCTCATTTCCCTGTAGCTCTTCTCTGGATGCGAGTAAAAATTGCTCCATCTGACTCTGATGCTCTCAATTTTTGCTGGTGACCCTTTTTGTAAGTTGTCGTAGCTCAGGCTAGGTAGTTGTTTATTTCTCACAACTTGGTGGCCCAAGTAGTGGCAAAAATCATTTATGTAAATATCTTGGTTGTGAGACCTAATGCTCTGTCCATTAGTTTCCATTATGATGGTCTATAGTAGCATGAATGGTCCTTGTTTTTATTCTCAAATTTGGTATTTGAGCTTTCTCCGTGTTAATGATCTATCTGCATTTCCTTGGAAGTTGCTGAAAACTGTGATATTTGATGATTCCTTCTTGATTGAATACATGATTGGCTACATTATGTGCTAATTGATTAGTTTCCCTGAAAGTGTGTGATTTGGACTTGCCTCTACCCGAACATGTGCTTAATGTCCTTTATTATAGTAACTAGCTCCCAGGGGATTCTCCATTCAACAAGTAACATCTTTTTCAAATTGAGAGAATCAGTTTCTATTATGATGTTACTCATTAGTTTAGTAGTACAGTACCTATGTGCCTGTAGGATGGATGTAGCTTCTGCCTTTATATTTTTTGTTACCCCTGTTTCCTGGGCTTCTGCATAGTTGAGATTCCCACTAATGTCTCCGATGCAAAAGCTATAAGCACTTAGTCTAGGATTACTTTGCAATCCCCATCTGTATTGCATTTCACCACTCCTAAATTAGGAAAATTCCACTACACCATTTTATAGTGCAGCCTTGGCTGGTAGTTATGTGGGTAGATCACTATGTCTCTCCACTAATTGGGAATCTTCATCCAAGGATACTTCAACTTAATAACTGATGCAAAGTGTTTTGCAATAGCTGAAGCATCCTTTGGAATGTCACATCCTTTTTATGTCTCCTGACATTCCTTATCTTCCATAAATTCCACATGAGAATGGTTGGGATGGCTTTGAATACACTCTCTAGTTTTGGAGGGGCTGGTTCATCCCCACCATCTCAAAATTACTTGTTATAAATGCATTCCTTCAATGTTGATACCTGCACAAGAAGCAAACTATTTTCATAGCTTTATGGCTATGGGAGCTGATAGAAAAAGGTGGGACATGGTCTCCTGAGTGGCATTTTCACAACAGTAACACCTTGATGCAAACTATTCCTCATCCTTTTCAAATTATCCTCTGTTGCTTTTCATTTCTGCCATACCCTCCACAAGAAGAAACATATCTTGAAAGGCAGTTCGTTACATCAGATGTTATGTAGCCATTCCTTCTCTTCCCTTTTCTTCCTCATTAAGTTATAGGTTGATTTCACTGTGAAAGTGTCTTTTGTGTTACCCATCCACCAGGCTTTCTCATTCTCCTCCACAAGGGTGGGGCTGATATTTTCTACTATATGATCTATCATCTCACTTGAGATCCTTTACAGCTACATTTCCCTGTCCCAAGAACCCTTCGTGATTAATTCTGACTTCTAATACCTCCTTTGTATTACTGTTCTCTTCAGTGTAATAGAGAGCCCCTTGTTGTGTCCAGTTGTCAAATCAAACACTAGAATCTCTAGCCTTGGTTTGCCACCATATGTCATGTTCAACCTCATCTCTCACTATCAATATTTTCCTCCATACATGAGAAGCTCCTGATCCTTTGGTAATGATAGGATGTAGCTTCTTACAATACTTATTCCACATATAAGAACCCCATAGAGAAGAGGTAGACACTCTAAAATTCCACCAAATTTTAGAAAATAAAACATCTGAGACTCATGCAAGGATCTAAATCCCAAACCTCCTTCATTCTGGGGGTAGCACATGCCATCCCATGTTATCCAGTGCTTCCCTTTTTCACCTCCAGTTTTGCTCCAAAAAAATTTTGCAAAAAATTGGTGGAGCTGATTAATCATCCCTTTAAGAGGATTCATACCTGAAAGTATGTAAACTGGCATAGAATGAAGCACATATGTTATTTGTATGAATCCTCGGACATGAATTTGTTCTGCCAAAATATTCTTCTTCTTGTAACCTTCCTAAGTAATTCTTCAAAATGTGTCTTGTTTTTCCTTCCATAAAATAATGGCCAACCTAAATATGTAAAGGGGAAAGAACCTTGGTTAATCCCTGTCATCCTCTTGATAGTGTCCCTAATCCTTGGAGGGGTCTTTTCATGTAGGTAGAAAAAACACTTGCTTATGTTGATCATCTGCCCAGATAATATTTCATACTCTTTCAAAACCCACATCATTTTCACAACAGGAGCTTTATCCCAGAGCAGAATAAGATAGTGTCATAAGCATAAGATAGATGATTTATTTCTAGGATCCATTTGGACAATCCATACCTTTTGAAATTTACATCTTCGTGTAGCTTGTTCAGCCCTCTTGCTAGTACCTCTGCAGTTATAATGAAAAGAGTATGTGATAGTGGATCTCCTTGCTTTAGCCCCCTAGATGATTGGAAAAAATCATGTGGTTGTCCATTTATAAGTACAGAGTACCTGTTAGTAAACACCAACCTCCAGACCATGTCAATGATGATTTATGAGAAACCAAATCTTCTGAGAACTTTGGTAAGAAATATCTATGACACCCTGTTATATGCTTTGGCTATATCCAATTTTACCACCATATTATGCCATTTTTTCCTCTTGTTGATATCTCTTATTATTTCTTGAAACAACAACACATTTTTGGTAATACTTCTCCCTTTGACAAAGCGTGTCTAGTTCCTGGAAATAATATTAGGTAGTACGGTCACTAGTCTTTCATGCAACATTCTTGAGAGTATCTTGTTAGCAAAGGTGGTCAGACTGATGGGCCTAAGATCAATGAAACTAGTAACAGTTTCTTTCTTAGGAAGGAGGACCAGGTTTGTATGAGTTATAAACCTAGGGATCTCATGCCCACAGAAGAAAGCTCTAACCATCTTTGTGATGTCTTCCCCAATAATGTCCCAACAACTTTGAAAGAAATGGCATGAGAACCCATCTCCATTCAACTCAAAGACCACTTTTTTAACCTCATCCTTAGTAGGCAATCTAACCAGTTCTACATTTTGCTCAGAAGAGATCATATGAGGGATGTTTTTAAGCATTTCAAAGTTGTCCACCCTATATTCCTGCCTGAACTGCTCCTCAAACAAAGCTACTGCCTCAGGACCAATGTTTTGCATTAGAATTCATAGTGTCCCCTTGAGTTGTCTGAATCTCTGAGATATGTAGATCCTTTCTTCTTTATTTTACATAAGAGTGGAAGAATTTGGTATTCCTGTCCCCTTCATTAAACCATCTCATACTTGATTTCTGCTTCTAATACTCTTCTTCTATATGCCAGAACTTCTTCAATTCTGCTTCTAGCTTATTGAGTACCATTCTTCTCTTCACTTAAGGTTGGATTTCCAACTGTTCTTCCTTCACCTTAATCACATCCTCTAAAGTGGCCACTTGTTGAAAGATATTCCCAAAAGTTTCTTTGATCTACACTGCTAGTGCTCTTTTGACCTTCTTCATTTTGGCCTGAAATTCCATAAAAGAGTTTCCTGTGAACTCCAACTTCTAATTCTCCTGAAAAATGGTTTGGAAGAGTTCATGTTTGGTTTAGAAATTCAGGAACTTGAATGGTTTGATTATAGGTTCCTCTTCTAAGCAACAAATTACATGAAGAGGGGCATGGTCTGACCCTTGTCTAACCAAATATTGTACCTCACTAGATAGGAGAAGATAAAAAAAAATTTGATTACCTAATACACTGTCCAGTCTTTCGAAAATACAATCCTCCTTAATTCTTCCATTCCACCAAGTGAACTTACAACCTGATACCTTTAGCTCTGTCAGTGCACAACTGTTGATACATTGAGCAAAATTAATTGCTTCAAACTGAGTGAAAGGGATGCCCCCAAGCTTTTCCTCCTCATTTAAAATTATTAAAGTCACCCCCTACTAACCATGGAGATTTATTGTCTTCAGCTATCTCTTCTAAATTCTCTCATAGCTCCAACCTATCCAGAGCCTTACATCTAGCATACACCGTAGAGATCAAAAACTCCATGTTATAGTAATTGAACTTTAATGTAATTTGTTGTATATTGTCCACCATGACCTAGCCTGCATACACATTATTCCAAAAAATCTAGATCTTTGAAGAGCAATTTGCCATTGCATTTGTAAAACCTAACTTTCTTTTGCATTGATCTAGCTCTTGTGGGCCTTGTAAAGGTTCCAACAGTGCTGTAAAAGAGTAATGATGCCTCCTATTAAGGTACATTACTATTTCAAAAGATTTTTGAGACTTCACTGATCTTATGTTCCAAAACATTATCTTTCTAATCATTGATCACTATTTGGGGGCTTGTCCTTATTGCTCCTTGTTTTGACCTGTAAAGGGAGGAGGGATTTGCATTTCTCTCCACCACTTTTAAGTCTTTCTATGTGTCTAGGAGATAGGTATCCTGTTTTTCTTGTACTCTGAATGTTTGCATCCATCTCTTCATCCTCGTCTATCATTTGTCTTTGAAACTTCTCCCTATTGTTAACTCTTATAGATCAGGTACACTGCTTAGAATTGAGATCATCACTTGGAGAGGCTAGGGTGATCCTTCTTTTTGGTTTTTTTCTTTCCTATATTCTTCTTCCCCTGTTCTTGAGCTTTGTTATCCTTTGGTGAGTTCCAGACTGTTATAGCCCGATTTCATTTCTTGTTATTGCACTCTTGGAATTGCTAAAATCTCCTTCAACACATTTCTTTGCTGGTGATGTGGTTTGTCCCTTCTGCTGAGTTACTCCCTATAAATTCTCTATGCCTTGCTCCTTATTTTGAGTGTTATCAATAAAATCCTTAGTATCAACAACTTTGCCTTTGTCACCTTCAGTTTCTTTCTCTATTTCTTTCTTCTCGTTGCCCAAAGCATCGAATTGGTTGAAAATGTTCACCCCCTGTTCATATTGTTTGTTTTTAGGATTCCATATTTGTTCTTGTCTCCGTCTTTCCTGGTTTCTCCCTTCCTTTGCCTTTTTCTGCTTTTCTGGTCTTGGAAATCCTCCTGAGCCTTGGAATTTTATGTTTCCCCTTAATCACCCAGAGGCTTTTATGCTCCTTTGTCATTATCTGCTTTTCCTTCCAACATGTGTGTTTCCTTGCTCTCTTTGTCATCCTTTCCTTCCTCTACCTTTTTCTCCTCTTTGTTGGGGTACAATTCGGGATGGATTACATAGCATTCTTCTTCGTTATGTCCCTGAATTCTGTAGTGTTTGCAGTATTTGAGAACATAATCATACTTAATTCTGATCTATTTCTCTGCAATCTCCCCTGACGTTCAACTGCCTGTAATCTATGCACATCTGCATACTACCATCCTTCTTCTTTACAAATAATACCGACGTACCCCAAGGCGAAGTACTGGGATGGATAAATCCTTTATCTAGGAGTTTCTAAAGCTGAGTCTTAAGTTCCCTTAACTCTGCCAGAGCCATTCGATATGGAGGAATGGAAATTGGGAGAGTGCCCGGCTCCAGGTCAATACAAAAGTCAATATCCCTGTCCGGAGGCATACCAGACAAATCCACTAGAAACACCTCTCGAAACTCTGAAACAATTGGAACTGACTCAATAGCTAGGGGCTCTACACTATCACCCGGAGATGAGCCAAAAAGGCTAAACACTCTCTTCCCACTAGCTTCCTAGCCCGAACAAACAATATAATCTTGATCGACTTAGGCATGTAAACACCCTCTCACTCTAGCCTATCCTTACCCGGAATCTCTAGAGCCACAGTCTTGGTGTTACAATTTAACACAGCATGATAAGGGGATAGCCAAGTCATGCCCAAAATGACATCAAAGTCAACCACATGCTGACGTACGATACCCAACTTGTGCAACCTTTCATAGCAATCCAAGATGAACTCATAAGCATCTTCCCTATCAGTACCCTGAAACGTAGGAGGTTTCAGCTTGAGAAATTTGGTCAGCATCTCATGTTCATTTCCTGTCATTATCGGACCATTCATTGCCCTGAAGAAATCACCGATGCCTGAAGCTGCATCCATCCTAGGAGTTGTAGTGACCGCTGGCTGAGTGCCCAGAGCCTGATTTGCAACACCCGCGGGGGTGGCTCTGGCACCAACCAAACCACTCAAGAAGTTCCAAGCCTGCTGAAATGCCTCGGGCATCAAAGGGGGAAGACATGCACCTCCAGTCGGTGCTACCTATGCCTGCGCCTCACCATCCTCAGCAACAACCTCCACTTCTTTGACAACCTGTTCCTGAGGTAGGGGAGGGGTTGCTTCTCGCACACCTGCAGTAGCTTGAGCCCCACCCCTGGCGGGTGTGGCTCTACCTTGTCCTCTGCCCCTTCCCCTGCCTCTACCATGGATAGTCGGGCTCACTGCTCTAGCTCCATTGCTCCTAGTATTAATAATCTGCGGACAGAAGAGTGAATGAGTCAGATACCAATTGGAATCAAGATATAGCACGAAGGAAGAAAGAAGAGAGTTTTTCCTAAAGTCCTATAGCCTCTCGAGGACAAGTACATACGTCTCTGTACCGTTCCACAAGACTCTACTAGACCCATTTTGGTACGACGAGATCAACGAACCTAAGGCACTGATACCATCTTTCTCACGACCCAGACCGCCGTGAGTGGCACTCACCCAACCCCCGGGTGAGCGAACCATAACTTCCCCAAACTTAACTATTCTAACATCTCAAAACCAATGTGCAAAAAGTAAACTAGCAATCAATATCAATAAAACAACTCTATTATAATAACCCTATGGAAAATCCCCTCTAGAATCTGAAAGTCAACGTACCAAAACTAGAGTATGGGGATGCAACCCCAACAAAAGAAATAGTTTAAGCCCAAAACAAGAGGGCTACAACTTCAAAAGATAGAAATCAAGGCAGCTCGATCGAAGTAGCTCACCCTTAATGTCTGAAAGCGCTGGGACTATAAGTGAGGTCGCGTGTCAACCGCTGGAAGATCGCCTGTACTCACCAAAGAAGAACAAGTGCAGTATCAGTACACAACCACCGTGTACTGGTAGGATCATTAGCCAATTCCAAATAAATAGTGTATGAGCACTACAACGAATCAAGTAAGAGTACAGGAACACATGTAACAAGTCAACAGGTATCCTTAGACTACAAGTCTCTCCCTAGCTTGTTCCCATATGTAATCCACTTTTATCACCATGATCAACAATCAAGTATAACAATTAAACAACCCTTTTATATAGCCCGGATCCACCCTGGGATCCCCTCTAAATAATACCTAAGTGTTAAATTTGAAACTCAGTCTACACCAAGACCAACTCAAAATCACATATAACAATAACCCGGCCTCTCAAGGACCATAAACAATTATCACATTTCAATAACACAACCTGGTCCATTCAGGGGACCAACAATTCAATGCACAATGCAATAAAGTAAACCCATACCAGGCGTGGTACCCGAGCCAACAGTTAGTATTTTCTGTACCAGGCGTGGTACCCGAGCCAACCGTTAGTATATCCAATACCAGGCGTGGTACCCGAGCCAATCGTTAGTATACCCATACTAGGTGTGGTACCCGAGCAACCGAATGCCAACCAATCCACAGTCATAAACAATGAACAATCAACTTGTAAACAAATCAAGAAAAATACACAGTTCAATTCATCAGACTGTTAAACAGGACCATTAGACATTATTAAATCATTCCCCGAGCAATGTAAATATCATACAATTATTTAGATAAGAGTACACAAACATACAAAGTATACAGGAACCAATAACCATCACCTACCTCGAAATGATCCAAAGCTCTACTCAACCCGAGCTTTCCCGTTCTCCAAAATTCTTGCTTGTTCTTTCTCTAAAACAATATACAAGTACTAAATTAATAAACATGGCCTATACATTATCCAAAATACACCAAATCCCAAACCCCAGGCCAGCCATGATCATCCCACCCTTTTTTCCGGGCTTTTCCACCATTAATGTCCTAGTGTTACCATTTTTCATGGATATAATTAGAGAATTAAAGTCACATGATCATAATACAGTACTTTTAACCTTACCCAAGGACTTTCACACCTAGAATCCCTCTCCTTCCCCGGATTCTACCATCCCTAAGTCATTCCCAATATTTCCCTAAGTCTACCCCTAGAAATTCTATAGCGGTAGGGAAAGTAGTACAGAGCTTGGGGAGTAGAAACCTTACCTTAGGGAAGAAAAACAATGCAAAATGGAGGAAAATCGCCTGAAATTGCCCTAGCCCTTCTCCCAAATGTGTTTGTGAAAACTGAATATTTAGGAGAATGTTTTTGCATTAAATTATGTCAAGCCTGCTATAGCGGTACCTCCATAGTGGAGTTGTCCGCTATGGCGGAGGCTGACCGTCATTGACTTCCGCTGTAGCGGTATTTTCTCCGCTATAATGGAGGTCGCTATGGCGAAGTGTCAACCGCCGTGGCGGTTGACACAGAACATAATGTCATAAAGTTCCCAAAATTAGTCAATTTTACAATACACTTACTTTCTCGATGTCTCAGAACAACCCCTTCTCGTCAACCTCGATTCCGGAAGTTCTACTTATCCGAATTCGATTTCGAAAAGTCCTTCGGACTTCTTTATGTCTTGGATAAATGGAAAACTAGCTCAAGTCAAGACTCTCTTTCCAACCCTTACCCAGATTTCCCTAGACCATACCTCGCTCCTAAATCGGCTGAGACTAGCCTAGCCCAGAATTTTCAACTCCCAAATCCGAAAGTTTTCTAACCCGAAACTTAGCACAAAATATTTACCCGTAATGATGAATCCGGTCATTACAGTATATTATTTTTGTGTATATTTTTTTTTATATTAGTTTTAAACTATCATTATTTTCTCACCATTTTAACTAAATAACATACTTCAAATTTGTTTATAGCTAGGTATAGAACCTCCACAAGTTAACGTAAATTCTGGGCCAATTGTATATAATTTTAACACTATAATAAAAATATCGATCTCAAGCTATATAGACTGAACAATTAAAAAGTGAGGAGGCGTGTTTACATTTATACCGTGCTGATGAACAATTTTGGTTGCACTTAAAGTATAATCCATTACATCAATGTACACGTAGTTATCTAGGACATTGTGGATTTAAGGGACTCATAGAGGTAGGATCTATTCTGTATGACCATGTGACCATTTCTGCAATGGTAGAAAGGTGGCGGTCAGAGACCCATACCTTTCACATGCGTACAGGTGAAGCTACAATCACCTTACAGGATATGGAAATTATGTTTGGTTTGGTAGTCAATGGAGATCCTATGCTTAATAATGACGCAAGATATGTGACTTTGGAGAGATGGCAAATAATTTATGATTATACTGGTTGGCAAACCTCTCAAGCTGATTTTGATGGTATTAGCAGAATTAATATATTAAGATTAGCTAAATATATCGGTAATTTAGAAGAAATTACTGATGAGTCAACAGAAGAAGTTCCGCAAAGAGTTAGGTTAAATATATTATAGTTGTGTGGTGGAGCATTATTCCGTGACAAGTCTGACGATAAACTTTTCTTGGATTATTTGATAGAATTGCAAGACTTAGGTGTTATGTCTAGAAAAGCATGGAAGTTGTTGCCTCATCATATTTATGTAATTCTCTATGTCGTGCGTCATTTACCTATCAAAAGACTCCATGAAATTATCAGGAGAAATAGGTTGATCATTATGATTCTCAGTTTGCAAATGTGTGGGAACATTATTATGTCCACCCATATCGTAATTTTACACATTTCAGTCAAAGTTACGATATTGCGTTTCAACCACACTCTCATGTTGTGTATCAAAATTATGAAAATTATTTAATCGTAATCCATATTCTACCATTGATTATTGCTGGACTAAATCATCTGCAACATTAGTGTTCAAACTTGGGTGATATATAGTTTTTCAAAGATCATACTCATCGTCTGTGGGTTTTTGAACGATAGTATGTCTTTCAAGTGATGCATACATTTCAAGAAATTTTATGTTAAATTGACTACTAAAATTATCAGGACTTTGAAGAAATGATAATAAAGAATCGTCATCATAAATAGGAGTTTCACAGTAAATTGGATTCCATTGTTCGTAAAGGACATCGGATAACGTTAGTAATAACCACAAACAATTCAGGATTAGTGACAGATATTTTACTCCGTAAAATGCATTGAAGACACTCATACTTGAGGGTTAATGAAAACCTTTGCACAACTTTAGGACCTTGATTGTATGTCATAAAACTGCCTTCACGCATAATTTCACCACCCCAAAATAAATGAACTCTTACAAAATTTCATCCATTGTGATGAAGTAAAATACAAATACTTTAAAGTTTATTTCATGATAGAAAATTGGGAAAATTTCTCAAAACACATAAACTATGGTCGGAATTGTTGTTACACACTCTAACTTTGCGGAGGTCCTATGACCCCCCTGGACTATTTTATAGTATAATATTTAGGGTATTATCAGCTTAGCTTGACCACTAAATCACTCAAACTAAAGTAAGTGCTTTCACACGCTATCAAAAAGAGGGGTCAGTTCTCATTAATGTTAGTTTATCTTCCATTAACCCTAGAATATTCTTAAAACTCTCTAACTTTATCTTCATGATTATTGATCAAATAACACAAATCATTCCAATTTCATGTGATTTTTACTTTCAATCTACTATTTTAAAGTTGCTGCTTATACGTGTGTTCACTTGCATGTCCATCTATGCTAATAATACCCATAATATTACACTATAAAATAGTTGAGGGGGGTCATAGGACTCCCACAAAGTTAGAGTATGTTACAACAATTTCAGCCATAGTTTAGGTGTGTCTTGAGCTATTTTCCCAAAGAAAATTTGAGTAATTTTTTAACAAAAAAGAACTGAGGAAGGAGATAGGGTTTATTACTTCAACTCATCACACTAATTATAAAGAAAATATTGAATGAAATCGTTAAGAGAGAAACGATGAATTTGATCAAAAGTTTGAAGAATATTTTTTTTGTCGGAACTCATTTTATTCATAAACTTTTTTCTCGTTTATTTATACCAAAATAAAAAAAGAAAGAAACGTCTTTGAACTCGTTCATACCACAACGTTTTTGAAGAAATAATGGAGTAATACCAACTGCAAATCGTTCACGTTTGAACGTTTTTTTAAAAAAAAACTCAAAATCGTTCACATGTGAACGCTTTTTTTAAAAAATAAATAAATTAAAACTCAAAATCGTTCACATGTGAACGTTTAAAAATAACTCTGAAATTGTTCATGTATGAACGTTTTTTTTTTCAAAAAAGGTTGCCTCACTAAATCGTTCACATGGGAACGTTTAAAAAAAAAAAGATTCTTCCAGATGCAAATTGTTCGTTTGAATGTTTTTTAAAAAAAAAGTATCCTTGGCCCACATAGATAGCAAAACGTTCACATGTAAACCTTTTGTCCCTTTTGATCTAACAATGGAGACAATTTCTCTTTTGGCATTTTTATTCCAAAAAATGGCCATTTAGGTCCGGAACTCCAAGAAGAGCATGTCTTACATAAATAAGGGGTATGATCGAAAAAATGGGCATTGGCTCATGATGGAGTAAGAGCTATCTAGGGCTATTACTGAGAAATTTGAAGACGAGTGCAGAGATTATGTGCTCTGTTCCATCAAGAAGAGGCCCGTTATTAATAAGCTAGCTACCTTCATTCAACAAATTTGTGGTTGAGTCAATAACATGTTCTGCTCTGGGTCGGGAATCTTTGCTCCTCTTTTGCATTTGCGCTGCCTGCCTTCTTCTTCGTGTCCGTCTGTATCGCAAAGCTCTTGTCCTTCCGAGACTTGCACAGACACATTAATTTTGAATAACGATCCTGAGGAAATTGGTAATTTGGAACACGAAATCCCGAATTCCTTGAATTTCCAAGAATCAGGTGTGGAATCGTCTAATACTAATTATGATGAGCCATTACAAGGAGCGGAGTCTTATGATGGAGGAGACTGACATATCAAAAAGAACTAGGAAGATATGGTTGAGCCATCAGAGGCCCCTTATACTTTTGAAGCCATGTCCATGCTCAATTTTGATCATGAATATGTGCCTGACTTTGATCAATGAGATACACTACTAGACTCGGATGACAGAGATCAGATATTACAATGAGGACCAGTTAATTTTGCTTTATTCTGTAATTATTAGATTCTCCAACAAGTTCCATTTATTAAGTCCTCCCCTTTGAGTTGCTTCTTCATTAAATTTCTCTACCTTTTATTATATGTTATAGTATTAGTTTAACTGATTAGCCTTTAGTTAGAAGTGAATAAAACACAACAACACCAATGTATGAGAGCAAGGCGTTATTGAGAAAATAACAACATATCCTGGTGAGCACTAAAGGAAGCAAGCAACAAAAGATTTATGATAGAAACAAAAATGAAAAAATAAATAAGGAGACAGGGAGAAGAAGCTCGCATGGATGCCAGAAATATAATGCTCCAAGTATGACACAGTGTCATCGACTGTAACTCTATAACGAGTTATATTTGCAATTGTACAAGTACACTAGCTAAATCATGTAAAAGTACATCCAGCAAACATCCCTTAAACACCGATTGAACGAATAAAATAAACGAACAAGAAAATGTTTGTCATCTTGGCATGAGTTGTCTCTTCTTCATTTTTCGCAGTTGTCGTGTGATGCAAGCGTCTAAGAACCTCCATGGCGAAACAGAAGAACTGATCTATACAGAGCAGCCACATGCAGGAAACAGATGAACATGATAATCAGATCATCTAGTAAACCTATAATACCCAAAAACCCTGCAAAAAGAGAAGAAGAGTAGTCATAAACTGAACAACATGATAGACATTATCAGAGAGAAAATTCAGCCATTACCTTCCGGGATAAGGTCCACGGGGCTAAGGACGTATATACCACTTAAAAATACCTGCAAATTAAATAACTTTTTAGACAATCTATGTAAGAAATAGAGTCCGGAAAAGGTGAATGTTTATACTTTCATCCTCAGCATAGGGTTAGATTAAATTCATGCACACTTACCCCCCCAATTAGAAGTTTTAACTGTGCCCAGTTGCTTAGGAGAATTGAATTCAAGCTGACTACTATAATAGGCTTCCATTCTAGTCTAACACTCGGGGGAGGATACAGGGTAAGGGGCCCTAATTTTCTTAAGAACCAAACGATTGCTGACTCCTAAGAAGAACGGTCCACATAAACTTCAAACAGTACTAACTGGCAATTAATGAATTCTGTTATCATTTATCAAGATATATCAGTAGTCTGCCAGCTTTCAGAACCTAATGTAAACCAGATCTGTCACCTTCAGATTTCTTTTACACATCAATTAGGAAGTTTAACGCATTTTACAAGAGAAGGTTTGTTGTCGACTATGATAAACATCCATTTCAGCTTAACCCAATTTGAAAGAGACTAACTGAAATCACATACACCTCATGACTTGCACTAATTTTATCACACAACTCCCTCAATGTTTCCAACTAGTATTTAACATCATCATCATTCTGTAATGATGCGGGATGCAGACAGCAGAGATGTTCGCAACCTACTCTCTGCCAGAAATGCTCGAGGGAAAGCAAACAGATTACCCTCCTCTCTCACCCCAGTGGAAATCTATTTTTTTTTTTTTTGAACAAGGTAAATTTGTATTCATCAGCATTGGAGACCTCCAAAAAAACTATGTTAGAGCTAGCTACTTACAGGGCTCCTAAGAAATCCACTAGTTTAACATCTTCATCTATACAAGACTGTTTACACCAAAAATACAGGGTAGCGATAAATCTATCTTTGACCTTCTGAATGCTATTAATTCTGTCTTCAAAGCATCTCCCATTTCTCTCGTTCCATATCGTCCACCACAAACAAGGTGGAAGTAAGTTCCACCACTTCTTTTGACTCTTGCTACCCCCTCTCCTGATCCAGCAGCTTAAGAGATCTGATGTGTGTTCAGGCATTACCCACTTCATTCCTGCTATGCTAAAAACCAGGGACCATAGTTGTGCAGTGAACTTACAATGAAGAAACAAGTGGTTGTTTGTCTCTCTTTTTTCACAACACAAGAAACATCTGGAAGCTATATGGAACTTCCTTTTTTGAAGCACCTCATGAGTAAGACAAGCTCTCCTAACAACCAACCAAGAGAGACATTTAACTTTTGTTGGTGCCAAACTCTTCCACACCTGTTTCCAAGGCCCTGGTCTGAACTGTATCGCACCCCTTCTGCTTCCTTCTTATAGCATCTTTTTACTGAGAACTGCCCATCACTATCATGTTTCCAGATGATCTTGTCAGCATCTGTGGAGGTGCCACTAAAACCCACAAGCACTTTCATCAATTCCACAAAGCTACTCACTTCCCAGTCATTTAGGTGTCTTCTAAATGTAATGTCCCACCCCTGAGGGGACCAACTCTCAGCCAAAGTGACAGAAGGGCTAGAACATATGCTGAACAGATCAGGGAATGTATGCCTCAGGGTCTCCTGACCAATCCATATATCTTCCCAAAACAGAATCTTGGTACCACTGCCTACCCTGTAGCTTGTATTTTCCCAAAACTTAGGCCAGAGATTTCTGATAGTTCTCCAGACAGATGTCCCATATGTGGTGGTGACAGTATCCATCCTCCAATGATCTGCTTGGCCATACTTGCTCACTACCACCTCTTTCCATAGAGCCTCATGCTCCCCATTAAATCTCCATAACCACTTCATCAATAGGGAGTTGTTTTGCCTTCTAAGGTCCCTAATACCATGGCCCCCCTGATATTTATCCATCTGAACCTCTTCCCAGTCCACCAAATGAGAGCCTTTCCCATCCTCCTTATTGCCATTCCACAGGAAGTCTCTCCTTAGTTTATCTAGCCTCTTAGCCACTTTGACAGGGATCGGAAAGAGGAACATGACATAAGTGGGAATGGAGTCCAGCACACTGTTGATCAGAGTAACCCTTCCACCTAATGACAGGTATTGGGCTTTCCAATTTGCTAATCTACTTTTGATCTTCTCCACAATTCCATCCCATATTTCCAAGTCCTTGTGTCTGTTTCCCAGGGGCATTCCCAAATATTTTGTTGGTAGATTATCGGCTCTACAACCCAAGATGTTAGCCAAAACCTGAATCTGATTCACAGTTTTTATGGGGAAAGGTTGCTTTTCTTCCAGTTAACCTTCAGTCCAGAAACTGCTTCAAAAGAGATTAGGATGACCCTGATAAAGCATATTTGATTTGCCTTTGCCTCGCAAAAAATCACTGTATCATCAGCATATAGAAGTTGACAAACTTCCATCTCTTCACCTGCTCTGTCGCTAACTCTAAACCCCATTTGTCTGAGGATACCAAGGAGAAAGTTCCAATTCACGTGATCATATGCCTTTTCTATATCGAGTTAGCACATGATACCTGGATCATCTCCTTTAATTCTGGTGTCCACACATTCACTGGCAATAAGTGCTGCATCCATTATTTGTCTCCCTTTGATGAATGCCATTTGATGTTTGCTCACAAGGGAATCAACTACCTTCTTCAATCTCTCAGTCAGAGTCTTTGCAATGATTTTATACACACCACTGATCAAGCTAATAGGTCTGTAGTCTCTGAGCTCTACTGCCCCAGGCTTCTTAGGAACAAGGGCCACATAAGTGGCATTAAAACTCTTCTCAAACACATTGTGGAAATCTATTGTCACACTCCAAATGATAATGTACAATATACAGTGCTTTCCTATATCTTAGATCACGACAAAAGTAATAAAAAATTTATGCAACAAAAGCATAGATCTTGCTGTTAACTGAGAAGATCCGAAAGTTTTGAGTAAGAAAATAAATCGAGATCAAACGGAACTGCTCTACATGGATAGGTCAGCTACCTCTCTAGAAAAAGAAACTAAAAATAAAGAAGTATAACAGAGAAGAGAACTGGAATGACGATTCAATAGATGGTGCATAATTGGGTACTTAACTGCCAAATAGACACGTGCCCTGATGACAAACGGAAGAGATCTTTGAGGATCTGTCATATCTCGCAGTAATCTCCGGAGGAGAAAGGGAAGATCTTGCATTCTCTGTCAAAACAAAGATCATATATTATCTTTCAACTGAATTCAACATTTGTGGTCAGTTTTGTGTTAATATATACTCAAGGACTAATGAATTTTAATTATTAACAGAAAAAGTAAACTATATGGGCTATAGACACAACATATTTCAGGCAAGTTGTACATAGAGTGAAAGAAGTGCTAGAAAAATACAAAACCCCTTAATGGAGACTGGTTCTCTTCCTTATATATACCGCATATTTCAGGAAAGTTGTACGGAGCACAGAATTAGAATCTCAATGGACCCTAAATCTGTAGCTAACTCCAACCAAATTGAAAAATTAATGCTCCTTAGATCTCCTCAACTGGTTCCTGCAAGGATGAGAATAGCGACCACTGCATTATCTTTTTTGTCCCATCACTTTAATGCCCCTGCTTGGGTAACAAGCCACATACATAAGCACATAGCTTTAAGCATGTAGCAGTGCAAATCTGAGCTCAGCAGAGACCAGAGCATTATTCTTCGAAGGAGACAAAAATGGCTATGCTTTAAGCACATAGCACTGCAAATTTGTTGATAGACCTTTGTATACATAATACAGAGCTGGAGCAGAACATAAAGAAATTATTAGCTGGGTATACTAGTAAAGTCTGGTACAATGGTCCAACACAAACTCACACTGAAAACCAGTTTCCAACTAAGTACTCCTAAAATTTCAACCTGTACCTGTCTCAAATTGTTCAAGGATGACCAACATTTTTCGGTACAGTTTCATGAATGCAGTAAACCCGAGAAAACAAATAAGATTCACCCCCATCCCTTGCCAAAAATGAAAATGAACAAAAAGAGAATGGAGAAGTTCCTGAATAGAACAGTAGTTGCTGATAAAAAGTGTAGCAGCAAATCATATCAAAGGAAAGATATGCATAGGTAACAAACCAAATACCTGGAGAAGGCCATTGGTATGTTGGCCAAAATGGCGGTTGTATTGTTCAACTCTTCGTAAAACCTCAGGAACTTCAGGATCTCGATGCAACCTTGATGCAAACTCACTAGGAACCAACAAGGTAATCGGACGGCGGCATAATGGACATTTACATGCTTGAAGGGCGGATCCATGATCCCAAACTTGTAGAATACAGCTAGCTGAAAACAAGGAACCCAAGGTAGAAGTTCAATACATATACGCAATATTTGTGATGGAGAGTTGCAATTCCATTGCTAGAATGAACACGGTAGCACATTCCCACTGAAAACTTTTACTCAACACTAGTGCATGATTGATAGCATCCACGGTAGCATATCTCCATTAAAGTTGACGGGTTTAAATGAAGAATCAAGAAGATGGTTATTATGGAAGAAGTGTCCAAGGATGAGCCCAAGAAGATACTTATTGTGGAGAAAGAGCCCAAGAACAAGTCCAAAAATTATGAAAAAGAATAGGCTAAATGCTACACATATTTCATGATCAAGAGGAGTAAAATTGAGCTCCATGTAAAGCCCAAAATTAGGCCCACATGGGTTCACAAAGGAGGCTGAAAGTCAACCCTACATGGAGTCAAAGGGGCTGAAATTCAAGCCCCAAACATGCTGAAAACTCACGCCCAAAGTGGGTTTGTTTTGATTCAAATTTGGATACTTTTCCCTTTTCTTTATGTTAGCTTATTTTAGGAAGATTTTTGGGAATATTTTTACTTGTTTTCCTAGTTTAAAAGTTTCCTAGTTAGGTTTTACTACTTATTTCCATAAAAATAGGATTCGAATCCCATGCTATTTGGGATAGATTTTCCCTATATATAGGGATGGATTTTATTATTTTCATTAGACAACATTATTATTAATTGAGAGTTTCTCTTCTTTACACCTTTGTGTGGCTACTTGGGATTTATCTTGCAACCTTATAAGAACAATTCTTTAAGAGGTAAGATTAATTCTTAACTTGATATCTTTGGTTCTTATTCGTAAATTAAAGAAGGTAATTAGTCTTATACTAACAGTTGTCTCAAATTTCTTCGAAATAGGGGTCTAGATCACTTTTGATCTAAGTTCTTGAATTGACTCTATTAGTATCATAATTAGTTTTAATCCGCTAATTTATGAATACTAAGATCAATTAGGGTTCTTAGCACTAATCTTGAAATTTGGGGATTTTATTCTCAAATTTCACATATCTTTTAATTTCTTGTCTTTAATCTTCATATTTTCGCTTCTGCATTATTTTCTTGTTTATTCAAGTAACCCGATTCTTATCAATGATGCTTTTAATTCTCAGCATTCTTAATTAAGTTCGTTTTTAACATTTTAGCCGCACAAAAGTGCTTTAGGAAAAGCATCATTATTCCAATTACATGACAACCTGATCATAGACTAGAAAATATCATTCCAAGTTAAATATAGTTTTATAAAGACCAGCCTGTTGATTCAATAACGCACCAAGGATAAGTCCTTGACTGCATAAGGAAACATTACCGATTCCTTTCCTCTCTTTTTTTTTTACAAGGAGAATATTGATTACAAGAGAAATCAGACTTCTCAGACCATCTTCACACTTCACAGAGCCCCAATTCTTTACAAACTCTGACCGGCTACAGGACTTGGGCAATTCCTAAGGCCCGTCGTGTTTTTCCTTTCATAAAGAAAATTTTATTACTTGATTAAAAGAAATTCAGTAATCTGTAAGGTCCTCAATAGACGTGAATATAAGTTTACAAAACATACTCTTCAACTAGAGCGTAACTCTTGACAAAACACAATAAAAGGAAGAGAAGAGGAAAAAGCCAAAAACATTGTCAATCCATTTCAGGCCAAGAAGCACAAGCTATAATTGTGTAGCATTTAGAAACTTGATAATCATTTATAGGTTTAAGTATTTTAAGGGGTAATCAAACTTGATAATCATACATCGGAAACAGCCTCTCTACCTTCAAGGTAGGGGTAAGGTCTACGTACACACTACCCTCCCCAGACCCCACTTGGGTTACACTGGGTTTGTTGCTGTTGTTGTTTTTGTTTTATACGAGATACATCAGAGAGAAAGCCAACTATTTCACATATTATATTTTGTAAACACTCCGGGCAGTTATAGTACTAAAAACAAAGATTTGTAGTTCTAGTCATTTAGTGTCCTGCTAAAATAGCCAATTAGGCTTTTCCTGCTCATCTTAGGATTCCGGTTATAGTAAATAATGTTCAAATGCTGGCAACTAACAGTTATTCCCTCAATCCAAGAAACTTGACCCATTTGCTATTAAAAAACCCAGAAATTTTACTTTCACCGTGATTTCTCAAGTAATGGCTGGATTTAAATTTAGAAATTTTGTGCAAGATCTGACGATTTTTAAAAACTGAAATTCAAAGATTGGTAAATTTTGACACTCGTATCTCCAATCAAGTCTCAAATTTTTGGGAGAGGGGGAGAGTCAGTCTTTCATGCCCCACACATTTTTCTTTTGATAAAGGTAATGTTGTATTCCTCGGCAATGAGGGTATTTTGGCAACCACCAAAAAGATTTACCTAAGTGCCAAAAACAAAATCAAGAAAGTTACTGCTAAACTATAAAGAAGCTATAAGATCTAGCATCTGTCCAGCATCCTCTATACTCTCCTCTTTACACCAAAAATAAAAAGTCTTCATACAGTACCATTTAATCTTTTGTACTGATTCTGAAGCATTTTCCCTCTTGTTTCTTTCTCTTCAAATAGTCCACCATATACAAGAAGGGATCATGTTCCACCACTCTTCTGACTCTTACTCCCCCCTCTCCTCACCCCACAACTGAGGAGATCTGATGTATGTTCTGGCATGGTCCAGTTTGTGTGAATACGATTCAGGAAAATGGCCCATAGTTGTGTTGTGACCTTGCAATGGAGAAATAGATGGCTATTAGTCTCATCAGTCTCGTTGCATAGTGAACACCAAGAAGCTATCTTCTTTGCAGCTTCTCGTGAGTAAGGCAAGCCCTCCTGGTCACTAGCCATGTGAAGCACCTCACCTTAGTTGGCACCTTGATTTTCCATACCTTATTCCGTGGACCACATACTCCCCCCCGGAAGTTCCTTCACTTTCCTCTTATACAATCTGCTTACCGATAAAATACCATCATGGTTATGCTTCCATTTCATTTCATCTTCTTCCAAGTTTGTGCCCTTAAAGTCATTCAGCTTTTGCAACATCTCAGCTACTCTTCCCATCTCCCAGTCATTCAGAAGCCTTCTGACGCTAAGATTCCACCCATGATCAGACCACACCTCATTAACCATGGCCTCTGTGAAAGGACTAAGGGAGTAAAGATCTGGGAATGATGACCTCAAAGTACCTTGGCCAATCCAATGATCTTTCCAGAAAAGAACCTTGACCCCATTCCCCACTTTGTACACAATACTGCTGTGTAATTGACTCCACAGATTTCTAATAGTCCTCCACACAGAGATACCATATGTACTATTCATCATGGCCTAATCTGCCCATATTTGTTAGAGATAACTTCCTTCCACAGAGCGTGATCCTCCCTTCCAAACCTCCATAGCCATTTTGCCAGCAAACACTTGTTTTGTAACCCCAAATTTATGATCCCAAGCCCCCTGACCTTCTGCTCAGCAAAGCAGTTTGCCGTTTGACTAGATGGATCCCTTTACCTTCCTTGTTTCCTAACCAAAGAAAATCCCTCCTCAACTTGTCAAGTCTTTCTTCCACTTTGGCAGGCATAGGGAATAAAGACATAAGATAGGTGGAAAGAGAGTCTAGTACAGAATTAATCAGAATGGTTCTCTCACCCAAGGAAAGGTATTATCTTCCAATTTGCCAGCTTCTTCTCAGTTTTTTCTATTATGTCGTCCCATATCACTAGTTCTTTATAATTATTGCCAAGTCGCATACCTAGATAAACAGTTGGGAGCTTTTCAATTCTGCATCCCAGAATGTTTGCCAAAGCCTGGATCTGTGAAACCTCTTTGATGGGGAAAATGCCTAAGTTGCTCGGACTTTCACTTTCGGTGCCGCACCTGTGTCGACACGACATGGGTGTGGGTATGGGTGTGGGTGTGTGATTCGTACCCGATCAGGTCAACCGATTTTGGGTACTTTGACCAAAATCGACGGAGAAAGTCCGGACAGATTTAATGATTTCTATATTCAAAAACAAAAGCTAAGGTGAGATAGGACAAAATGGAATACATTGAATATAGAAATTTCTCTGTCACTCATTTTCCTTTTATCTCCTTCCAGGATTCTCCCCTTAATCAATATTTTATCCTCAAGTTTCCACATAATATCTTATAATTTAGGTTTTATAACTGTATTTTTAGATATTTGAATTATTTTTAGCCGAATCCCAGCACCCGTATCCATACCTAGATCTGTATCCTCGAATCTTAAAATTGAGATTATGAAGCATCCGACCTCTAGATCCGCACCCGTATCGGACACCCGCACCCGAGTCCGAGCAACTTAGGAAAATGCAACTCTTCTTCCCGTTGACTGCTAAACCTGACAAAGCGTCAAAAACTACAAGGATCATTTTGATTATTCTGATTTGCTCCTCCTTAGCTTCACAAAAAATGACAGTGTCATCTACATATAACAAATGGCATACCTGCATATCCACCCCTGAATGACTGCCAACTTTGATAGCCATGAATAGTAAGTAGCCCCCCTTATCATACTGTCAAAGCCTTCCATGGCTAAGATGAAAAGAAATGGGGACAAAGGATCACTCTGTCTGAGACCTCTTTCAAGAGGGAAAAAACCAACAGGTTCTCCATTTATGAGAATGGGGAACCTAACAGTTTTTATACAAGCCCCCATCCATTTCAGCCACCTCTCACCAAATCCCATTTGCTTTAAGATGTTGATCAGAGACTCCCAGTTGACATGATCATAAGCCTTCTTAATGTCTAGCTTGCACATAATTCTAGGGTCATCCCCTCTGAGTCTAGTATCTACACATTCACTAGTTATGAGGGCAGCACCCATGATTTGCTTGCCTTTTATGAAAGCCACCTGATGTCTATTAACCAGTTTAATGATTACCTTCTTCAACCTTTCCGCCAACAGTTTGGCTACAACAACAACAACAACAACATACCCAGTGTATTCCCACAACGTGGGGTCTGGGGAGGGTAGAGTGTACGCAGTCCGTACCACTACCTCAGAGGTGAGGTAGAGAGGCTGTTTTCGATAGACCTCCGGCTCAAGACAAAAACAGTCTAAAAATAGGCTAAAAAGGACGTAACAAAGATACAGGATAAAAATACATGATAAAACTACAAGAGACGATAGGAAGTAATATGTAGTAACAAACAACAGACAGAAACAGAGCACTGCCACAAAATACTACTACGAGGAATCCAAGAACAAGAAACTATAAGCGTAGCACTACGATTACTAGTCGGGACAACAAGGAAAAACACTCCTACCTACTAGCCTACACACACTTCTACCTACTACTCTTCTACCCTAATCCGCGTCCTCCACGCCTTCATATCTAGGGTCACGCCCTCGGTAAGCTGCAACTGCGCGATGTCCTGTCGAATCACCTCTCCCCAATACTTTTTCGGTCTACCTCGTCCTCTCCTGTAACCATCCATAGCCAACCTCTAACACCTCCACACTGGAGCATCCGTGCCTCTCCTCCTCACATGTACGAACCATCTCAACCTCGCTTCCCGCATCTTATCTTCCACCGACGCCACACCCACCTTATCTCGGATATCCTCATTCCTAATCCTATCTCTCCTAGTAAACCCGCACATCCATCGCAACATCCTCATCTCCGCCAGCTTCATCTTTTGAATATGGGAGTTCTTTACTGGCCAACACTCTACTCCATACAACAAAGCTGGTCGAACCACCACTCTGTAGAATTTGCCTTTAAGTTTAGTAGGAACCTTCGAGCCTCCATTTCATCCACCCAACACCAATACGGTGAGTGACATCCTCATCAATCTCTCCATTTTCCTGGATAATAGACCCAAGATACTTGAAATCCCACCTAACAAACATATGAGTCTGAAGTCCCTAAGTTCCACTGCCCCCTGTCTTCTAGAATGAGAGCCACATATGTAGCATTCAAACTCTTTTCAAGGACATGATAATCATAAAAGTGTCTGATGGTATTCATGATATCCTCCTTGAGTATCTCCCAGAAATTCTGGCAAAAACTCATAGGAAAACCATCAGGATCAGGAGCCTTATCACTTGCACACAGTTTGATATCTTCTAACACCACCTCTTCCTCAAACTGTCTTTGGAGCCTTTCTTACTCCTCCAAGCTAATGCTATCAGTACCTTGTAAATTGAAACCAGGCCTCCGGTGCTCAGTTTCTTTGTATAGTTTCTGATAGAAGCTAGTAATCTCTGCTTTAATCTCATCAGGGTCAGGCATCTCCCTTCCTTCTACTTCCAATTTTTCAATAGAGTTGAACCTTTTGTGAGTTGTGGCCATCCTATGGAAAAATTTGGTACTCTTGTCTCCTTGTTTAAGCCACTGAATTCTTGATATTTGTCTCCAAGCTATTTCTTCATTTCTGTACACTTCATCAAAGTCCCTAGAGAGATGAACCTTTTGAAGAAGTTCATCTTCAATGTTCTATGCTCTTGGATCTTTCCAGGTCAGCAATTTGATTCTTGATCTTTGTCTCCAAGCTATTTCTTCATTTCTGGATACTTCATCAAAGTCCCTAGAGAGATGAACCTTTTGAAGAAGTTCATCTTCAATGTTCTATGCTCTTGGATCTTTCCAGGTCAGCAATTTGATTTAGTACTTCCTCCTCCTTTTATTTCCAGTTGACTCTGTTCTCAAGACCCCATTGTTTCAGCTTTCCCTTCAATAGCTTCAATTTGGAGGCTAAAATAAAGGATGGGGTCCAATTTACTGAGAAGACCACTCCTTTACCTTCTCCCTAAAACCTTCTACTTGCATCCACCATTGTTCAAACTTGAAGTATGACTTCTTCAAGTTAAGTTCCCCACAAGTTAGCATCACTGGATTATGGTCAAACTCCAACCATGGTAAAAGACTATCTAACTTGTGAGAAAGTTCATCTCAATGGTGAGAGTAGAGAAATCTATCTAATCTGGAGGCAGTCAGATGATTTTCACCCTTTCTCCAAGTAAATAATCCTCCAAATAAAGGAGGATCAATTAGTTCCATTTCATTTATCAAGTCAGTTCACTCAGACATAGCTCATGTTAGCCTCTGGACAATTGATCTTACATTGGGATATCTTGTCCCACTGAAATCCCCACAGAACACCCAAGGACCTGTACAAGTGTTCTAGAGGTTGATCAAATCCCTCCACTCAGGAACCAGCTTAAGTTCATGTTAATGCCTTCAAACCTACAGGTGATTACTTACCCTGACACTTCCACCAGCTCACCCTTCCATATTCTCCTATCCCACAACACTGTTATACCCACCCCCACTCCTCCCATCAGCTTCTAAGTGTAGTTCCCCAGCCATGTTCGATCAACTGTTAATCTACCCCTGTCAGTTTTATTTCCACCAACACATATATATTTGCACCCCACTGTTGAAGAAGACTCCTAAATTGTTCTTCTTTTATTCTCATTATTTACCCCCCCTCCCCTACATTTCATGTCACCACTTTAATCATTGGCAATTTGGAGCAGTTATTCTCCCCTGTTTCTCAGTTCACCATCTTTAAAATTTACATGGAAGGCCAAATTCCTCACCTTCTTTGGAATGTTATTTGAATTGATGTCTTTCCTGAGAATCTCCCTATTCTGCTTTAGGAATTCCCTCTTTTGATCAATCTTCAGAAAAAGTTCAAAGGCAGTCTTATCATGGCCTTGTGCCCTTATCCGACAAAAGATCATCAATGGCGAGAGGACAAGGCTCGTCCATAATTTCCAATTGATCCTCTGAAAAAACTCTTGCGCAATTGTCCTGTGCATCTTCTCCGTCAGCCTTTTCTTCCAAATTTAAGGCAAGAATTGTTTCCTCCGTATACTTTGGAGAGTCACCCGCGAAATGCATGTCGGCAATCTCCAGATTCCTGCTGATCGAAGACTTCTCTGTAGCTCTCATGAGATCTTCGAGCTTTTTTGCAGAAGAAGTTGCTTTGTCCTCCATTTGCTTAGTAAAGGAAAATACATCCTTGGTAAAAGGCTCTTTGAAAGAGGCCTTTACAAATTTTGGGCCTAATCTGATTGACTCTGGCCCAATACACTTTAAAAACCAGCCCAAAATATCTTCCATAATTTCCACATGCTTGTTTTCAAAAGATTTCTCACAAGTCACGTGACCACTAATGTCCATTGGTACAAGACTTTTGATCGTTGGACAAAGGTTTCCCTTGCCTTTCCTCATTCTCTCTTCCATCTCTGTCGTAGGAGTTCCCATCAGCGGAGGACTTTCCCCAATTGTCAAACCCCTGACATTTCGATCAGAGCGGTTTTTCCCCTCCTTACGTTTGAATCTTGTCAGAGCTTCACACCATACCGGTAGCAGAAAAGTGTTGTCGGTGTCATCGATCTCGACCTCTGCCGGAATTTTCTCCCTTGGTCACTTCACCCAAATTCGAGCCCAACAGAGATGATTTTTTAGAGTGGTTTCCTCCTCTGTCTCTAACATCCCCCACATTGGTCTCCGATTTGTTTCATCACCTTGTCTGTCCAAAGGTGCAGTGGGAGACCCAAAATCCTAACCCAGAACCAATTGAACTTAAAATCAACCGGAATTGTTCCTGATTTGGAAGACCACCATTCCAACTGCAACTGATGGTTCTTTCTTCTCAACTTTCCCATTGCAATATGCTCAGCTTCCTTTCTCGACTGGAATTCGAAGAGAAATTGTATACCATTCATGTCGTAAATCTGGACATTGTGGATGCCTCTCCACGTTTGAGTAACCCACCTTCTGATTTCATTACGTGAAGGAATTTCATCATCATCCGGAAAGCTTCCCACCAGACATCTATTAAGGATCCCTTCTTCTTCACAGGGTGTCCTTCTGGCTTTCTACTATCGCGTTGCTACTCAAGGTGACCCCTCATTTACTCTTTTGAATTGCTTCCTTGTAGCTATCCTCTCCCCTGAGTCTCATTGGAATGGAATCCCTGCTTTCCCTTGATAGGTTCTGTAACTTTAATGATGAAGGATTCAATCTTCTCAGAAAGACCACCCCAGCCTTCATAGCCTTCATTAATGGTGTTTACTGGAAGAATAATCATTGCACGCTTGTGGCCATTGGAAGTAATGATTGAGATGAACCTACGGTATTTATTGAACTTCAAAGAGCAATAAATGTAGGTAGAAATGTCTTTGCATCTCCAAGTCTTAAATGACTTGCCTTTAATGCAAGATGCCTCCCCTAGTCTTTAACAGATCCAAAATAAAGCTACCCTACTCAGTGTCATTCTCCTCATGTGCAGTTTTGCACTCTCCACCCACTCGAACCAGTAGCCATTCGTGTTCCTAGACTCCGTAATGTCGTAAGATTTGCCCCTAATCTGAAGTATATTCTGTTATCCATGGATTAAAGAAAAGAAAATGGACAGAGAAAAGAAAGGATGTTCTCCGGCATAGAAAGTTTGCCGGAGTAAGGGTACCTAGGGCCGGAAGGGTCCCTAGGATGTTATCTTGGAGATGTGCCTGGGAGGGTTTTTGACCCCACACATCACTTCAGCTTATTATCTTTTAAGTAGGATAAGACAATTTAATGCATTTAATATTTTTGTAACTGGATGAACTAGAAATATCCCCTAATCACATGCCCTCTCCCGTCTCCACTGACATAGCCCAACCCAAGAATCTAGATTTTGATACAACCCGATTAATCCATGAAATGTGCTACAACTTTAACATCCTATTCTCTTTCTACTTTATAGCCCACAGTAGTCACCGGCAGGAAATACATTGTGCCACTGGCAAGATTTTCTAACTTGGTTTACATTTAGTGGACATTTGGACATAAGAATCGTGAAATTTGGAAAAATAAAAAGTAGTATTTGTTTTAAGTTGAAAATAGCATTTGGAAATTGGAATTGTGTTTGGCCATATTGCTCGGACTCTTCAAAAATGTTGCAGCACCCGTGTCAGATCCTCCAACAATGCACTACTTTTGGAGGATCCAACACGCACCCGTCGACATTTTTTAAGAGTCTGAGCAACATAGGTGTTTGGACATGAATACAAATTGGAGTTGTTTTTGAATTTTTGTGAGTGATTTGGAGTGAAATTTTTAAAACAGCTTTTTGGAGTTTTTAGAATTCCGGAAAATTCCAGAATTCAACTCCAGAAAATTGCAACAATTCTATGTCTAACAGTTTTCTGGAGCAAATTCCGGAAAAAAGTGAAAACTATCCATGGCCAAACGGACACTAATAAGCATAAATGTGTCAAAATAATATCCCGTTATTTCTTTACTTTATTCCTACAAAATTACTGGAATAAGGTAAGGACACTGGCAAGATTTTTAAACCTGTTTCTGGCAGGATAAACGGTCACAAGTCTTGTTGCATAACTTGCAAAGTTAACTGATTTTCCTGCCTCACTAAACATCCACCACATATCTCTCAGTTCAGAAGTATCATCTTAGATAAGAAAATATCACTCAATAAGATTATGAGCTTAATTTTGAAGTACAGATACTTCATGTCATATTTATCCAAGATGCAAGTAACAATTCTAGGACAGTTTTATGTTGATAATGAAAATTTTGACGACTCCATCCTGCTCCTTTGTCTTTAGACTAATTCAAGTTCCACTCAATTGGAAAAAGTTCTCATCTTTTAGGGAATAGTGAAGTTATTAAAGAGGCATCTGCACCAGCTGATCATACTCCAAGATATGTCAATCATCCACATACAAGGCAGCATGTATTACAGGATCTTGTTGCCACTCTTCCATTCCAACAAGAAAGCTATAAAAACATAGACTAAACACGTACACATTATCTGTGGTTATATACATGGAAACCTTATAAGCAACAGGTGATTTCCTAACAAATCCGAAGCATAAACTTACAGCAAAATGCACCTATTGCACACAATGTTTTAGTTTCACATGTATGTCAAACAAGGATTGACCTATGTTGCTAGGACTGGGTGCGGGTACCTGATACATGAGCAGATCTAGAGGTCGGATTCTACATTACATAAATTTTAGGATTTTGAGGTATGGATTTGAGTGCCGATATGGGTGTTGGGATACGGACAATAAACGTATATTACGACATATACAAGTATATATTTCAATTAACTAAAGTAATTGCACTAAAAATATAATGAAATTTAATTCCTTATAAACACCTAAAATTGTATTCATAAGATATATGTAATAGCAAAGTGTCTCATACTTTGTATAACTAATTGGAGTATATATATATAACATAAGTCAAGAAATCAAACCAAACACCCAATAAATCTATACCTTTTTTTTTATGACCGTGGTGTCCGGGCCAGTTTTCGCGCACCTCGACTAAATCCACGGGATACCTGGCACCTCCCACCAACAACAGGTACCAGGTAACTCTGTCCATCAAGGCTAGAACAGATGGGAAGAAACACCTAGTGTTTTTTTTTCTCCGCTGAGGTTTGAACTTGAGACCTCAGGCCTCAAGGCTCTTTAACCCACTTCATTGACCACTAGGCCACACCCTTGAGTGCACCCAATCAATCTATACTTCTTGGTCATAGATGTAGTTAAAGCACCCTAAGTAAATTGACCACATCTAGTGGGGATCCCACACCCAAATCGTGCTAGATCAACAAGGGTGCGGTAGGGATTTTGAATGGTTCGAGCAACATAGGGATAGAGACATGATGCAGAGAGCTTATGTTCAATGACTCCACAACACTTCTTTGTTTCATGCACACCATTTTCAGTGAAGGCTGAAAATTTCCATCCTACATCATTGTGGATCAAAAAGTATTAGTTCGGTTTGACATTAGATGATAGTTGGTCACTTGGTCCCCACGAAAAGAAGTTCTACATGGTGAATGAGATGGTCTGAGGTAGCTTGTCATTCATTGGTATCTGTGACTTGAGACATACTGATTAAGTGATGTTTCAACATGTGAATGTGTTGACCCTAAGTTTGGCTAGCTTCCTTTCATACATGAACAATCTTTTGATAAGTTCCTTTTCAAGTAGATGAACTTGAAAAGGAAGAAAAAGATGATGATTCTGGTCTTCTATCTACCTGTCCCTTTCTGCAGATCAAATTTCTTTACAAACTATTTGTTATGAGCCACGTCAGTAGTTTCAATTAGTCTTCTTTTTTCCCCTCCTTTTCGAGGCAAAAAGACTTGTTAATTTGCTTTCTCCTCGATCCAGATTATTGGACAGACTTATTCAAACCCATTAATTTGAAACCTATCTTTTATACGGTTATATGACCTCAGCAAGTGGATCACTTCCACTTTGTCACCAATCCCATTGTCAATAAAGAAAAATCCCATTGTCAAATTGAAAATGAATTTCTCAATCAAAACCCAGGACAACAACATGCAATTTTTCCATGACATAATACAATAAGTGCTTAATGTCACTCTCAAATTTCTCGTCAAGAAAAAAAAATTCTTCAACTCTAATTTCAACGACACAAAAGCAAGTAATAAAACGAATTAAATAATAAAAGAGAGAAAAGCTCACCACAAAACCAATGGGAACAATTTGCTTGACAAGGGACATGAAAACTGCCATGGCATATAGAACAAACATCATTCTCTGGTGGTCCGTCCATTTTTTTCTACAATCACTGGATTTTTCCCTTCCTCTTTCTTTGAATAATCATCAAAGAATCCACTTGCAAAAGCTTTAGATTGTGATTGCGTTGCCGCTCTTCCGTCTCCTAACTTGCCTTTTTTTTTCTTAACAAGTAAGAATTAATTCCAACTCCGAACATAAACTTTTATTCGAATTTACCCCTCAATTCTTAGAAAATACAATTTGCTCCCTTTGGTTTAAGCTCCTACTCTAAAAATACCAATCAAATGAATGCATGCATGACAAATGTTTTAAATTTAGAGTGAAGTATCAAAAACATACTTAAACTATCTCATTTTTTTAAGTTTCATATCTAAATTATTGAAAGTGTGAGTTTCATATCTAAACTATCACTCATTAGTTTGAGAAACACACCTCAACGATAACTGGACCAAGTGTTTATATACAAACACATTTAGGCGCGTTTGGCGATTAAATATTCTGATAATGTGACATTTTTATTAATTTTTTTTAGCTGACACGTCATTTTTTAAAAAAATTCAATTGATTTTACCCTAAACTCTCCTCTTCTTCTTTATCATTTTTCAACACGGCGAATATTTAATTTTTAATCTAATAATAATAATTTATTTAATTTTTGCCAAGGTGGAAAAGAAAATTCACGCAAAGTGCCACGTGGCAGGATTTTTTAAATAAAAGAGAGAGTGTAGTACACACACCATCAATTATTAGTTGAAGTGTGTTTCTCAAACTAATGAATTATAGTTTAGGTATGAAACTCACACTTCCAATAGTTTAGGTATGAAATTTAAAAAAAAAGAAGATAATTTGAGTGTGTTTTTGGTATTTCACTCTTTAAATTACAGTCTTATTGCTAAGTTATAGATGATTAATACACACTTTAATTTTTGAGTTAATCATGATAAAATAATATAGACTAGTATAAATATTGGATACACATAAATTTTAAACCTTTACATGGCCTTACTTTTATTGTTGTCAAATAAAAAGAAAAAAATATGGTAGGTTGATATATGGAAGACTCAATTCAATATCTCTCTTCTCTCTCTTCATGCTCCTAACCCTAATTCTTGAATAGATCCACTCACTGTTGACACTCAATTTCGCCCTCTATATTTTGAATTAATTTTGAGCTTCTTCAATTCCAAACAATTTTGATATAATCGTTCTTATAAAATTAAAGTGTTTCCAAAATAAATTTTAGAATAATTTTGTGAAAATATATACTTATATATTTAAATATATGGAATTGTTGAATTTTTATTTAAGAAAATTTTCTGAAAATCATTTTAGGTGAAAGCAGTGCTTGAATTAAAGAATTACCTATTTTCCTCAAAATCGATTTAGAAGATTAATTGAATAATTGATCTTTTAATTTTAAATAAAATGATTATGCATAATGTTAAGATAATTATTTTTCAATTGTTAAAATAAGAAGTTTATTAATTAATTCGAAATCTAATGGACTGAATTGTAACAACTCGAACCTTCGGGCTAGGATTCGAACTTAACTAAGTATGTGGATAGGCCCGAACCTGATGATTCTTAATTGTGCATAAGTGTTGATATCAATTCCTTAGTGTGAAAAGTGCTTTGGATATGAATTAAAGTCATAAGGAACCTCTAGCACAAAGTTGAGTTGAGATTACTTGAATCAGTGAATAAGTGAAATTACTTGTTCCACATGTCTGTCTCAGTCTCTCAAGTGGCCTCCTCAACAGGACGGTTCTTCCACTGGACCTTCACAAATGCAATTTTCTTGGTCTTCGACTTTCGAACATCTCGATCAAGAATAGCAACGGCCTCTTCTTTATAAGAGAGGTTCTCATCTAACACTACCGAATCCCACTAAATGATGTAATTACCATCACCATGGTATTTCTTAAGCATCGACACATAGATTACCGGATGAACTTACGACAGATTAGGTGGTTAAGCCAACCTATAAGCCACGAGCCCTACCTTTTGAAGAATCTCGAAGGGTCCAATATACCTTAGACTCAACTTACCTCACTTTCCAAATCACATAACACCATGATGGGTGAGACTTTGAGAAAAACTTGTTCACTATCCGCAAAGTGCATGTCTCTAACCTTCCTATCTGCATACTTATTCTGCCGGCTTTGAGCCGCTAAAAGTTTCCCTTGGATGAACTTCACCCTTTCTATGGAGTCTCTTACCAAGTTTGTACTCAGATGTTTCGCTTCAGACGAATCAAACCAATCGATGAGAGATCTGCACCTCCTCTCATACAAAGCTTCAAATAGGGCCATGTCTATGCTGGAGTGGTAACTATTGTTATAAGCAAACTCCGCCAACGCTAGATACTGATCCCAATGACCTCCAAAGTTCATCACACATGCGCAAAGCATGTCCTCTAATACCTGAATCGTGCGCTCAGATTGCCCATCGATTTGAGGGTGAAAGGTTGTACTCAAGTCCAATCTTGTCCCTAACTCTCCATGCAACTTTTGCCATAAATTAGAGGTGAACTGAGTACCCTTATCGAAAATAATAGAAATAGGCAGCCCATGCAATCGAACAATCTCATTCAGATAGATCTTGGGCAGCTTAGCTGCATTATAAGTCACCTGCACAGGGATAAAGTGTGTAGATTTTGTCAACCTGTCAACAATAACCCAAATCAAATCGTACTTCCCCAAAGTCTCGGGAAGACCAACAACAAAATCCATGGCTATTCATTCCCACTTCCATTCAGGAATGAGCATTCTCTGAAGTGTACCGCCAGGTTTGTGATGCTCATATTTTACTTGCTGACAATTTTGGTACTTAGCCACAAAATCCACTATATCCTTCTTCATCTCACCCCACTAGTAATGTCGCTTCAGGTCTTGGTATATCTTGGTGACACCGGGATGTATAGAGTTCTTCAAACTGTGAGCCCCTTCCGAAATGGTGGAAATCAACTCTTTAATACGGGGCATACAAGCTCGCCCTTTAATCCCTAGGAAACCTTTATCATCAATGATGGCCTCCTTGGCCTCACCTCACACCATGTTGTCACGAATCCTGCTCACTGCTTACCTTTGATTTGATCGAGGAAAAAGGACCTCGCCTCTACACATGCTAGTAAGTCACCCCTCTCTGAAACTTCTAACCTCATAAAGCTGTTAGCTAGAGTTTGAATGTCTCTAGCCAATGTTCATCTAGCAACGTACAGGTAAGCCAATCTACCCATACTTTTTGTCTTCTGCTTAGTGCATCGACCACCATGTTAGCCTTACCCGGATGGTACAAGATGGTGATGTCATAATCTTTAAGTAGCTCCATCCACCTCTGTTACCTCAAGTTCAAGTCTTTCTGCGTGAAGACATGCTGCAAGCTACGGTGGTGTGTGAACACTTCACATCGGACTTCGTACAAGTGCCTCCAAATCTTGAGAGCAAATACTACTGCAGCCAACTCTAAGTCATGAGTCGGGTAGTTCTTCTCATGCACTTTGAGTTGTCTCGAAGCATAAGCAATGACATTCCGTTCTTACATTAATACAACACCTAAACCAGACTGTGAGACATCACAATAAATAATAAAGTCTTTACCTTCGATCGATAAGACGAGGATGGAAATCGTGGTCAATAAAGTCTTGAGCTTTTGAAAGCTCTCCTCACACTCCTCTGACTAAAAAAATGGTACATCTTTCTGGGTCAGGTGAGTAGAAATGGATGCCAAATCCTTAACGAACCTGTGGTAGTAGCTGGCCAATCCCACAAAACTTTAGACTTTTGTCACCGAAGTGGGTCTAGCCCAATCCTTAACTGCTTCTATATTCTGTGGGTCTACCATCACCCTATATTTCGAAACCACATGTCCTAAGAAGGACACAGAAGATAAGCAGAACTCACACTTTGAAAACTTCGCATACAATTCCTTCTCTTTCAGAAGTCCCAATACAATTCTAAGATGATCCTCATGCTCCTTATCATCCTTACGGGTTGTTTGGTACAATGTATTAGGACAAATAATACATATATTAAGTGTGGTATTATTTAATACATTATTTAGTAGGAATTTTATGGCTATGTATAATAATACATATATTAGTTATACACCATATTTGGTATTATAGGGTGTATAACTTATACATCATATTCCATGGTATTAGTAATACAAATATTTTAATACATGGAATAAATATGGATAAAGACAAAAATATTCTCAAGTTCCCATTAAACATTTAATATAATCCTTCTATGTTTTTATTTATTTTCTTGGTTTTCATGCTTTATATTTGTACTAGTATCGTACCCGCATGATGTACGGAAAATATTTTTTTTAAAATTATCTTTAAAAAAATTATATTTGAGGACACTCAATAAAATTTTAAGTATAATCATGCCACAAAATTTTCTCTTTGGTCTAAAATAATTACCGGCAATAAAATTTTCTATTGCTAAAAAGGTCTTCTTAATGCAGGATAAGAAGACATGTATTTCATCCTTGTACTAACATGTACCTAAGTTCCATTCGAATAAGTCTAAAATAATTAGAAGTTATTATGACTCCAATTCTTTTTCATATATATACATCCACACTTTTTTTTAGCCTACTTGATCATCATTTACTATTAAAATTTTCAAATTTAGAAAAGAAACTTAACCATTTAACCTACTTTAATAACCGTAGAATGTATAAGGTTAGAAAATTGTCAGTATAATAAATAATCTTAAAAAATTAACCACGACTCAAAAAAAAAATTCCAATTTATCAATATGAAAATTTTCTCTAGATAATTTAAGTTAGAATATCAAAAAAAAAATATTTTTCATTTTTAAGAATGAATAATAAAGCTTTGTAAAGAAAGTACACAAAGCTGTAAAATATGAAGGGCATTTTTGTAAGCAAATAATATCATTTTAGAAATATAGTAATGCAAGTTATATTTAATACATTAAACCAAATACTGGATAAAAAATAACCTCAGCATAAATAATCCCAACACTACTAATCCAAGCATTGTTAATCCCAGCATTATTAATACGCCTTATTCAGTACTATTCTTATACACTCTACTAAACGATCCCTTAGAGTACACCAGGATATCATCAATGAATACTATGACGAAGGAGTCAAGACAGGGCTTGAATACTTCATTCATCAAACCCATGAAAGCAGCTGGGCCATTTGTCAGCCTGAACGACATTACCAAAAACTCATAGTGCCCATATCGGGTCTGAAATGCAGTCTTAGGAAAATCTGAAGGCCGGATTTTTCAGCTAATGGTAATCAGACCTTAAGTCAATCTTAGAGAACACCGAAACCCCTTGTAACTGATCGAACATGTCATCAATGCGAGGGAGAGGGTACTGGTTACGGATAGTAACCTTATTCAGCTGTCTATAATCTATACACATGCACAGACTGCCATTTTTTTTTACAAAAAGCACTGGAGTGCCCCATGGGGAGGCACTCGAACAGATGAAACCCTTACACAACAGCTCCTGCAACTGAGCCTTAAGCTCTCTCAATTCAGTCGGTGTCATCCTATAGAGAGGAATAGAGATGGGATGAGTGTTCGACTCTAAGTCAATCCAGAAATCAATATCCTGGTCATGTGGCATGCTAGGAAGATCTACAGAAAACACCTCCTAAAACTCACACACTATCAGAACTGACTTAATAGATGGGACCTCTGAACTGGTGTCCCAAAGATGAGCTAGGAAGGCTAAACATCCCCTCCCCATCAGACTCTGAGCATGAAGGAAGGACATGAATTTTATTAGAGTCAGACTATAATTTCCCTCCAACTCTAACCTATCCACCCAAGGCATAACCATAGCCACTGTCTTAGCATGACAGTCCAAAATAACATGATGCAGAGATAACCATCTCATTCCCAAATGATATCGAAGTCTACGTACCATGTCAAGAATAACTAAGTTAGATAAGGTCTCTTGCCCTATGAATATGACAGGACACGCCCAAAAGACCCTATCCACCACCACAAAATTCCCTACTAGAGTAGATACAGTAACATGGAAGTCAAGGCATTCACACAACATATCAAAACTCTTAGCAAAACCAGTAGACATATAAGAAAAGGTAGACCCAAGGTCAAACAAAACTAAAGCCATACGATCACAGATAAGAATAGTACCTATGATCACCGCGTCTAAAGCCTCTACCTTTGGTCTACCCAGGAAAGCATAAAAGTGGTTCTTATCTCTCATTTGTGCATCGCCCCTGTTGGGCTGATTACCTCCTCTACCACTGCCCCAGTTGGGCTGGGTGCTACCCCTACCTGCAGTGTAACTGCTCTACCCACCCTGCAGATGATCTCTATCATAACCATTACCTCTACCAGCTGGAACCAAAGCTCTAGGAGCCTGCTACTGAGATGTATGCCAAAGCTGAGGATAGTTCCTCCGTAAGTGACCAAGATTACCACACTCAAAGCAGGAGTGGTCAAAACTAGGTCATTGTGCTGAAGCCGACTGAGAAATATACCCACCAAAGTTTGGTGTAGGCTGAGGTCACTGATGGACCCCCAGTAAAAACCAAAGCTGATGAATGGATGGGTCATGCAAAGTATCCCCGCAAACCCTGACACTTTAAAAATTGACCACTGTAACCACCTCCAGATCGAGGCTTCTTTGAAGCCATTCTTTCCTGATTCTCTTGCTTTACTCCCTCAATATTCTTTACAAACTCCATAACTTTCTATAATGGCCTACCCCAAGATGCTATCTCCAAGACAGTGATTTGCAATATTGTATTCAGACCTTACACAAAGCGGTGGATCCGCTCTTCCTCTATATTAATCTGCTAAGAAGAATAACATGCTAAGGAATGGAAATGAGTCTCATAAGCAGCCACAGAAGAAATCCCTTGCTCAATATTTGCGAACTCATCTTTCTTCCTGTCCCTCAAGGTATGGGGAACATACCTCTCTAGAAAAACCTGATAGAAGTGACTCCAAGTCACAAAGAGCACCCTAGTAGGCTTATAGTCCATGAATGCCCTCCACCACATCTTGGCATCCCCTGGAAATTAAAATAACACAATATCCACACCATGCCTCTCCACAATGCCTATTCTATGCAGCCTCTCATGATAGTCTATGGTGAACTCATAGGCATTCTCAGATTTCAATCCATGAAACATCAGACATCTCATCTTTATGAACTTGCAGAAGAGTTCATGCTCATCGCCAGTCATCATAGGGCCTGTTGCAGGTCTAGGAAATATGCCTATCTTAAAAGGTATATCCACCTACGGAGCCACAACTACAGCATGCTGGGTTACCAGATGATGGACAATAGGGACCGCAAGAGTAGCCCCAGATCCACGAGTCGTGGAATAGTCCACGAGCCATAGACTGGACTCATGGAACTTAGTTAGAGGCTAACAAGTTTGGGGTCAAGTTCACAAGCTGGAACCACGGACCATGGAATAGTCCACGAGTCATGGATTCCACTCATGTAACTCATACCTAAGGCCCAACAATTTCCCAGAAACCACGACCAACTTTCATAGACTGTGGAATGGTCTACGGACCATAGACTGGTGTCGTGAATCTCAAACCTGAGGGTCATAAATTCCTCAGAAATCACGAATAGATTCTATGAGCCGTGGATGGTTCCACGATCCCTGAACCTTGTCGGTAAATCTCAGACCCACAGCTTGATAAAAAGGCTCAGGAACCACGATAGGGTCCTACGAGTCATGGAAGCTTCCACGAATCGCAGAACCTGTCCATGGAACCCGAGTCATAAATTTTTAAGCAGTTTTTAATTTAGTTTCTCAAGGGTATTTTAGACCTTTCCTTCTTATTTTAGTTCTGACTATAAATAGTTTTAGGCTTAATTTAATCAGTTGAAACCTCCAAAATACATCAGTTCTCCTTATTCCTTCTCTCAAATCAGAAAAGAGCGTTCTTCTCCAAAGTTCAGACTTAGGCTTCTCCTCCAAGCTTCAATTTCAGATTTATCTTCAGGGATTATCATCCACCAGGTATGTAGGTATTCAGTAAGGGTTTAGTTTACCCTTACGCCCAAAAACCTCAAACTTTTATAGTGATTTCATGAATTCAGAAACTAGAGTTCTTACCCTTGTATGCAGATTATTTTAGAAAATCATGCTCATGATCCATATATGATTCTCATCCTGTTTTAATGACTCATATATTATTTTTATTAAATTGCTTGGATTTTTACAAGGTTTATGGAAATCAAGAACTTAGCCCTAAATTGTAGTAATTTCTAATGCATTAGCTTCTTCAAGATTAAACCTAGACTACTAGTTGGAGTTCCAAAGTAGAAATTTGAATCAGTTTTAGTTTACTATAGTTTTCCAGAAAAGTAAAGCTTTCAGACCAGTTTACTTCTGTCTTAGAAATTTAGGACTTCAGTTTTAAATAAGCTATTGGTATTCAGTTTGGAAGTAGTATTTAGCACTGAGTTGGATTAGAGTTCAGCGTACCCCCAAGTCCTAGAACTACGTGCCACCATAGGTCATTTAGCCCCTCAGTTGGGCCTCCGAACTAGTGATCACATTAGCCATGCCTTTATACCTTGACAAGGTATATTGAGTCCTCTCGATGGGGCATATACATCAGACTCCATGTTTAGCTCACATGGTTTATGTTGGTTAATAGACTTTCCCACAATATTAGTTTTAGTAAAGTACCTCAAGCCCTCAGTTTATGTTGACTCTCACCTTCCAGTATATTTTCAAATTACTCTTGTATTTCAGCTTTTTATGCATGATTATATTTTGGGCCTATGTAGTATAGTTCAACACAATTTACACACTTATCCAGTATTTTAGCATGTTTACATATTCAGTTAGCTTTGCATATCCCTCATGCTCAGTACATTTGAAGTACTGATGCATACTCTATATGCTGCATCCTATTATGATACAGGTTCAGGTTCTCAGATTCACCTGCGTGATTACCTCATACCGGTGCCATATCAGCAATAGTCAATGGTGAGTCCTCATCATCTGAGGATGTTTCCTTATGCTTTTTGAGTAAGTCAGTTTGTTCCTATTTTTGGTATTATAGAGTTAGTTGGGGGCTTGTCCCAGCAGCTCATCAGTCTTAGAGGCTTCCAGACATAGAGTCAGACTCAGTTGATATAGTTTGTTTTATTTGTCAGACAGTTATCTATCTCAGATATTTCAGTTGAAACTTCTTTAGATTATATGTTTCATTCAGTTATGCTTCCGCTTAATTATTATTATTTTAGAACGCTTAATGTATGTTGGATTCAGGGTTAGCTTGGGGTTACTTTTGATCCTAGGTCCCGTATTACGTCCAGGGGCCAGCCTCGGGGTGTGATAAACTTGGTATCAGAGCATCAGGTTCAAGAGTCCTAGGGTGTCAGAAAGTTGCACTAAGTAGAGTCTCTCTCATGGGTGTGAAGTGTGCCACACTTATGAGGGAGAGGCTACGAGGTGTTTAAGAAAAAAATTGCTTTTTTCTTTATCTTTATCGTGCGATGGGGTTTAATTCAGTTTCTCTTCTCTAATCCATTCATTATGCATTTCAGTGATCATGTCTTCTCATAGAGATAACGCCCGTGATGCTAACGCTAATCCTCCAGCCCTGAACCATAAGATTACGAATGCGGAGTTCCGTAATGCGATCTAGTTATTGGCTCAGACTGTAGCCCCAGTTCCTGCAAACCAAAATGGTGGATCAACTACTGCCCAGGTTCAAGATTTTGTTCACATGAATCCGCCAGAGTTTCTAGGGTCAAAGGTTGGTGAAGACCCACGAAATTTTATTGATAAGGTGAAGAAGATTCTTGAGGTGATGCAAATGACTGGTGTTGAGTTAGAATCCTATCAACTCAAGGATGTGGATCATATTTGGTTCACTCAGTGGAAAGACAACAGGGGTGTGAATGCAACTCCTGTGACATGAGATTATTTTATTGGAGCTTTTCTAGGCAGGTTCTTCCTGAGGGAGATAAAGGAGGCTAAGGCCTAAGAGCTTATGAATTTGAGACAGGGATCGATGTTAGTCCAGGAATATGGGTTTAAGTTCACTCAACTTTCTATGTATGCCCCATCTATGGTGGTCGATTCGAGGGAACAAATGGGCAAGTTCTTGTATGAGGTATCCGATTTGGTGAAAACAAAGTGCAGGAATGCTATGTTATTGAGGGATATGGATATCTCTAGACTGATGACCCATGCTCAGCAGGTTGAGAAAGATTAGCTTAAGGAGATTGATAGGGATAACAAAAATACTAGGACAGGAACCTATGAATATTTTGAGCAGAGGTCGGGCTGTGGGAATTGCTCACAGTTTCAGCAGAGGTCTGTAGCCTCAGCACCTTCATCAGCTGGTGCTCCATCTCCCAGGCCTCGACAGGCTTAGAAAAGGAGGGCACTTGGATCTAAGGATTAGCTTGGTCATAGGTTGAAGAAGTTCCCCTCCGCCAGGCAGGGACATGAAGGTAGGCCAAGGGGCACAAACAGCCTTAAAGTACTGTTCCATATCCCAAAGGTTTTTGAGCCTTGGCATTTCGAATCACTCCATCATACAGCAGAGCAGTGTTCATCTAACTCGAAATTTCATAAGAGAAGAAGAATCGTAGCGTAGGGTAGACATAAATAATTGGTTAAAATACTCTAATGAGAAAGCATTTGTTCACATTCGTAGTTGCAATAAGTTTTCATTTGAGTTTCGAGATTGGCTTGGTCTTCAGTCTACCCTAATGAAACCTAAAATCTCACTCCCTCACTTTTTCCTTCTGATAGACTAGCTTGCGCATCATCTATTTGGCACCTAGGCTTGGGGAGTAATAGAGCTCAGTCTACCACTTCAGCAGCTCCAGCAGGTCACGCAGCTCAGCAGGGTACTACTTATGGCATAGGCAGCAGTCAGCGTCAGAACCGTCCTTATGCCATGTCTTCACGTCAGGATCAGGAGAGTTCACCAAACATAGTCACTGGTATATTATCGGTCTTCTCTCTTGATGTTTATGCTCTGTTAGATCCAAGGGCTTCACTATCTTTTGTAACCCTATATGTTGCATGCAAATTCAGAGTTAGTCCTGAAAACTCTTAGAACTCATCCCAGTCTCCACTCTGATTCATGAGTCAGTCCTAGCTAAGAGGGTGTATAAAGATTGCCCAGTTTTAGTCCTACATAAAATCACATCAGCAGATTTAGTAGAGTTGGATATGACCGACTTTGATATCATTCTTGGCATGGATTGGCTACCTGCCTGTTATGCCTCAGTTGACTGTAGAACTATAGTCGAGAAATTCCAGTTTCCAAATGAGCCTGTCTTAGAATGGCAGGGTAGTCCTCCAACATCCAAAGGTCATTTCATATCTTACCTCAAGGCTAGAAAGATGATCTTAAAGGGTTACATATACCATATAGTCCTGGTTAAGGATTTCGAGTCTGAAATCCCACCTTTCCTGTCAGCTCTGGTAGTTAGTGAGTTTCCAAAAGTATTTCTTGAAGATCTGCCCGGAGTCCCTCCAGAGTGGGAGATCAATTTTAGGATAGACCTTCTTCGAGATATGCAACCCATATCTATCCCTTCTTACAGAATGGCTCCAGCTGAGCTTAAGGAGTTGAAAGAAAAGCTCAAAGACCTCCTAGATAAAGGTTTCACCAGACCTAGCATCTCTTCATGGGGTGCTCCAGTTCTTTTCGTGCGTAAGAAAGATAGTTCCCTCTGGATGTGCATAGACTATTGTCAGTTGAACAAAGTCACAATCAAGAATAAGTATCCCATCCCCAGTATTGATGACCTATTCGACCAGCTTCAAGGTGCCAGCTACTTCTCTAAGATTGACCTCAAATCCTGTTATTATCAGCTCAGAGTTAGAGAGTGCGACATTCCGAAGACAAACTTTAGAACTCGGTATGGTCACTACGAATTTATGGTTATGTCTTTTGGACTAACGAATTCTCCTACATCTTTTATGGACTTGATAAACAGGGTGTTCAATCAGTATTTAAACATGTTCATTATTGTCTTTATAGATGATATTCTAGTCTACTCGTGAAGTGAGGAGGAACATGCTAATCACTTGAGAGTGGTGCTGAAAATTCTCAAGGATCACCAGTTATTCATCAAATTCAGCAAGTGTGAGTTTTGATTACAGTCAGTTGCTTTTCTAGGTCATGTCGTGTCAAAGAAGGGCATCTGAGTGGATTCTCAGAAGATAGAGGTGGTAAAGAATTGTCCTAGACCCACTTCTTCGATACACATTAGGAGCTTTTTGGGTTTGGCGAGTTACTATAGGAGGTTTGTTGAGGGGTTCTCATCTATAGCTTCTCCATTGACTAGGCTGACTCAGAAGAAGGTCAAGTTCCAGTGGTCAGATGAGTGTAAGAAGAACTTCCAGGAGTTGAAAACTAGATTGACCACGACCCAGTATTGACTCTACCAGAGGGTTCAGATGGTTTCGTAGTATATTATGATACGTCCAGAGTGGGCCTAGGTTGTGTCCGATGCAGCATGGTAAGGTTATTGCATATGCCTCCAGACAACTTAAGACTCATGAGAAGAACTACCAGATGCATGATCTTTAGTTAGCAGCAGTGGTATTTGCCTTGAAGATTTGGAGACACTACTTGTATGGTGTCCATGTAGATGTTTTTACTCGCCATAAGAGCCTTCAGTATGTGTTCACTCAGAAAGAATTGAATCTTCGTCAGAGAAGGTGGTTAGAGCTTCTCAAGGACTACGACATAAGTGTGTTTTACCATCTGGGTAAGTCCAATGTAGTAGTTGATGCACTTAGCAGGTTGTCCATGGGTAGTGTGTCATAGGTTGAGGAAGTAAAGAAAGAGTTAGTCAAGGATGTTCACAGGCTTGCTCTGTTAGGGGTTCACCCTATAGATTCATCAGAGGGTGGTGTGATTGTGCAGAATAGGTCAGAATCTTCATTGGTAGTCGAGGTGAAGGAAAAACAAGACAGTGATCCCATCCTACTTCAGTTGAAGGGTGTTGTCCAGCAGCAGAGAGTAGAGGTTTTCTCTCAAGTGGGAGATGGTGTACTTTGTTATCAGGGCCAGCTATGCATTCCTAATATAGGTGACTTGAGGCAGTAAAATTTTGGTAGAGGCTCATAGCTCCAGGTATTCCATCCATCCTGGTGCCACCAAGATGTACCGTGACCTATGGAAAGTCTACAGGTGGAATGGTATGAAGAGGGACATTGCTGATTTTGTAGCTAAGTGTCCCAACTATAAGCAAGTGAAGGTAGAACATCAGCGACCAGGTGGCATGACTCAAGAGATGGACTTTCCTACTTGGAAGTGGGAAGTCATCAATATGGACTTCATTACATTCTTAGCTCGTACTCGCAGGCAGCATGATTCTATTTGGGTGATTGTGGATAGGATGACCAAGTCAGCCCATTTCTTAGCTGTCAGGACTACAGATTCAGCATAGGACTATGCCAGGCTCTATATTTGAGATATAGTCTAATTGCATGGGGTTCCCATATCCATCATCTCAGATAGGTGTACTCAGTTTACATCCCAATTTTGGAGGTCATTCTAGAAGGGTCTTGATAATCAGGTTAATCTTAGCACAACCTTCCACCCACAGACAGATGGTCAGGCAGACGTACCATTTAGACTTTAGAGGATATGGTGAGATCTTGTATGATCGACTTTAAAGGTAATTGGGATGATCACTTACCTTTTATAGAGTTTGCCTATAATAACAGTTTCTACTCTAGCATTCAGATGGCTCAGTATAAGGCACTTTATGGGTGGAGGTGTAGATCACATGTAGGTTGGTTTGAGGTACGTGAAGCAGCTTTGATAAGGACAAATTTAGTTCATGAGACTATGGAGAAGGTTGAGCTTATTATAGAAAGGTTAAAGGCGGCTCAAATTCATCAGAAATCTTATATAGATGTGAGAAGAAGGGAGCTAGAGTTTCAGGTTGATGATTGGGTTTTTCTAAAGGTATCACCTATAAAGGGTGTAATGAGGTTTGGTAAGAAGGGGAAACTTAGTCCCTAATATGTAGGTCTTTACAGGATTTTGAGGAGAGTTGGCAAGGTGTCTTATGAGTTAGAGTTGCTAGCAGACTTAGCATTGGTACACCTAGTATTTCACATATCCTTGTTGAATAAGTGCATTGGTGACCCAGCCTTAGTAGTACCCTTAGAAAGTATGGGTGTGAAGGATAGTCTCTTTTATGAAGAGGTCCTAGTTCAAATTCTTGACCGTCAAGTGCGTAGGCTAAGGAACAAGGTGGTCGCTTCGGTGAAAGTTCTTTGGAGAAACCAATCAGTTGAGGGAGCTACTTGGGAAGCAGAGGCAGCCATGATGACTAAGTACCCCCACCTCTTCTCTTTCGGTCCAGTTTCAGTTTTAGGTAATAGTCTCTCTTCGATTTCTCAGCTTTCACATATGTATCTCAGTCTCAACATCATGTTTCTTTAGCTAGTCTGGCCTTTTCAGCGTACTTTCATGTCCTTAGGACTCAATTCAGTTAGATATCAGCTTCTAAAACTAAGTTTGTAGGGACTGCAACTCTTTCCCTCCAAACCCAGCTTGCTTAGCCTTCATTAGAGGATGAAAAATCCCAAGGGGGGGATATTGTAACACCCCAGAACTTCTAGGCCTAGACCCAGCTCAGAAAAGCAGAAAATAAATTTTTCCAAGTGTAAGACAAATCCATGAGCCAGATCCATGAGTCGTGGAATAGTCTATGAGCCGTGGACTAGACTCATGGAACTCAGTCAGAGGCTAACAAGTTTGGGATCAAGTTCACGACTGGAACCACGGACTATGTAGCAACCTACGAGTCATGGATTCCACTCGTGGAACTCAGACCTGAGCCCAACAATTTCCCAGAAACCATGACTAGCTTCCATGGACTATGGAATGGTCTACTAACCATGGACTGGTGTCGTGAATATCAGACCTGAGGGTCATAAATTCCTCAGGAATCATGGACAAGTTCCATGAGTCATGGAGGGTTCCACGAGATGTGAACCTAGTCCGTAAATCTTAGAGTTGTAGCTTGATAAAAACACCCAGGAACCACGACAGGGTTCCACAAGTCATGGAAGCTTCCACGAACCGTGGAACCTATCCGTGGAACCTGAGTCGCGAATTTTTCAACAGTTTTTAATTTAGTCTCTCAGAGGTATTTCAGACCTTTCCTTCTTATTTTAGTTCTGACTATAAATAGTTTTAGGCTTAATTTTATTAGTCAAAACCTCCAAAACACATCAGTTCTCCTCATTCCTTTTCTCAAGTCAGAAAAGAGTGTTCTTCTCCAAAGATCAAACCTAGGGCTTCTCCTCCAAGCTTCAATTTCAGATTTCTCTTCAGAAATTATCATCCACCAGGTATGTGGGTATTCAGTAAGAGTTTAGTTTGCCCTTACGTCCAAAAACCTCAGACTTTTACACTGAATTCATGAATTCAGAAACTAGGGTTCTTACCCTTGTATGCAGATTGTTTTAGAAATTCATGCTCATGATCCATGTATGATTCTCATCATGTTTTAATGACTCATATATTGTTTTTATTAAATTGCTTGGATTTTTACAAGGTTTTGGGAAATCAAGAACTTAGCCCTAAGTTGTAGTAATTTCTAATGCATTAGCTTCTTCAAGACTAAACCTAGACTACCAGTTGGAGTTCAAAAGTAGAAATTTGAATCAGTTTTAGTGTACTACAGTTTTCAGAAAAGTAAAGCTTTCAAACCGGTTTAGTTCTGTCTTAGAAATTTAGGACTTCAGTTTTAAATGAGCTATTGGTATTCAGTTTGGGAGTAGTATTTAGCACCAAGTTAGACTAGGGTTCAACATACCCTCAAGTCCCAGAACTACGTGCCACCGTAGGTTATTTAGCCCCTCAGTTGGGCCTCAGAACTAGTGATCACATTAGCCATGCCTTTATACTCTAGCAAGGTATATTGGATCCTCTCGATGGGGTGTGTACATCAGACTCCACATTTAGCTCACGTAGTTTATATCGGTTAATAGACTCTCCCACAATATTAGTTTCATTAAAGCACCTCAGGCGCTCAGTTTATGTTTACTCTCAGCTTCCAGTATATTTTCAGATTACTCTTGCATTTTAGCTTTTTATGCATGATTATGTTTTAGGCCTATGTACTATAGTTCAGCTCAGTTTACACACTTGTTTAGTATTTTAGAATGTTTACATATTCAGTCAACTTTGTATATCCCTCATGCTCAGTACATCCGAAGTACTGATGCATACTATATATATTGTATCCTACCATGATGCAGGTTCAGGTTCGTAGATTCAGCCGTGTGATTAGCTCGCACCAGTGCCATATCAGGGACAGTCAGTGGTGAGTCCTCATCATCCGAGGACGTTTTCTTATACTTTTTGAGTTAGTCAGTTTGTTCCTATTTTTGTTATTATAGAGTTAGCTGGGGGCTTGTCCCAACAACTCATTGGTGTTAGAGGCTTTTAGACATAGAGTCAGATTCAGTTGATGTAGTTTGTTTTATTTGTCATATAGTTATCTATCTGAAATATTTCAGTTGAAACTTCTTTAGATTATATGTTTCATTCAGTTATGCTTCCGCTTAATTATTATTATTTCAGAATACTTACTGTATGCTAGATTCAGGGTTAACTTGGGGTCACTTGTGATCATAAGTCCCGTATTACATCTAGGGGATAACCTTGAGGTATGACATTGAATGATCAAGATTGAAGGGAAAAGCTTGGGTTGTGTGAAGGACAAATAAGGTGAAGTCAAAGTTTGAAAATATGAGCGATGTTCGAAATGAAAATGAAGAGCGTTAGGGAGGTTTAGTCACTTAAGCCAAATGCAATGATCACCTTAGCCCTAGACAAAATCAGAACCTGTAAGTCCTTAGTAATTATGAGCTTGGTCACTCTACATTAGTAGCGATATACATGAAGGGCAAGCCTATGGCTCGATATGTGTGCACTTGAATTTCCTTGAGAGAGTGAGAGTCTTTTCGGTTCTCTTATAATCCCTTATATTATAAATTACATGATTGTGAATGTGATTCTCTCTTGTGGTGAGTACTATCATGCACTCGAATTGACACATCAAGTCTCTATTTCATTTGTGAGGAATAAATGAGACAAGTTGTGTGGCGAATCTCGAGGAAAACCTTGATTTTATATGCCAATGACTTGAGATGCTTGCTAATCTTGTTTTGAATGACAAAGTCCTTTAATTTTGAATGAGAAATGAAGTCCTTTTGATGAAAGTTTTGAAATGATCATTTGCCTTGAGAATGTGGTGGTTCAAATTGAGATAAACATTATAGTTGAGTCCTTTGTTTGAATCTTTCTGTTTGTTATTTTTCTTAGTTTTTAGGATAGATTAATCTTGAGGGCATGCTGATTGAGTTTTAGAGCATAATTCATTCCTTACCTTGTGAGTAGCATGCTTCAGGACAAGCAATAGTTCAAGTTTGGAGGTTTGATAAGTTGGTCATCTACCAATTTATTGAGCCTTTAATCATGAATTATTTTCCTATTTTGATGAGATTTAGAGGTTCTTATGGCCATTATTGATATGAATGTAGGTACTCTTGGTCAAAAGTAGAAAATAAGGAATTGGACCCAAAAGAGCTCAAAAGAAGTTGAAGTATGAAGTTGATCAAGAGAAATGAAGATTCTACTAAGAAGTGCAGCTGTCGTGTGACATGAACAATGCCTGGTGCGGTCCGCACCTCCCTGCGCATGAAGATTATTGGAAGAAGAAGAATTTGTTAAAAGATGCGGCCGCCGTGCGACACGTACAATGCCTGGTGCGGACCACACCCCACTTTGCACAATACCTAAAGTTCGGCTAGAGTCACTGGTCTGTTAGGACAGAGCTGTGCGATGCGCATAATGAGACATGAAAAATGTACATCACGACGAACAGCTTCCGCGGGGCATTTTTGTCCACTTTTATGTGACGATTTGGGAACCTTCTAAAACCCAATTTAGGTATAATGTTTCATAGTTTTGAATAAGTTTTTGAGTATTGAACAAGTTTTTGTCTCTCAAGGAAAGATAGAGCGTTTCACTCCATTCTCTCCATCTTCAACCTTGGATTCACCATTTTTGTATTATTGAGCTTGGATATTGGTTATTAGCTTCTTTAATGAAAGGGAAATTGAACTACCCAATTGGTATCTTTTCTATTTCCTTTAGCATGAGTGGCTAGTCTCCTTGTATAGGGATGTGTTGATGATGGGTGTTTGAATTTGGGTATGAGTCTTGTTTAATTATGCTTATAATTGCTAAATTAATGTGGGTCTAGTGAATTCGCCATGTCTTAGCTCTAAAATTAATGGTTGCAAACATTGATTGAAATTACTTGATTGTATTCTTACTTGAGAAAGAGATTCATAATTTTGGATGAGAATTCACTAGTGAGTACTTGGGATTTCCATTTAGATTGAGGCTAGAAATAACTCAATTCGCTGAAAAACACCCATTTAAGAGTCTAAGCTAGAAATAGTGTGACTTCCCCAAGCTAAAGTTGGTTGGTTATTGTTGAAACCATGGTGCTTGAACAAAGACTATCGGAAATATGTTTGTCGGATTGAGAGATTGACAAATATAACTAAAACCAATGCTACCCGTATCGTTTATTAAGAATTTGCAAAAATTAAACAAGTACCTTGTCCCATGTTTGAATCTCATCGGATCACGTCCCTAGTCATCCTCTCTCTTGATACGAATCCCGTATTTACTTTATTGGTTTGCTTGAATTGTAAATTATGACAGATTTCCCAATTCCTCGATTTCTCCCCTTTTTCCTTTTATTGTTGTTTGAACATTGACTCAATTGGTGATTGATTTACGATAATCTTATAGGCGACTCTACCATTTCTCTGTGGGATCGACCCCGACTCCCGTCAGGTTTATAAATTTTGTTTTGCTTAACAATCGCCTTCACCTCCGTATGGAGAGTGTTACTTGAGCGTTATCATGTACTGATAGGTATCATAGGCTGACCCAATAATATAACATGTGAATAGAAAAACATATAAAAAGTAATAGGAATCCAACATTTAGTATACAAGCAACCAACATATAGTCTTTCAATTCAATTCAACAACAACCAAGTTCAAGCTCACAATTCTTAGAATAGCACCATAAGATAGGAAAGGAGCAATCACCTCAGTTCTCAGCCCAACTCATCATAGTAGCATTACAATAATACAAATAAGGTAAAAGGTATACATACATGCTATAGGTCTTATGTTTTCCTACTAGCCATGACCTGCAGGGGACCCTAGGTTGTCCATGTACCATAGCGGTGTGGTATCCGCTTCATACCAGATGTATCAATAATAATATCTGTATAAACTTGGTTCTCAGACCCATATTCTCACAAGATATCCAGTGCCCAAGATACTATTCATACTTAGCTATTTCAACTCACGTATCACTTCCTGTTCATTTAGCCTAATCATAAAAGTACAACAGGAAAAGCATCTATAACATAACCACGTTCGAAGACCAATCATAAGTTATACAATTTTACTACAAACATGCAACAAGGTGAGTCTTAACTCCAGTTCAAACCATAACATACCTCGAGTGAAAACACCTGCAAGCTAGTTCACCACTGCCTTGTCCTTTTTTAACTCCATGAAATGCATAAGGTCTAGAAATACCAAACATATAAGAGTAATTATCCAATTACCCTCCATTTCAGGCCTTGAGAATCAAACCCAACCATTATACCCATTGCACGAGGTTTCTAGTATTACCCAAGGGTTAATAAGTCATAAATCAGCCCTGTTACATTCATTGAATAAATATTCAAGGTTTCTAACAAAGTTCAAACCTTTTTCACTATTTTTAGGCCTAAAGGTTTCACCTTTATGGAACCCAAAGTTCTCCACTATCCTCAAACATGTTAAGAACTAATAATTTCATGTTAGAACTAATAAAAACACAACTTAAGATCAATTTTAGGTGATTTTACACCTACCCATAGTGTTCTTCCCCAAGTTCATACTTCTAGGGCTTAATTGCAAGAAATCCACCATTAATTCTCCCCCAAGGTCTAACGAAGATAATTAATCAATAATTTATGAGTTCTACTGATTACTTACCTCAAACTATGGAGTTTTTCCTAGTTTTTTTAGAAAAACCAATTTTGAGAGATCTAAAACAAAGTTGAATTATGAGGGAAATAACTCAAAAAATTGCAGGTCACACATATATACTGCTGCATAATCTCATTGTAATGGACGACCCTCCGTCGCAATGGATTATCGCAATGAGGATCGTCTCATCATGATGGACTATCACGATGAGATGTCCTCTTGTCGGGATGAAGGCTGATTTTAGAACATCTTCATCTCGCTCCCAGACCCTCATTTTGCAACACACATTATTTTATAGACATCACAAATTATTCCCGGTGTGGCAACTATGGTATCTGAAGTTCTATGACTCCAATTCTCATCCCAAAACTTCCTATGGGATCCTACAGCAGTTGACTATCCAAAAATAGACAACACAATATCACATGACATCTCACAAAACATGAATCACCTCTAAGATACAAAATACTATATTTTAGTCTAAGCTCATTCTAGCTTGAGATTTTCAATTCTCACGTAGGGAATTTTCTAGCTGGATACTTATGTCTTAATTCAGCGTAATGATAGAATGGGTCATTACAAAAAGTCAACCAAATTTTCAACTCTTGAAGGCTCTACTCACGGGCCTCAGCCAACTACAACTTAGCTTTCTTCTGGGTTAGCTTTGACAATGGAGCGGAAATAGATGAAAAACCTTCCACAAATCTCACGTAATAACCAACCAAATCCAAGAAACTCCTATATCAGTTGGGGTCATTGACATGGGCCAATTATTTACAGCCTCAATCTTTTAGGAATCTACTTTGATCCCCTTACTAGAAATAGCGTGACCAAAAATGCCACTAAATTCAACCAAAATTCACACTTAGAAAAAATAGCATATAACTCACAATCCCTAAGTGTCTGTAGAACAATTTTGAGATGATTAGCATAATCCTCTTCTCACCGAGAGTAAATTAGGATGTTTTCAATAAAGATGATCATGAACATATTAAGGTACTGTCTGAAATCTCTATTCATAAGGTCCATAAAAGCTGCATGAGCATTATTCAAATAAAAGGACATGACTAGAAATTAAAAATGGCCATGCTGGTGTAACAACCGGGTCCATCATTATAAGTAAATTATTTGTGCCAATTTTTAGAGTTAGAAAACTCTGGGTTTGGGAGTTTGAAACTTTAGGCTAGGCTAGTCTCGACTGGATCTGGAGTGAGGTATGGTCAAGGGAAATTTGGGTAAGGATTGGGTTTGATATCTTGATTCGATCTAGTTTTCCTTGTAGCTAATATATAAAGAAGTCCAGGGGACTTTCCAGAATCGAATTCGGGTATGTAGAACTCCCGGAATTGAGGTTGATGTGAAGGGATTGTTCCAGAACGTCGGAGAAATAAGTGTGTTGTAAAATGGACTAGTTTTGGAGATTTTATGACTTTTTGTCTTGTGTCAACCACTATGGCAGTTGGCACTCTGCCATAGCAACCTTCACTGTAGCGGAGAAATTACCGCTACTGCAAAAGTCAACATCGGTCAGCCTCCGCCATAGCGAAAGACTCTGCTATGGCGGTACCGCTATAGCGGAGCGGACCGCTATAGTGGAGCAGACCGCTATAGCGGAGTGTGATGGGATTTAATGCAGAAACTTCCCCAAAATAGTTCAGTTTTTCTTAAACTTGTTTTAGGAGAAGAAGGGGGAGATTTTGGGCGATTTCTACCAGTTTTTCATCCTAAAGGTAAGGATTCTACTCCCCAAACCCTGTGATATCTTTCCTATGATATAGAATTGCTAGGGGTGGAATTGGGAAAAGGTTTGGGATGACCTAGGAATGGTAGAATCAGGGAAAAAAGGGGATTCTAGAGTGCTAGAGTTCTTGGGTTTTGATTCTTGATAATGGGTAATGATCATTTAGCCATAATTCTCTAAGGAAATTCAAAAAAATGATGAATTTAGGTAAATTAATGGTGGGAAAGCTTGAGAGTGGGTGGAATGATCATGGTTGACCTGGGGTTGGGGATTTTTCATAATCCGGGTAAATTGTAGGCCATAAAAATTGATTTTGGTTACTGTGTATTATTTCTAGACCAAGAACAAGCAAGGGATCCTGAAGGGGGAAAAGCTCCGGCACTGTAGAGTTTGCTTAATCGAGGTAGGTGATGGTTATTGATTCCTGTATGCATTGTATGTTTATGTACTCATGTCTAAGTAATTATGTGGTATGCATTGCTTAGGAAATGGTTAAGAACGTCCAAAATCATGTTTTCAGTCTTATGAAATGAACTAGGTGTGTTGCTTGTTAGTTTACAAGTGTGATTGTTCATTGTTTGTGACTGTGGATTTGTATGACATTCGGTTGGATTGAGTACCACGCCTGGTATGAGATATACTAATGGTTGGCTCGGGTACCATGCCTAGTATGGGATATACTAATGGTTGGCTCGGGTACCACGCCTGGTATAGGATAATACTAACGGTTGGCTCGGGTACCATACCTGGTACAGGTTTACTTTCTTGTATACTTCATATTTATTAATGGTTCCCTGAGTGGACCAGGTTGTGTTTATGAATTGTGGTTGTGTATTTTGGCCCTTGAGAGGCTAGGTTATTACATTGCTTTATGAGTTGGTCTTCGTATAGACCGAGTTATTTGTCTGACACTTAGGTATTGTCTAGAGGGGATCCAGGGTAGGTCCGGGATTTGTAACGAGGCATAATTGTTATTGTTGTGGATTGTTGATCATAACTGTGAAGTGCTTTACATGTGGGACAAGTTAGGTAGAGACTTGTAGTCTAGGAATAACTGTTGACTTGCCTATGTGTTTCTGTACTCTTACTTGATTTCTGTACTGCTCATACACTGTTTATTTGGAACTGGCTGATTATCCTACTAGTACACGGTGGTTGTGTACTGATACTACACTTGCTTGTCTTTTATGAGTACAGGAAATCTTCTGGTGGTTGACGCACGACCTCACTTGTAGGCCTGACACTTTGAGATATCAAGGGTGAGCTGTTCGACCAAGCTACCTTGATTTCTATCTATTTGAGTTGTAGCCCATTTGTTTCGGGGTTAGACTATTTTTATTTTTGGGGTTGCATCCCCGTACTCTAGTATTTGGTAGATGTTTGGTACGATAACTTTCAGATTCTAGGGTGGGATTTTCTGCAGGGTACATTTATTTCTATAGAGTTGATTTTAGCATGATTGATTGCTAGTTTACATTTCTGCATGCTGGTTTTAAGCTATTAGGCTATGCTAAGAGTGGGACTCTATTGGTTCGCTCATCTGGGGGTTGGATGGGTGCCATTCATGGCAGTCTGGGTCGTGACAAAGATGGTATCAGAGCCCTAGGTTCATTGATCTTGTCGTAACAAAATAGGTCTAGTAGAGTCTTGTGGAATGGTGCAGAGACGTCTGTACTTTTCTTCGAGAGGCTATAGGACTTTAGGAAACTATCTCTTCTTTCTTCCATCGTGTTATAACTTGATTCCAATTGGTATCTGGTGATACAAATTGGTATCAGACTCTTTCACTCTTTTTTCGCAGATGGTTAACACAAGGAACAATAGAGCTAGACCGGCGATCCCAACAGTGGGCCTGACTATTCGTGGTAGAGGCAGGGGAAGGGGCAGAGGACGAGGAAGAGCCACACCCGCCAGGGGTGGTGCTCAAGCTGCTGCAGGAGAGCGAGAGGCAACCCCTCCCCCACTTCAGGAACAGGTTGTCAAAGTTATGGAAGTTGTTGTGGAGGATGAGGGGGCACGGGCGGAGGCAGAGGCAGCACCGGCTGGAGGTGCAGGCCTTCCCTCTATGACGCCCGAAGCATTTCAGCAGGCTTGGAATTTCTTGAGTGGTTTGGTTGGAGCTAGATCCATACCCACGGGTATTGCAAACCAGGCTCTGGGAACTCAACCAGCAGATCCTACAGCTCCTAGGATGGATGCAGCTTCAGGCACAGGTGACTTCTTCAGGCCAATGCTAGGCCTAGTGATGATAGGAAATGAACATGAGATGCTGACCAAGTTTCTCAAGCTGAAACCTCCTACGTTTCAGGGTATTGACAGGGAAGATGCTTATGAGTTCATACTGGATTGTTATGAGAGGTTGCACAAGCTGGTCATTGTGAAATAGTATGGGGTTAAGTTTGACGCATTTTTTGCTGTAGGGTGATGCCAAGCAGTGGTGGAGATCTCATGTGGAGTGTCGATCGTCTGTTTTACCTCCACTGACTTGGGAACAGTTCCACTCTCTTTTCTTAGAGAAGTACGTACCCCGTACCTTGAGGGACCGAAAGAAGGATGAATTCTTGAATTTGGAGCAGGGTAGCATGTCAGTCTCTGCTTACGAGGAAAATATTCATGTCTTGTCTCATTTTGCTACACAATTGCTGGGTTCCGAGGAGGAGCGAGTTTGGTTGTTTATCAAGGGTTTGAATACTGAGATTCAGGTATTGTTTGTGCACAATGACTTCTTCAAGGAAAGGCTTCAATGAAGTGGTGGATTATGTAAAGAAACTTGAGAGAGTCAGGAAGGCGGGGCAGGTTAAGGTGTTAGCCAAGAATCCCCGGAACAAGGGAAATTATGGTGGTTCATACTCCAAGGGTCAGAATCAGCAGGTATACTTAGCCCGTTCTATTCAGTCTGCTTTGCCAGCTGCGACAGGTGGTCGTCCAGAAGCTAATCAACAGTTTTCAGCTTCTAAGGGCCATGGAGCTTTTTATTCATCTGCTAGAAGGCCTGCACTTGACCGCGGTTGTTTCCATTGTGGTGATCTGGACCACTTTAAGAGAGAGTTCCCTCACAGGCAGACCGATAATCAAGTTCAGCAGCAGCCCAAGGCTGTGGTCCCCGCAGGTAGAGGTGGTCATGCTAGAGGTCGTCCACAAGGTGGGAGAGGTAACTTTCAGGGAGTCCAGGAAGACAGAGGAAATGACGGCGCAGGCAGGGGTACAACGCAGTCGGCCAGGAAGGTTGCCCAGATTGATGACCGAACTCACTGCTATGCATTTCTTGGGAGGATTGAGGCTGAGGCATCAGATGCGGTAATCATAGGTACCATTCTCATCTGTGATAAAATGGCTTTGGTATTATTTGACCCAGGCTCTATATATTCTTATGTGTCTGTGAGTTTGCGTTGGGTCTGGACTTGATATGTGATATCCTTGATTCCCCTATCTATGTTTCTACCTCAGTTGGAGAGTCGGTTATTGTGACTCATGTTTATAGTAACTGTTCAGTTGTTTTTATGGGGTTGCATACTTGGGTAGATTTAGTAATTTTGGATATGGTTGACTTTGACATTATTTTGGGCATGACCTGGTTATCCCCATATCATGCTGTGTTAAATTATATCACCAAGACTGTGGCTCTAGATATTCTGGGTTGGGATAGGCTAGAGTGAGAAGGTGTGTACAAGTCTAAGCCGGTCAGAGTATATCATTCGTTCAGGCTAGGAAGCTAGTTGGGAGAGGGTATTTAGCCTTTTTGGCTCATCTCCGGGATGATAGTGTGGAGTCCCCCTCTATTGAGTCAGTTCCTATTTTTTTAGAGTTTTGATAGGTATTCCCAGTGGATTTGCCTGGCATGCCTCCGAACAGGGATATTGACTTTTATATTGACTTAGAGCTGGACACTCATCCCATTTCCATTCCTCCGTATCGTATGGCTCTATCAGAGTTAAGGGAACTTAAGACTCAGCTTCAGGAACTCCTAGATAAGGGATTTATCCATCCCAGTTCTTCGCCTTGGGGTGCTCTGGTATTGTTCGTAATGAAGAAGGATGGTAGTATGCGGATGTGCATAGATTACAGGTAGCTAAACAAGGTTACCATCCATAATAAGTACCCTCTACCCCGTATCGATGATCTGTTTGACCAACTACAAGGTGCATTGGTGTTTTCAAAAATTGACTTGAGGTCAGGGTATCACCAGTTGAAAATTAGGCCCGAGTATGTTCCTAAGACTGGTTTTCAGACTCGATAAGGACATTACGAGTTCTTAGTGATGTCTGGGTTGACTAATGCGCCGGCGGCTTTCATGAGTCTGATGAATGGAGTGTTTAAATATTACTTGGATTCGTTCATCATAGTTTTCATTGATGACACTTTGATCTACTCCAAGAGTAGGCAGGAGCATTCTAAACATCTCCGTATAGTGTTGGGCATTTAGAGGCATCAAAAGCTCTATGCAAAGTTTTCCAAGTGCAAATTTTGGTTGACTTCAGCTGTGTTCTTGGGGCATGTAGTGTCATAACAGGGGGTGATGGTAGATCCCCAGAAGATAGAGGCAGTCAAGAGTTAGGCACGTCCAAGCTCTGTGACTAAGGTGAGGAGTTTTGTTGGGCTCGCAGGTTATTATCAGATGTTTGTCAAGGATTTTGCATCCATTGCTACTCACTTGACAAGGTTGACACAGAAATATGTACCATTTGTGTGGTCCAACAAGTGCGAGGAGAGCTTCTAAAAGCTTAAGACAGTTCTGACCACGACTCCTATTTTGTCCTTGCCGGTTGAAGGTTAAGACTTTATTGTTTACTGTGATGCTTCACATTCTGGTTTGGGTGCTGTGTTGATGCAGGATAGGAATGTGATAGCCTATGCTTCTAGGAAGTTGAAGGTGCATGAGAGAAATTATTCAACTCATGATTTAGAGTTGGTAGTGGTGGTCTTTGCACTCAAAATTTAGAGACACTATCTCTATGGTGTCAAGTGTGAGGTGTTTACTGATCATCGCAGTCTGCAACATGTTTTCACTCAGAAGGACTTGAATCTGAGATAGAGAAGGTGGATGGAGTTGTTGAAGGATTATGATGTGACTATTCAGTACCATTCGGGTAAGGCAAATGTGGTGGCAGACGCATTGAGCCGGAAAACAGTCAGCATGGGCAGTTTGGCTTATTTAGGGGTGTCCAAATGACCACTAGCAAGGGAAATCCAGGCATTGGAGTCCAAGTTCATGCACTTGGGAATTTCAGAACAAGGTGGGGTCTTGGCTAGTATTGAGGTCAAATCCATATTCATAGAGGAGATAAAGGCCAAACAATTTCAAGATTCGCAGTTGGGCAGGCTTTAGAGCAAGGCAATATCTGGAGAGTCCAGGGACACCATGTGATTCTGGCAGTGTGTTAAACTTTAGAAGAAGGATATGTGTTCCTCGAGTTGATGACATGATTCAGAAAGTGTTGGAAGAGGCTCATGGTTCACGGTATTCAATTCATCCGGGTGTAACCAAGATGTACAGGAATTTAAGGCAACTTTATTGGTGGCATGGTATAAAAAGGGACATAGCTAATTTTGTGTTCAAGTGTCAGAATTGCCAGCAGGTAAAGTATGAGCACCAAAGACCTGCAGGACTACTTCAGAGGATGCCCATTCCAGAGTGAAAGTAGGAGAGAATAGCCATGAATTTTGTGGTGGGTCTCCCCAAGACTTTGGGGAAGTATGACTCTGTTTGGGTCATTGTTGACAGGCTGACCAAGTCAGCTGACTTCATCCCAGTCAGGGTGGATTACAATTCGTAGAAATTGGCTAAGATCTAAGTGAAGAAGATTGTGAGATTGCATTGAGTGCCACTATCCATTATTTCAGACAGGGGTACACAGTTTACTTCCAAGTTTTAGGGAAAGTTGCATGAGGAGTTGGGCACACAACTCACTTTTAGTACAACCTTCCATCCTTAAATATATGGTCAGTCGGATAGGACGATTCAGGTATTGGAGGATATGCTAAGAGCATGTGTGATTGACTTTGGGGGTTATTGGGACCAGTTTCTACCATTGTGTGAGTTCTCATACAACAATAACTACCACTCCAGTATCAATATGGCACTGTTCAAGGCTCTGTATGGGAGGAGTTGTAGGTCACCGATTGGGTGGTTTGAGGAAGGAGATGTAGAGCCTTTGGGCGTAGGCTTGGTAAGGGAAGCGCAATAAATGGTAAGAGGTATTAAGGCCAAGTTACTAGCTGCCCAAAGCAGGCAGAAAGAATATGCGGATTGCAAGGTCCGAGACATGGAATTTCAGGTTGGTAAATATGTATTGTTGAAAGTGTCACCAATGAAGGGAGTTATACATTTCGGTAAGAGGGGCAAGCTCAGCCCCTAGTTCATCAGACTGTTTGAAGTTCTTGAGATTGTAGAGCCCGTCGCTTACAGATTGGCACTGCTTCCCAGTCTATTGGGTGTCCATTTGGTGTTTCACGTATCCATGCTAAGGCGATACCATGGGGATGGGGACTACATCATCAAGTGGGATGAAGTGTACTTGATAAGGATTTTTGCTATGAAGAGGAACTGGTTTTGATTCTTGATCGGGATGTCCAAAAATTGAGGACAAAGGTGATCAGTATGGTAAAGGTTCAATGGAAGCATCATCCGGTTGAGGAAGCCACTTGGGAAACCATGAGGGACATGCGGGACAAGTACCCTCACTTGTTTGAGGATACATGTACTACTCTTTCTTTCCTTATCTTTCCATATTTTTGGGTTTGATCATTCGGGGACGAACGATGGGTAAATTAGTATTTATTATAACAACCGAGTTCATCTTTACGGGTAAATCATTCGTGCCAATTTTTAGAGTTAGAAAACTCCGGGTTTGGGAGTTTAAAACTTTGGGCTAGGCTAGTCTCGGCTGGATTTGGAGCGAGGTATGGTCTAGGGAAATACAGGTAAGGATTGGGTTTGATGTCTTGATTCGAGCTAGTTTTCCTTGTATCTAACACATAAAAGAGTTCGGGGGACTTTTTGGAATCGAAATCGGGTATGTAGAACTCCCGAAATCGAGGTTGACGTGAAGGGGTGTTCCGGGACATCAGGGAAATAAGTGTTTTGTAAAATGGACTAGTTTTGGAGATTTTACGACTTTCTATCCCGTGTCAACCGCTACGACGGTTGGCACTCTGCCATAGTGACCTCCGTTGTAGCTGAGAAATTACCGCGACAGCAAAAGTCAACGTCGGTCACACTCTTCCATAGCGGATGACTCCGCTACGTCGGTACCGCTATAACGGAGTGGATTGCTATAGCAGAGCATGGTGGGGTTTAATGCAAAAACTTTCCCAAAATAGCTCAGTTTTTCTGCAACTCATTTTGAGAGAAGAAAGGGGCGATTTTGGGAGATTTCTATCGGTTTTCCATCGTTTTTCATCCTAAAGGTAAGGATTCTACTCCCCAAACTCCATGATATCTTTCCTATGCTATAGAATTGCTAGGGGTGGACTTGGGGAAAGGTTTGGGATGACCTAGGAATGGTATAATCCAGAGAAAAAGGGGATTCTAGGGTGCTAGAGTTCTTGGGTTTTGATTCTTGATAATGGGTAATGATCATTTAGCCATAATTCTCTAAGGGAATCCATAAAAATAATGAATTTAGGTGAATTAATGGTGGGAAATCTCGGGAGTGGGTGGAATGATCATGGTTGGCCTGAGGTTGGGGATTTTTCACAATCCGGGTATATTATAGGCCATAAGAATTGATTTTGGTTACTGTGTATTGTTTCTAGACCAAGAACAAGCAAGGGGTCCTGAAAGGGGAAATGCTCTGGCACTGTAGAGTTTGCTTATTAGAGGTAGGTGATGGTTATTGATTCCTGTATGTATTGTGTGTTTGTGTACTCATGTCTAAGTAATTATGTGGTATGCATTGCTTAGGAAATGGTTAAGAATGTCCAAAATCATGTTTTCAGTCTTGTGAAATGAACTAGGTGTATTGCTTGTTGTTTTACAAGTGTGATTGTTCATTGTTTGTGACTGTGGATTTGTATGACATTCGGTTGGCTCGGGTACCACGCCTGGTATGGGATATACTAACGGTTGGCTCGAGTACCACGCCTGGTATGGGATATACTAACGGTTGGCTTAGGTACCATGCCTGGAATGGGATAATACTAACGGTTAGCTCAGGTACCATGCCTGGTACTGTCACGACCCAATTTCTCGGTCATGATGGCACCTAAAACCCCCTAGTAGGCAAACCAATCTCCATAGCTCAGAACGGTTAGTAATGGGCTACTAGCTAATAGTTAAGTAGAAGAAATAATATAATCGAGTGAAAGCAAAGGAACAAGATGAAAAGATAGATAACAGGAGTAGATACACATGTGCGGAAGCTAAATTAAACCCCAAAACCTGGTATCATAGTATAGATCCAGAACTACATATAAGGAGTACAAACGATCCAAAACAATATATACAGATATCTCCGAATGGTAATAGAGTACATAAAGCAAAAGATAAACTAAAGCTAAGCTCTGGTCGCCAATAGCTCACTCTCAGTTTGAAGTAGTCCCCAAAAGATCTCCGAGCATGAATCACAATGATCTAGCGGTGATGGCCCACGCTAGGATCTGCACTAGAAGATGCAGAGTGTAGTATGAGCACCAAATGCAAAGAATAAGGTACCCAGTAGGTATCATAGGCCGACTGGGCACATATAAGATAAAAGCGTAGTAACAGACAGAATAAAATCAAGTAGTCATGAAAATCAATGAAAAAGGTACACAGGAACTAACCCAGCGGGAAGACAATAGAAACAACATGTAGGGCCAACAAGTAGAATATAGACACAACAAGCACAGGTGAAAGTAAGAAATGATGCACCTGGGACCCTCGCAATAACAATATATACATAATAGGCTTAAGAAGTGGATGATATACCAGTAACCTCAAGTATAAGGGATGGGAGAGAAGAGTAAAGATAGACATGCTCGGAAAACAGGAATCAATAACCAAACTAATCATACCAATCTCAAAACCAAAATTAACAACGTTGCAGTAATATCTCAAAATCATAATCGTGACAGGGGATAGTATTAGGATAAAGTAACAAGAGTCTACCTACAGTCCCTTGGGCACGCATACAACTGAGGAACACAATCAAGTGAAAACAAACCCTCTGGCATCCCATACTACCGGAGCGTACAATCAACAAATAACAAACAAGGGTGGAACCTCAAACACTGGATGATATGATGCATTATAACCTCAGGGTGGGATAGAAACTCTGTATGTACCTCCTGCGGTGCCGATTGGGCCCAACATGTAGGTTCCATGGAAGGACACTGCCCATATACCTCTAATCTGCCATATACCCTTCCTCCGGCACACGTAACCCAAAGCCCCAGGACCGGACGACAAGGTCCATAGAGGTCCCGGACCCCATACTAAAACTCAGTATCAAGACATGTCATCAGGAATCAAGTTTGGGTTCAAGATAGATATCCAGTCTCGAATATACATGTCCAGACCCCGTCCAGGACTAAAGTAGTGGGAAAATATCTCAAAAACCCCTCCAAGAGTGCCCAGGCATAACCGGGTCTAAACAGTAGAAAGTCTTCTCAGATACTCGGTTTGACCGAGATTAAAATCATCCCGGTTTAGTAAGAAACTCAACTAGTATCCCAGCCCTGCCGAGTCTACCGTTAATAGTAAAACTTGTGATAGAAATCATAATTTATCCTTCTTTTACCCCAAGAAGATTCATAAGTTAAATCAACCATTTTCAGTTCATTTCCTATCGAAAATGGACCCCCGGGGCCATGCAAGGTTTAGAAAAGAATTCTAGTAGGCCCGAAGCCAAAACCGTAGTAAAACATGGATAAATCCTCCTTATATGCATGAAAATGAATGATCAAAACAAATAGCCGCCCAACAACTCACAATCAACCTATCGGTCCTCCACAGGCCCACAACTACTCAGCAAGCATAACCAGCCTAGAAGGATATTTCTATGTCCGGGACTCGCGGACATTCCCAATAACCCACCTTCTATGTTCCAGAGTCAACAAGGCCTCACAGGACCATAAGGGTAAATAAAACGTATCGGCAAGTACTACAAGCATCGGAGGAATATAAGTAGGCAAACATGAATAAACCGGTCAAGGTCTGTGGTACCAACCTAATAAACCCAACCCAAGGATGCCTATTAATACATTTCATCCTATATATACGGAGTCTAGAGGAGTTAGACTGTAACCTACCTATCATCCAACAACAAGCTGCTAAAACAACGATGTCCAAACTCGAACCTCTCCGAGAAGCTCAACAAAATCACACTCAAATTCGGGCTTGAATAACTTGATGTGAATTATCGATTTCTTTCAGTAATGGAATATTACATCACAATATATATTATTTACTGGAATTCTCTTCACTGAAAATATGCAAATATGCGGTAAGTTATAAAACATATATCAGCTATCCTTAACAAAAATTGAACCCCCCAAAGTTTAGCTAAAGCGTGATGATATATAGGGGTTAGTTGTTGTTATGCATTTTATAAAGGATGTTTTGGATGTAATGGGTAAGGTTGCTAAATACACTTGTTAAATTGTGACATGTGGCAGGTTTTTAAAAGTGAATTGAGTGCCACTTTTCAACATATACTTGCTGGACACTCCCTCCACTTCCACGTGGAGTGGGGGTGTCCACGCTAATTTTTTTTACCCCGTTATCTATGTACTCGAGTTTTTTATAAGTTCGTTGTAAAATAAATATAACTTTTTGAATATATCATAATAAATAGAAAATCATTTCAAATTAAATCTACTATATTATAATAATAATTTTTAACATAACTAAGTTTACTATCTCCGTTAAAATATTAATAATTTTTAAAACTTTTATAAAATAAATGCATACACAAATATATCATAACAAAAGTATTTTTCATAAACCTTTAAAATATTTTAGGAAGACAATAAGAATATAACTTTTTAAATCAAATATTTTCAAATACGCGCGATATTAATAAAATTTTCAAATTTAGGCTCGCAAGCCTTGGATATGAGACAACGGTTAAGGTCACACGATTGCGAATCACTATCACACGGTTTTGATACTCAGCTGCTATGGCACAAGGAAAGAGTAAACGCGAGAATGACCAGAAGGGTCATTACATCATCCACTACTAAAAAAGACTTTCGTCCTCGAAAGTCAAGGGCAAGGAAGTACCTGAAGGCTTAAACAACTGTGAATACTGAGCACGCACACCTCTCTCGATCTCCCAGGTATCCTCCTCGATCGGACGATGCTTCCACTGAACTTTCACAATCGGAATCTCCCTAGATCTCAACCTCCTAACATCTGTGGCTAGTATGGCAATCGACTCCTCAACAAAGGACAAACTCTAATCCAACTGAACTGAATCCCAATGCAATACATGAGACTCTTCTGGAACATTCTGGCGCAACATCGAAACATGAAATACTGGATGTATAGCTGAAAACATCAGAGGCAAGGCTAACTGATAGGCAACACTACCAACCTTCTAGAGAATTTCAAATGGCCCAATGTACCTGGGGCTAAGCTTGCCCCACCTACCAAATCTAACCACGCCCTTCATGGTTGATACACGGAGAAACACCAAGTCACCAACACTAAACTCCAAGGCACGAAGCCTACAATTAGTATATCTCTTCTGCCTGCTCTGAGCTGCCCTAAGTCTGTCCAGAATCACTCGAACTTGGTTTAAGGAATCTTGAAGCAAAACTGTACTCTGTGGCCTAGACTCAAAACCATCAAACTAACCAACTGGCAATCTACAACGCCTACCATACAAAGCCTCGAAAGGTGCCATGCCAATACTCAAATGAAAACTATTATTATAAGAAAACTCTGTCAAAGGCACAAACTGATCCCAAGAATCTCCAAAATCAAGAACACAGGCCCGAAGCATGTCCTCTAGGATCTAAATAGTCCTCTCAGACTGGCCATCTGTCTGAGGGTGGAAGGCAGTACTAAGCTGAACCTCTGTACCCAAATCTCACTGAATAGCCCTCCAGAACTGAGATATGAACTGAGTGCCATGGTTTGAAATGATAGAAGCTTGGACCCCGTGAAATCGAACAACCTCTGGAATGTAAATCTGATATAACCTCTCTGCACTGTAAGTAGTCTGAATCGGCAAGAAGTGCGCTGACTTAGTCAGCCGATCAAGAATCACCCAAATGGAGTCAAAACTTCTAGAAGTGTGTGGCAAACCAACTATGAAATCCATAGTAATCCCTTCCCACTTCCACTCAGGAATGGGAAGTCGCTGTATCAAACCACCAGGTCTTATGTTCTCGAACTTCACCTGCTGACAGTTCAAGCACCGAGATACAAACTCTGCTACATCCCACTTCATACCACTCCACCAGTAAAGTTACCTCAAATATCTGTACATCTTGGCTGCACCAGGATGGATGGAATACCTAGAACAATGTGCCTCATGAAGAATCAACTAAATCAAATCACCAACCCTTGGAACACAAAGGTGGCTATCAAACCTCAGAATCCCATCTGAATCTAGAGTATCCCAACTGGCCTCACCCCGAATAACCTGATCATGAAGGTCACACAACCACGAATCCTCAAGCTGACGGCTTTGAATCAGATCAATCAAAGTAGAATGAACCTCGACACTGGCGAGAACTCTGCTAGGATCCGACAAGTCAAGCCTAACCAGACAGTTAGCCAAGGACTGGATGTCCAAGGCCAATGCTCGCTCTGAAATTGAAAGAGAAGCTAGGATACCCATACTCACCGCCTTCTGGCTCAAGGCATCCACTACCACATTTGCCTTGCCCGGATGATAAAGAATAGTGAAGTCATAGTCCTTCAGTAGCTCGACCCATCTCCTCTGCCTTGAGTTTAGCTCTCGCTGACTCGTGATATACTGAAGACTACGGTGATCAGTGAAGATCTAAGAGTGAACTCCATATAGGTAATGCCTCCAGATCTTGAGCGCAAAAACTACCGCCGCCAACTCCAAGTCATGGGTAGGGTAGTTGCGCTCATGAACCTTTAGTTGTCCCGATGCATATGCTATCACTCGACCCTGCTGTATCAACACATAACCAAGACCAACCCCAGAAGCATCACAATACACGGAGAAGCTCTGACCCTCAACCGACAAAGTCAAAACTGGAGTTGAAGTCAATAAGGCCTTAAGCCTTTGAGCTATCCTCGCACAGATCCGACCACTGAAATGGGACATCCATCCTAGTCAGCATAGTCAAGGGTGATGCTATGGAAGAAAATCCCTAAATGAACCATCTGTAGTAACCTGCTAACCCAATAAAGCTGCGGACCTCAGTAACAATACTAGGTCTAGGCTAATCATAAACCACTGAAATCTTTTTGGATCAACCCTAATCCCATCCTTAGACACACGTGCCCTAGGAATGCAACTGACTCAAGCCAAAACTCGCACTTTGAGAACTTGGCATAAAGCTAATGATCTCTCAAAGTCTGGAGTATAACCCTCAAGTGCTTCTCATGCTCATCTCTACTCTGCGAGTATACCAAGATGTCATCTATGAAAACTATCACAAATGAGTCTAAATACGGGCCAAGCACCCTGTACATCAAGTTCATAACGGCTGCGGGTTCATAAGTCAACCCAAAAGACATCACTAGGAACTCATAATGGCCATAACGTGTCCTGGATGCTGTCTTAGGGATGTCCTCCGCCCTAATCCTCAACTGATGGTAGCCGGACCTCAAATCAATCTTTAAAAACACGGTTGAACCCTGAAGCTGATCAAAGAAGTCATCAATCCTCGGCATCGGATACCTATTCTTCACTGTCACCCTATTCAGTTGTCGATAATAAATACACATCCGCATCGACCCATCTTTCTTCTTTACAAACAGAACAGGAGCACCCCAAGGCGACACACTCAATCTAATAAACCCCTTAGCTAACAGATCTTGGAGCTGCTCCTTAAGCTCTCTCAACTCAACAGAAGCCATATGGTAAGGAGAAATAGAAATGGGCCTGGTGCCCAGCTCTAACTCAATAGCAAAATCAATATCTCTCTCAGGTGGAAGGCCTGGTAGGTTGGTAGGAAACATATCTAGGAAGTATCTAACCACAGTAACAGACTCAGGAGATGCAGGGTCAACACTAGCATCTTGGACATATGATAGATAAGCTAAACACCCATGGGAAATCAACTTCCTAGCTCGAAGATAAGAGATGATCCCAGATGGTGCATGGCTAACAGAACCCTGCCACACAACCGGGGATACACCGGGCATGGCAATGGTAACGGTCTTGGCATAACAATCAAAAACTACACGATGAGGGGATAACCAATCTATGCCCAGTATCACATCAAAATCTAGCATATCAAGGATCATCAAATCACCCCAAGTATCCAAATCACTAACATATATCACACAGGATCTCACAATCCGTACTAAAGAATCTCCTACTGGGGACGAAACAAAAATATGAACAGATAATGGCTCACTAGACAACCCCAAACAAGGCACAAATTAGGTAGATACATATGAACAAGTGGATCCAGGATCAAATAAAGACATAGAAGACTGATGGCACACATAAATTGTACCTATAATCACAGCATCCGAGGCCTCTACCTCTGGTCTCCCAGGGACCGCATAAAACATACGATGACCTCTACCTGCCCGATTATTATCCCTACCACCTGCTCTGCCATGTAGAGCACCACCTCTACCCTGACCACCACCCTCTCTAGATAGAGGCTGAACTCTTCGTAAAGGCTCGGTCAGCTGAACTGTACCCTACTGGGGGAAATCTCTAGAAAAAATGACCAACCACACCACAAGTAAAACAAGCCCCTGACAACCTACTCGGTCGGGATAAACCAACAGATCCCGTATGGCCACCACGACCTGATGCCCCAGAAGTTGTACCCCTCGAAGACTGACCGCTATAGCCCTGATGGCTGCTTTGACCCTACTTGAACTGGGTACTACCGGAAGTCTGAAGTGAAGCCTGAACCAGTTGGCTGGACTGACCCTGGTGCTGCTGTGGCTGATAACCTCATCCCTACTGGCCTGAACCTCTACCACCATACCTGGAACCACTGTAGCCACCCTGATGTCGAGGCCTCGTATCTCTGGCCCTCTGATCATGTCGTTATAAGTCCTCTACAGTACAAACATAGTTTGTGATAGCCTGAAATGACCGACCACCAACAACTAATATCTCAGCTGGCTGCTTAATATCTGTCCTTAAACCCCATACAAATTTGCAAATCCTATCTGCCTCGGTAGGAATGATCATAGCTCCAAATGGTGCTAGCTGATATAAATGGGTCTCATACTCTGAGACACTCGTAGAAAATTTGCATAAGGCAAGTAAACTGCTCCTTGCGAGGCTAACGATCACTTTGAGGCAAGAACTTGGCCATAAAAGCCTCATAAAACTCAGACCAACTCAAATGAGGCAATGTAGAAGATCTGCAAGCAACCTGTGCCCTCCACCATAACTTAGCTGGACCCTCCAGCTGATATGTAATATAACCAACCCCATGAGTCTCCAACAAACCCAAATGATGCAACATCTCCTCACAGGTAGTAATAAAGTCATGTGGGTCCTGTCTTGAAGTACCAGCAAACCTCGGAGGTGCTAATCTAAAAAACCTACCCAACGCCTTCTACTCCGACTCTGCCATAGTTGGGCGAGGAACAAGAGGCTGTGCAACTGATAGGATCGAAATGACCTCCACACTGGGAGTCGCAGTAACAGGCTGTGCTCCTGAACTCTATGCACCTAGAGCTTCCCCCTGAGCGGATGTCTGTGCTACCTCATAAGGCTGCTCTCCAATCATACCCAAAAGCTGTAATAGTAAACCCCGAATATATGAAGACTGAGCCGGGGCTGAGGCTGGCACTGGAGCTGGTGGTACCTGGGCTGCCCCCTGATCCATATGTTGCTCGGGCTCTATCTCAACTCTAGCAGCTCTAGCAGGTGCCACTGCTTGGAGGCGTACTTGACCCCTAGCTGGAGTCGGAGGCTCATCTCTGCTTGATGCCGATGCTCTCGTACGAACAATCTACGAAAGAATGAATTAGAACAAATGAGATTTTCAAAAACATCAAGGGTCCTATGCATGATATAGAAGCAATGAAAGAAGTAACCTAAGATGTCACGATAGCCTCTCGAAGATTGAGTACGGACGTCTACGCCCCGATCTGCAAGACTCTACTAGACATTGGCCCTTATACCGATGACACCGGTAAACCTAGGATCTGATACCAAGCTGTCACGACCCAATTTCTCAGTCATGATGGCACCTACAACTCCCCAGTAGGTGAACCAATCTCCGTAGCCCAGAACGGTTAGTAATGGGCTACTAGCTAAAAGTTAAGCAGAAGAAATGATATAATCGAGCGGAAGCAAAGGAACAAGATGAAAAGATAGATAACAGGAATATATACACATGTGCGGAAGCTAAACTAAACCCCAAAACCTGGTATCATAATATAGAGCCAGAACTACATATAAGGAGTACAAACGATCCAAAACAATATATACAGATGTCTTCGAATTGTAATAGAGTACATAAAGCAAGAGATAAACTAAAGCTAAGCTTCGGTCACCAAGAGCTTACCCTCAGTCTGAAGTAGTCCCCAAAAGATCTCAAAGCACGAATCACAATGATCTAGTGGCGATGGCCCATGCTAGGATCTACTCCTGAAGATGCAGAGTGTAGTATGAGCACCAAATGCGAAGCATAAAGTACACAGTAGGTATCATAGGCCGACTGGGCACATATAAGATAAAAGAGTAGTAACAGACAAAATAGAAGCAAGTAGTCATGGATATCAACGAAAAAGGTACACATGAACAAGCCCAGCGGGAAGACAACATAAACAACATATAAGGCCAGCAAGTAGAATATATACACAACAGGCACAGGTGAAATTAAGAAATGATGCACTTGGGACCCTCGCAATAATAGTATATACATAATAGGCTTAAGAAGTAAATGGTATACCGGTAACCTCAAGTATAAGGTATGGGAGAGGAGAGTAAAGATAGACATGCTCGGAAAATATGAATCAATAACCAAACTAATCATACCAATCTTAAAACCATAATTAACAACATTGCAGTAGTATCTCAAAATCATAATCGTGACAGGGGATAGTATCAGGATAAAGTAACAAGAGTCTACCTACAGTCCCTCGGCAGCCCATACAACTGAGGAACGCAATCAAGTAAAAACAAACCCTCCGGCATCCCATACTACCGGAGTGTACAATCAACAAATAACAAACAAGGGTGGAACCTCAAACACTGGATGATATGATGCATGATAACCTCAAGGTAGGATAGAAACTCTGTATGTACCTCCTCCTGTGCCGATCGGGCCCAACATATAGGTTGCATGGAATGACACTACCCATATACCTCTACTCCGCCGTATACCCTCCCTCCGACACAAGCATCCCAAAGCCCCATGACCGGACGACAAGGTCCATGGAGGTCCCCGACCCCATACTAAAATTCAGTATCAAGACATGTCATCCGGAATCAAGTTCGGGTTCAAGATAGATACCCAGTCTCGAATATGCATGTCCAGACCCTGTCCAGGACTAAATTAGTGGGAAAATATCTCAAAAACCCCTTTAAGGGTGCCCGGGCATAACCAGGTCTAAACAGTAGAAAGTCATCTCCGATGCTCTGTCTGATCGAGACTAAAATCATCCTGGTGTAGTAAGAAACTCAACTAGTACCCCAGCCCTGCCGAGTCTAGCGTTAATAGTAAAACTGGTGATAGAAATCATAATTTATCCTTCTTTTATCCCAAGAAGATTCATAAGTTAAATCAAACCATTTTCAGTTCATTTCCTATCGAAAATGGGGCCCCGGGGCCATGCAAGGTTTAGAAAACAATTCCAGTAGGCCCGAAGCCAAAATCATAGTAAAACATAGATAAATCCTCTTTATATGCATGTAAATGAATGATCAACACAAATAGCCGCCCAACAGCTCACAATCAACCTATCGGCCCTGCACAGGCCCACAACTACTCAGCAAGCATAACTAGCCTAGAAGGATATTTCTATGTACGGGACTTGCGGACATTCCCAATAACCCACCTTCTATGTTCCAGAGTCAACAAGGCCTCACAAGACCACAAGGGTAAATAAAATATATCGGCAAGTACTACAAGCATCGGAGGAACAAAAGTAGGCAGACATGAACAAACCGGTCAAGGTCTGTGGTACCAACCTAATAAACCAAACCCAAGGATGCCCATTAATACAATTTTATCCTATATATGTGGATTCTAGAGGAGTTAGACCATAACCTACCTGTCATCCAACAACAAGCTGCTAAAATAATGATGGCCAAACTAGAACCGCTCCGAGAAGCTCAACGAAATCACATTCAAATTTGGGCTTGAATAACTTGATGTGAATTATCGATTTCTTTCAGTAATGGAATATTACATCACAATATATATATTATTTACCGGACTTTGCTTCACTGAAAATATGTAAATATGCGGTAAGTTATAAAACATATATCAGCTATCCTTAACGAAAATTGAAACCCCCCCCCCCGAAAGTTTAGCTGAAGCGTGATGATATATAGGGGTTAGTTGTTGTTATGCATTTTATAAAGGATGTTTTGGATGGAATGGGTAAGGTTGCTAAATACACTTGTTAAATTGTGACATGTGGCAGGTTTTTAAAAGTGAATTGAGTGCCACTTTTCAACATATACTTGCTGGACACTCACTCCACTTCCACGTGGAGTGGGGGTGTCCACGCTAAAATTATTTATCCCGTTATCTATGTACTCGAGTTTTGCATAAGTTCGTGGTAAAATAAATATAACTTTTTGAATATATCATAATAAATAGAAAATTATTTCAAATAAATCTACTATATTATAATAATAATTTTTAACATAACTAAGTTTACTATCTCTGTTAAAATATTAATAATTTTTAAAACTCTTATAAAATAAATGCATACACAAATATATCATAACAAAAGTATTTTTCATAAACCTTTAAAATATTTTAGGAAGACAATAAAAATATACCTTTTTAAATCAAATATTTTCAAATACGCGCGATATTAATAAAATTCTCAAATTTAGGCTTGCAAGCCTTGGATATGAGACAAAGGTTAAGGTCACACGATTTCGAATCACTATCACACGGTTTTGATACTCAGCTGCTATGGCACAAGGAAAGAGTAAACGCGGGAATGAATAGAAGGGTCATTACATCATCCACTAGTAAAAAAGACTTTGGTCCTCGAAAGTCAAGGGCAAGGAAGTACCTGAAGGCTTAAACAACTGCGGATACTGAGCACGCACACCTCTCTCAGTCTCCCAGGTATCCTCCTCGATCGGACGATGCTTCCACTGAACTTTCACAACCGGAATCTCCCTAGATCTCAACCTCCTAACATCTGTGGCTAGTATGGCAATCGACTCCTCAACAAAGGACAAACTCTCATCTAACTGAACTGAATCCCAATGCAATACATGAGACTCGTCTGGAACATACTGGCGTAACATCAAAATATGAAATACGGGATGTATAGCTGAAAACATCAGAGGCAAGGCTAACTGATAGGCAACACTACCAACCCTCTACAGAATTTCAAATGGCCCAATGTACCTGGGGCTAAGCTTGCCCCGCCTACCAAATCTCACCACGCCCTTCATGAGAGATACACGGAGAAACACCAAGTCGTGTTCAGACTTGGTCTAAGGAATCTTAAAGCAAATCTGTACTCTGTGGCCTAGACATAAAACCATCAAACCAACCAACCGGTGATCTGCAACGCCTACCATACAAAGCCTCGAAAGGTGCCATGCCAATACTCGAATGAAAACTATTATTATAAGAAAACTCTGCCAAAGGCACAAATTGATCCCAAGAACCTCCAAAATCAAGAACAGAGGCCCGAAGCATGTCCTCTAGGATCTAAATAGTCCTCTCGGACTAGCCATCTATCTGAGGGTGGAAGGCAGTACTAAGCTGAACATCTGTACCCAAATCTCACTAAATAGCCCTCCAAAACTGAGATATGAACTAAGTGCCATGGTCTGAAATGATAGAAGCTGGGACCCCGTGCAATCGAACAACCTCTGGAAGGTAAATCTGAGCTAACCTCTCTGCACTGTAAGTAGTCTGAATCGGCAAGAAGTGCGCTGACTTAGTCAGCCGATCAACAATCACCCAAATGGAGTCAAAACCCCTAGAAGTGCATGGCAAACCAACTATGTAATCCATAGTAATCCCTTCCCACTTCCACTGAGGAATGGGAAGTCGCTATATCAAACCACCAGGTCTCATGTTCTCGAACTTCACCTGCTGACAGTTCAAGCACCGAGATACAAACTCTGCTATGTCCTGCTTCATACCACTCCACCAGTAAAGTTGCCTTAAATATCTGTATATCTTGGCTGCACCAGGATGGATGTAATACCTAGAACAATGTGCCTCACGAAGAATCAACTGAATTAAATCACCAACCCTTGGAACACAAAGGCGGCTATCAAACCTCATTACCCCATATGAATCTAGAGTATCCCGAATGGCCTCACCCTGAATAACCTGATCACAAAGGTCACACAACCACGAATCCTCAAGCTGACGACTTTGAATCTAATCAATCAAAGTAGAATGAACCTCGACACTGGCGAGAACTCTGCTAGGATCCGACAAGTCAAGCCTAACCAGACAGTTAGCCAAGGACTGGATGTCCAAGGCCAAAGCTCGCTCTGAAATTGAAAGAGAAGCTAGGATACCCATACTCACTGCCTTCTGGCTCAAGGCATCCGCTACCACATTTGCCTTGCCCAGATGATAAAGAATAGTGAAGTCATAGTCCTTCAGTAGCTTGACCCATCTCCTCTGCCTTGAGTTTAGCTCTCGCTGACTCGTGATATACTGAAGACTATAGTGATCAGTGAAGATCTCACAGTGAACTCCATATAGGTAATGCCTCCAGATCTTCAGTGCAAAAACTACCGCCGCCAACTCCAAGTCATAGGTGGGGTAGTTGCGCTTGTGAACCTTTTGTTATCTCGATGCATATGCTATCACTCGACCCTGCTGTATCAACACACAACCAAGACCAACCCCGAAAGCATCACAATACACGGAGATGCTCTGACCCTCAACCGGCAAAGTCAAAACTGGAGTTGAAGTCATTAAGGCCTTAAGCCTTTGAGCTATCCTCGCACTGATCCGACCACTGAAATGGGACATCCATCCTAGTAAGCAGAGTCAAGGGTGATGCTATGGAAGAAAATCCCTAAACGAACCGTCTGTAGTAACTTGCTAACCCAATAAAGTTGCGGACCTCAGTAACAGTACTAGGTCTAGGCTAATCACAAACTGCTAATTAGACACACATGCCCTAGGAATGCAACTGACTCAAGCCAAAACTCGCACTTTGAGAACTTGGCATAAAGCTGATGATCTCTCAAAGTCTGGAGTATAACCCTCAAGTGTTGCTCATGCTCATCTCTACTCCGCGAGTATACCAAGATGTCATCTATAAAAACTATCACAAATGAGTCCAAATATGGGCCAAGCACCCTGTCTAGGACTAAATTAGTGGGAAAATATCTCAAAAACCCCTCCAAGGGTGCCCTGGCATAATCGGGTCTAAACAGTAGAAAGTCATCTCTGATGCTCGGTCTGATCGAGACTAAAATCATCCTGGTGTAGTAAGAAACTCAACTAGTACCCCAGCCCTGCCGAGTGTAGCGTTAATAGTAAAACTGGTGATAGAAATCATAATTTATCCTTCTTTTATCCCAAGAAGATTCATAAGTTAAATCAAACCATTTTCAGTTCATTTCCTATCGAAAATAGGGCCCCGGGGCCATGCAAGGTTTAGAAAACAATTCCAGTAGGCCCGAAGACAAAATCATAGTAAAACATAAATAAATCCTCCTTATATGCATGGAAATGAATGATCAACACAAATAGCTGCCCAGCAGCTCACAATCAACCTATCGGCCCTGCACAGGCCCACAACTACTCAGCAAGCATAACCAGCCTAGAAGGATATTTCTATGTACGGGACTTGCGGACATTCCCAATAACCCACCTTCTATGTTCCAGAGTCAACAAGGCCTCACAAGACCACAAGGGTAAATAAAATATATCGGCAAGTACTACAAGCATCGGAGGAACAAAAGTAGGCAGACATGAACAAACCGGTCAAGGTCTGTGGTACCAACCTAATAAACCAAACCCAAGAATGCCCATTAATACAATTTTATCCTATATATGTGGAGTCTAGAGGAGTTAGACCATAACCTACCTGTCATCCAACAACAAGCTGCTAAAATAATAATGGCCAAACTCGAACCGCTCCGAGAAGCTCAACGAAATCACACTCGAATTCGGACTTGAATAACTTGATGTGAATTATTGATTTCTTTCAGTAATGGAATATTACATCACAATATATATATTATTTACCGGACTTTTCTTCACTGAAAATATGCAAATATGCGGTAAGTTATAAAACATATATCAGCCATCCTTAACGATAATTGAAATCCCCCCCAAAGTTTAGCTGAAGCATGATGATATATAGGGGTTAGTTGTTGTTATGCATTCTATAAAGGATGTTTTGGATGGAATGGGTAAGGTTGCTAACTACACTTGTTAAATTATGACATGTGGCAGGTTTTTAAAAGTGAATTGAGTGCCACTTTTCAACATATACTTGCTGGACACTCCCTCCACTTCCACGTGGAGTGGGGGTGTCCACGCTAAAATTATTTATCCCGTTATCTATGTACTCGAGTTTTGCATAAGTTCGTGGTAAAATAAATATAACTTTTTGAATATATCATAATAAATAAAAAATTATTTCAAATTAAATCTACTATATTATAATAATAATTTTCAACATAACTAAGTTTACTATCTCCGTTAAAATATTAATAATTTTTAAAACTCTTATAAAATAAATGCATACACAAATATATCATAACAAAAGTATTTTTCATAAACCTTTAAAATATTTTAGGAAGGCAATAAAAATATAACTTTTTAAATCAAATATTTTCAAATACGCGTGATATTAATAAAATTCTCAAATTTAGGCTCGCAAACCTTGGATATGAGACGAAGGTTAAGGTCACACGATTGCGAATCACTATTGCACGGTTTTGATATTCAGCTCCTACGACACAAGGAAAGCATAAATGCGGGAATGACCAGAAGGGTCATTACAGGTACGAGTTTACTTTCTTGTATTCTGCATCTTTATTAATGGTTCCCTGAGTGAACCGGGTTGTATTTATGAATTGTGGTTGTGTATTTTGGCCCTTGAGAGGTCGGGTTGTTACATTGCTTTATGAGTTGGTCTTGGTATAGACCGGGTTGTTTGTCTGACACTTAGGTGTTGTCTAGAGGGGATTCAGGGTGGGTCCGGGATATGTAACGAGGCATAATTGTTATTGTTGTGGATTGTTGATCATAACTGTGAAGTGGTTTACATGTGGGACAAGTTAGGTAGAGACTTGTAGTCTAGGAATATCTGTTGACTTGCCTATGTGTTTCTATACTCTTACTTGATTTCTGTTCTGCTCATACACTGTTTATTTGAAACTGGCTGATGATCTTACCAGTACACGATGGTTGTGTACTGATACTGCACTTGCTTGTATTTTGTGAGAACAGGAAATCTTCTGGCGGTTGACGCACGACCTCACTTGTAGGCCTGACACTTTAAGATATCAAGGGTGAGCTGTTCGACCAAGCTCCCTTGATTTCCATCTATTTGAGTTGTAGCCCATTTGTTTCGGGCTTAGACTATTTTTATTTTTGGGGTTGCATCCCTGTACTCTAGTATTTGGTAGATATTTGGTACGATGACTTTCATATTCTAGGGTGGGATTTTTCGCAGGTTACATTTATTTCTATAGAGTTGATTCTCACATGATTGATTGCTAGTTTACATTTCTGCACACTGGTTTTAAGTTGTTAGGCTATGCTAAGAGTGGGACTCTACTGGTTCTCTCATCTGGGGGTTGGGTGGATGCCACTCACGGTGGTCTAGGTTGTGACAACTGGTTTTTGAAGGCTATTTTTGGAATATCAGCTTCTTTAACTTTTAACTCGGGGTAGACAGATCCTGTAATAGCGGTGAGAATAATGGGAGCAGCCTAAACCATGAAAACGGGGTTGTGAGAGAGCAATACAAATTTGAGGTCTATCTTAGAAAAGCACTTAACACTCTAGAGTTGATCAAATAGGTCATCTATTCTAGGAAGTGGGTACTTATTTTTTATGGTGACCTTGTTCAAATGACGATAGTCTATGCCCATACGAAGGGAACCATCCTTTTTATGCCAAATATGATAGGAGCACCCTAGGGAGAGACACTAGGTGTAATGAATCCCTAATTAAGGAAATTCGTCAACTTCTCTTTTAACTCTGTAGGATCCATTCTATATGGAAGAATGGAGATAGGCTGAGTGTCAAGAAGAACATCAATACCAATGTCTATTTCTCTATCAGGAGAGACCCTCGTAAGATCTTCAGGGAAGAGTTCTGGATATTCGTTAACAATATGAACTTACTGGAGTTATAGGACTTATACTTTTGAATCCTTGACCCAGATTAGGTGATAAATATATCCTTTGGGCATCACTTTGCAAGCCTTAAAATAGGAGAGGAATTTTCCTTTTGGCACAACTAGGCTACCCTCTCATAATAGAACTGGATTGTTAGGAAGTTGGAATGTGACTATCCTTGTTCTATAGTCAATGATTACATAACATTAGTATAACCAGTCCATACCGTGAATGACATCAAATTCCACCATGTCCAACTCAACCAAGTCAACCATGGTGTCTTTGTGGTGGACGGTTACTATACAATTTCTATAGACTTGCCTAATAACAACAAATTCACCAACGGGAGTGTAAATAGATAAAGGATCAAGACTTATTTGAGGAAAATCCCAAACTTCATGGCAACATATAAGGTTACAAAGGATAGAGTGGTTGCGATATCAAGTAACACATAAACATCATGAGAGAAAACTTTTAACATACTAGTGACCACATCTGGAGAAGCTTTAGAGTCCCTATGGATGGATAGAGCTACAAGTGGTTCTGACCACGGCCTGTCACTGAAGTAGTGCACCTACCTGTGGGAGGGGATGGGGTGGTTAATTGGTCCCTATTTCCCCCTTGGCTTCACATAGCCGAAGGAAAATCCCTCTGGTAATGACCTTGCCGGCCACATCAATAACACACATTTTTACCAAAGTGACACTTCCCCTGGAGATTCTTACCATAATTACTGCAAGTGTGGTATGATGGGGACCACTGAGCCATGCTACCCTAAGACTGGAAGTCTGAGCTTTAGAACCCCGATTTGTCTAAAGTCATTCGTTACCTCTAGGCCTTGGTGCAGGCGCACTAGCTGAAGATGGTGTTGACACCCAATTTTTTCCCTCCACTATTAGATTAATTATTGGGCTTTTAAATTTTGAACAATTTTTAATAATTAATTTTGCAATTAAAAGAATTTTTCAAAATCTATCTTAGAGAATATTCTATAATTTTCATGAATAAACATACGTCTACGTATAGTCATAATATATATAGATGTATATTATTTTGTGAATTTTAATAGATAATTTTTCAAAAATAATTTAAAATATTTTAAAACTGTCTATTTTGGTCAAAAATAATTTAACTGGGAATTAAATTGTGAAATTGGTGTTTCATAAACTCATAATTATAATGTGATAGCAAATTAATTATTTTAAATGTTTAAATAATAAAATCTCAATTAATTAATTATTTAATTCATCCCTATTAAAATACGGCCTAATTCCTTTGAATTCATTCAATTGGATCCTATTTTTAAATCTAATTTGGCCACAATCTTAATCATTTGCCCATAATTTAAATCATATCGTTATCAATTCAATGAAATCTGGCCACATTTGCAAAGCAAAGTGGCCAAATGCTTAACCCACTACATAAATCCCTTATCAGCCATTTTCCAGCCCAAATTAACTCCCACCAGCCCAAACGTTTTGCCCTAACCCACTACATGGCATGCAATTTTATTTATGTTTAAGGGAGGCTCACGATCCCCTTGCCTCTCGCTATAAATAACACTTTTTCAAAAATATGATAGTTTACGGGTATGTCATGCGACCAATGGCTATCGTATTTTCAACTCAAGTTATCCGCTTGGGACCCAGTCTATTTCGAAGAAAGCCCACTCTAGAAACCTAGGGTAGAGCGAAACCTAAACTCATTTTTAGGCATTGGCCTAGGAAGACCCAATACCTGAGGGGTATTGGGCCTATTAGAAAGACCACCTTGCGTGTATTGGCCACGAGTCAATAAAAGAGGATTATCCCTTATTTGTTTAATTGAAGGATATAATGTTGGATTGTACAAATCATTGTCCCTCGAGTTTGGGAATTATTTAGGTGGCTTCCATCATCATAATCAAAAGAGGATCTTCATTCGAAAGGCATTTGAAAATTTCAAGAAGTCCAAGAAGTTCGAGAATGAAGGACCTTCCATGGCGGACTAGTCTAGGAATGTACCCCTGCATGGGACTAACATTTATTATACATCCCTTTCCCTTGTTTTGTATCCCCATTCAATTTATTCATAAAAATTGTATATGACATAATTTTTGGGGCAATGGAATGTCTTACAAACGACATACATATCCTTCAATCTATTAGGCCTATCTTTGGCATAAAAAGGTCACATATCTGTGTAGGACGCGCTATAAATTGTAATGTGATATAACTGTCTTATATGCTTATGTGTGTTGCTTAAATCAAAGGTGAATCGATCTATTTCTATTTGATATTTTAGAACCCCTAAGCAAAATATAAGCCTACCACGCAAAAGTTCGACCAAAACTCTAAGTCCTCCATGTTCCTCGGAAAAATCCTAAACCATTTATTTCTACGAAGCCTCTAAAGCTTTCTCCTATCTCTCAGGAAAGACTGACTTGCCAACTCGAACTACGTAAGGTCAAATTTTTCCTTCGTAGGATATGTAGGCAACCATTCAGGACTCGACCCTTATCTGTAAAAACCTTCATTTTCCCATCTTTTGGCAAGAAGATTAAAGAATTTTGCCAGAAGATCAAGATTTAACACGAGTCAACTTTTCTGTCAAATCAACCATTCTAAAATCAACAGGCAAATTTCTGTCTGTTTGAGCCTTTCTCCAAACATGAATTGATTCACATTTAATAAAGCAATATTTGTTTGTTTACATTCTGTCAAATATTTTGTATTATTTATCCTAAATGAAATCTAACATGATTACCTTTTGAGTTTTTTTTCCTGTATAAGGTAAAAGCTAAGAAACTGATCTATGTTGACAATTAACAAAACATCCTCACTTCAAGATAAAGTAGAAAAAGGATCCTCCCCTGACCGTAGCTTGATAAAAGAGAAGAAAATGACTAATAATACTAAGGAAACTAGGTTGACTAATGTGTCTATACAAGAGCCAATCCCAGCGGACCAGAGTGAGCTCATTGCGCAGCTAAGGCAAAAAATTGATGAGATGCAAAAAGAAATGCTAAAGAATAGAGAATTAACAAGGATGACCAATGCTGTAAATGTTCCTAGCGAAATGAGGCGTCCGCTCCATCTTCCTTCTCTAAGATCTTCGGAATTTGAATATTTTCCTACTCGCTCCAATGCACCCGCCTCCTCAATTCCTAGACCACCCATTATCAATTTAACTATTCCAAATCCATTTCATATTAGCATCTCACATCAAATCTCTTCTTCTCTTATCCAACACACAAATCGAAGCGACAATTCTAATGCTTACAATCCTTAAAACTTCCCTTCTCACTGTCAAAACACTCTTTCAAATACCTATATTCCTTCTACATGCCAGAATAGCAATCCAAATTTCAACAACCCACAAAACATTACCTCCACATACCAAAACTCCACTCTAAATATCTCGCACCTACCACCTATACAAAATGTCTAGCCCACCACTCTCCATGCCGCTACACTTAAACCCTACCTTATTTTTTCCAAAAATCCCGAGCCAGATCATTATGAGGAAAAAGAGAAAGAATGGAAAGTCGTGAAGGATAAGCATGATAAGGACATGATGTTAATGAAAGAAGAGATTTCACAGATCAAGGAATTGCGCTATTTGCCCGACAAAGCGAGATTCAACTGTGATATTCTTTGCATCTACCCAGATTTGCAATTGCCTAAAGGATTCAAAGTCCCAAAGTTTAAGACTTTCGATGGCACTGGAAATCCCACAACCCATTTAAGGATTTATTGTGACCAGATGGTAGGAGCAGGCAAAAATGAAGCATTACTAATGAGGCTCTTTACCCGGAGTCTGAGTGGCGAAGAGCTAGAATGGTTTGCTTTACAAGATTTAAAGAAATAGTCTGGATGGAGCTCGTTCGCCAAAGATTTTGCTAAGAGATTTGCCTACAATGTAGAGATTATTCGAGATAGGTATTCACTAGATCGTATCAAGAAGAAGATGGATGAGTATTTTCGTGACTATGCCCATCGATGGAGAAAGAAAGCAGCGATGGTCCGACCTCTTATAACTGAGGAATAAATTGTCGTTATATTTATGCGAGCCCAGGAATCAGAAGTCTACAATAAGATGATATCAACAGTCAATTTGAAATTTGCTGATTTAGTTAAAATTGGTGAGACAGTCGAAGAGGGCCTTAGGACTGGGAAAATCACCAGGATCTTTACAGAGCCGGAATCTCCAGGATTCTTAAGGGAGAAAAAGGAAGACGTATCCTCCGTATCTTTCAGTTCGAGCACAAGGTCTAGAAAGCCATCCAAGTTTAGCTCCCATAAGCTTTCATCATCTGAGACATACCTCTCAGCTTCACAAAGTCCGTGTCCTACATTTTATGCTCAAATAAGTTAACAAAATTATCAAACTCTACCTCTAAACAATAACAACTCATCCTGAAGTTATCAAACACCTCCACGAAATTATCAAAACTACCGACCAAATTTCCAAACACCATCCACAAATTTTGAAAAGAAACCTCCTCAAACTTTCACACTGTTAGTTGAAAGTCAAACCCAGCTTTTTGAAAGACTCGAGGAAGCCAGATTGATTCAGTCTATTGTGCCAAGAACTATCAATACCAACTCTCGATTCTTTAAAGCCCGCCAACAGTATATATACCATGCTAGAAGTGTCGGGCATGCTACAGAAGATTGCATTAATCTGAAATACAAGATTTAAGATTTGATTGATAAAAGTTATTTCACTTCAAATAACACCAACAAATGAAGGAACCGCTATTAATATGATAGAAACTGATGAAGAATGGGCGGTAAGCAAGTCAGTAAAACAAGATAGTTTGGAAAAAATGAAAAAATCAGAGAAAGGTGTAACCTCTCTGAGAATAAACAAGGATCTCAAGTCCATGATGATGACCGCACCTTATCAGCCATTTCCAAAAAAGCCTTCCAAATTTGGTTCAATCTATGTTCAAATCAAAGGGAGCCGGTCTGAAGACAAGGCCAAAAAGGAGATTGATCAAGGATTATTGAAGCCACCAACTTGTTCCTAGCAGTCATTTCCTATGTGTGTAAAGCCTGCAAGCAACGGTCATGGGGATGGAATCGGGCATCCTTTCAAAGAATGTGACATGATCTTGGAAGAGTTTCCTAAGGCATCAGGAATCAAAAAGCTAAATATGGAAGAGTTCACTCATGATTCCCCGGTCACTGTGGTAGATGAAGGAACAAATTTAAATTTTCTACAAATCGGTGATGGTCTGGATGAGGCTTGAAACCCACCATTTATTTTTTTATTTCCCTCAGTATTTTTTTTACTGCTTTCCAAAAGGCATAGACTCGTATTTGTGCGAGCCATAGACAAAGTTTGTGAATGTTTTCAATTTCAGTGAAAACCTCATCTATCTAAAAAAAATCAACTGCTTTTTGCCTTTCATGTTTAAAATGTTAAATCTAACCTTGTTTAAGCATAATTTCAGTAAACAATTTAAAATCTGTCAATGTCATGTCATGTCATGAGCTGAATGAAAAATTAAGCAAATGATGATGAATTTGAAGAATATGAAGATTATGGTCCCCAAACATTTAATGGAGGAGTTACAATAATTTGATAAATAAGAGGAACCTAACTCGAGAAAAATTGGATTGGTAGAATTTTGGAGATGATAATCGAGTTAAAGAGACCACAACCAAAAGTGTACAGTTGATCCCTTCCTCCCTCGAGATAAGTACAAAAGAAAGTTCACACCAAATTGATGAAGACGTTCTGAAATCCACGTGGTATTATCCGGTGGAGCTTTGATTCCGTCCTGGATGGATGGCCAAGTGTGGCCAAAACTGGTCAACTCCGATGCTATCAAGAGATACTATGACTGAGATTGGTGTCTTCTAATTTTCTATAGCCACATTTTCTGAATTGTAATCATGTTTATGCTTTGTAGTAGCTCACAATTCCCTACCCTCTTTGTATGAACTACATTTGACCTGAATTCTCAAGAATGAGATACGTAGGCAGCCTGTGTCGGCTTTGGTCAATCCCTTTGAAAAAATTATCATTTCCTTTGCTACCTTGAACTACGTGATAACCTAAATTCTCAAGAATGATATACGTAGGCGGCCTTTGTCGGCTTCGGTCACATCTTTAAATATATTCATTCTCCCACTGTGAGTGTGGGAACTACATTTGACCAGATTGCTGCTTCAATGGGATACGTAAATGCCACAACGGCTCGATCATATCTTCCAAGAAATGGAAACTGGGGCAAAACTTTCGAGAAAGGAATCTCAAAAATTCAGAAGGAAAATATCATTCTCCATCAAGTTGGAATGCAAATTGTACCAAAGAGCAACTGAGATGAATCTCGAATCTCATAATCCCCACAGAGTGTCAAATCTCTTATCAACGGGATGAGATTCATCATGAAACCTTTAACTGGGGCATAAATTTTGAGTAGGACCTCAAATTTTTCACCAAGCTTCACTTATGAGTTTAAAGAAATCTTCAAGAATTCCCCAGAGATAAGGGTCTACTACAAAAATCTCCATTTGTAACAAAAGTCCGAGATGGACTAATCCCCAACTATGACAGATTTCTTGTAAGACCATTCTCAAACTCTCAAGATAGGATGCTAAAGGACCTCTAGAGCTCGCTAGTAGCATGTAAGATATGTTAAGGCCTCAAGTGAAGGGCGTTCATGCATGACATGATAGTTTTGACAAAGATTTTTTCAAACTATTTCTTCAAAATCACTATCTCTAAAAACTTAGTCAAAAAATCTTTACAAATTAATTTGTTCCTTTACAATTTGACTTTGTCTTACATCTACTGTGACCCGGGGAGTCGAAGAAGACAAATTACTGAGGATGAAAAAGCAAGGAGAAGAAGATCGAAGGAGGTCGATACAGATCAGTTTCACCAAAAAACTAATATTTTTTCTGTGGATGTAGGTTATCCCAAGAAGTGTCAGGGATAGGTGAAAATCCCTTATCATTCAGAATATTCAAAGCAATGCGATGAGATTAGGTTTTCAAGATCGGCAAGAAAGAGTTGAATCAATGGAAAGGGGCCGAAGGAGGTAGAGTTTCCTAGAACTGACAAATTTTCTTGTAGTTTGCAGAAATTACCAGATAAAGAGAGATCGATGACATCCTCAAATTCCCAGCAGATCAGAGATCACAATGAACACTTGATGTTTGAAAGTGGTATTTATAATTCTCCCCGGATACGGGTTCAACCATTCATTTACATTCAGAATAACCCCTTGTTTGTCTATCTACCTCGAATAGAGGAAGAAAGCTTGCAAGCAAAGTTATTTTGATTAACATTATGAATGCTTTCTTTAAAGCTTTTCTTAAACTTGACTGTGGTCACTAGTAAAAGCGATATTGTATCTACTAATCATTTGTATTGAAGCGCAGGTACACACAAAGGAATCAACGTGACAATACAAAAGCTAAAGGTGATATTTTCTGACAATTACCAAGAGGAGCCATTTACATGTTTATATTCGTCACAAGGACCAACATCCGCAAACCTCCTCATGGTCTTTATCTTATCAACTCAACATTTGTAAGCCACAACAATGGGAATGTGCAAAGTATTTAAGTCGCAGCAACGAGAATGCGCAAATTATGGCACTTCTAAGTTGCAACAATGGGAATGCGCAAGGTGTCTAAGTCGCAGCAGCGGAAATGCACAAATTTCAACACTACTAAGTTACAACAATGGGAATGTGCAAAGTGTTCAAGTCACGACAACGAGAATGTGCAAGGTGTCTAAGTCACAACAACGGGAATGTGCAAATCATGGCACTTCTAAGTCGCTACAATAGGAATACGCAAGGTGTCTAAGTTGCAACAACGGGAATGCGCACCGTGCTCATAAGTCACAGAAATGGGAATGCGCACCACACTTGTAAGCCACAACAAAGGGAATGTACAAAGTGTTCAAGTCGTTGTAATGGAAATGCGTAAATCATGGCACTTCTAAGTCACATCAATGAGAATGCGCAAGGTGTCTAAGTCGTAGCAGCAAGAATATGCAAATCTCAACACTTGTAAGCCACAACAACAGAAATGTGCAAAGTGTTCAAGTCACAATAACGGGAATGCGCAAATTATGGCACTTCTAAATCGCAACCATGGGAATGCACAAGGTGTCTAAGTCACAGCAGCGAGAATGCATAAATCTCAACACTTCTAAGTCACAATTATGGGAATGTGCAAAGTGTTCAAGTCGCAGCAACGGGAATGCGTAAGGTGTCTAAGTCACAGCAGTGAGAATGAACAAATCTCAATACTTGTAAGCCACAAAAATTGGAATGTGCAAAGTATTCAATTCGTAGCAATGAGAATGTGAAAATTATGGCACTTCTAAGTCAAAATAATGGGAATGTGCAAGGTGTCTAAGTCACAGCAGTGGGAATGTACAAATCTCAACACTTGTAAGCCACAACAATGGAAATTTACAAAGTGTTCAAGTCGTAGCAACGAGAATGCACACCAGATACAACACTTGCCATTCGAGATAAGGAAAGCATATAGTCTGAAGGAGGTCTGTAAGTTGCCATTTGAAATTGGACGATGAACTAGATTTCCCTGAAGTTGACAAATCAAAGGTTGTATGTAAGCCACATCTATGTCTGAAACCAAATAATGTGAAAGATTACCCATTATTGTACAACCCAAGAGTTATCTGTAAGATGCAATGATATCTGAAATTGGATAGTGTGAAAGATCACATAAGAATTGGTAGTTCAAGGATAATTCATAAGTCATTTGTTGGATAAATATGCAAGACTACTAAAAATCAATAGTCTGAGGGTTATCTATAAGTCGCGTCATATCCAAGTTGATTATGTGCAGGACTACACGAGGGCAAACAATCCAAAGGGAAATCTGTAAGTCGCGATACATCCTAAATTGGTTAGAAATGCAGGATTATCCAAAAACTGACAGTTCGAAGGACATCTATAAGTCGCCTCTATCCAAAGTCGGATAATGTGCAAGATTACTCGAAATGTAATTACCCTTCTAGTCATTTATGCATTTCTGCTATTCTTGTATTGTTAGAACTTGCCTGTAGCGGTCCCAAGTCATTTATGACTTGTTGGGACCAATGGTTCGGTACCCTGGCCGTGCGTTTGATCTTTATGGACATTTTCCTGTCTTAGAGCTGAGTCTTAACAGTTGAGTTATCAAAATCATGCGATAGTGATTTGCGATCGTATAACCTTAACCTTCGTCCCGTATCCAAGGCTTGCGAGCCTAAATTTGAGAATTTTATTAACATCGCGCGTATTTGAAAATATTTGATTTGAAAGTTGAAGTTGGTAAAAAGTTTTATTTTTCTAAAATTGTTTTAAGTATTTATGGGAAAAAGTACCTTTGTTATGACGTATTTGTGTATGTATTTATTTCATAAGAGGTTTATAAATTATTAATATTTTTAACGGAGTCAATACAAGTTGGTGAGCTAATCAGGTGGTTTTAAAATATTTGATTTAAAAGTTGAATTTGGTAAAAAATTATATTTTTACTGCCTTCCTAAAATATTTTAAATATTTATGAAAAATACTTTCGTTATGATATATTTGTGTATGCATCTATTTTACAAGAGTTTTATAACTTATTAATATTTTAACGGAGATAGTAAACTTAGTTATATTGAAAATTATTATTATAATGTAGTAGGTTTTATTTAAAATAATTTTTTATTAATTATGATATATTTAAAAATTTATATTTATTTTACCACAAACTTATACAATACCTGAATGTATATAGCGGGATAAATGATTTTAGAATGGACACCTCCACTCCACGTGTAAGTGGAAGGAGTGTCCAGCAAACATATATTGAAGAGGTGGAACCCAACTCTATCCTAATACATTATTTAGCATTTTTTGTACATATATAACTTTTCTTCACTTTGAAGTATGTTATCCAAACATTTAAAATGGTTGCTGCCCAACTTTATCATTATAGAAAGGGTAATCTTCTCCATTCAACCATTCTCTCTTTATAAGTGTATTGTTATAGAGATGCTTATGCATTTTGAAATAATTAGAAGTATCATTCTGGAGCTCTCTCTATATACATACGTGCACATCTTTAAGAAACCACAGGTTTTAGCCAAGGAGTGGGAAGAAGAAGTTAGTAGTGCCTTCGGGGTACGAGCGCTAAGAGGAAATTGATTATCTATGTCAAGTTATTCAAGCCGGAATTCGAGTTTGATTTTATTTTGTAGCTTTTCAGAGAGGTTAGAGCTTTTCATCGGATGATAGGTAGGTTATGGTTTAAAATCTTTAGACTTTGCATATATAGAATAAAATTGTACTAATGGGCATCCTTGGGTTGGGTTTACTAGTTTGGTACCACAGACCTTGACCGCTTTAATCATGTCTGATTCATTTTTCTTTCCTCCGATGGTTGTAGTATTTGTTTTAGATAATATTATCACCGTTGTGGTCCTGTGTGGCCTAATATTGACTCTAAAACATAGATAGTGGGATATTAGGAATGTCTGTGAGTCCCGGATATTGTTATTGTTACATAGCTAGCTATTTGTGCTGTAGAATGATTAAATCCTGTGTAGGGCCAAGAGGTTGATTGTGGGTCGTGGGCCACTGTTGTGATTGTGTACACCATTTATCATGCATATAGAGGGTTTCTGCATAATTTTACTATGGTTTTTGCTTCGGGCCTTCTATTGAATGATTTCTAAAACCTACATGGCCCTTGGGGTCCATTTTTGGTAAAAATAATTGCAAAGAGGTTTGATACCATTTTAACGGATCTTCTTAGGGTAACAGAAAATAAAAAGGATGTTTACCACTATTTCTACTAATACTAGGCTCGGCTGGGCTGAGGGTTAGACTTGTTTTACTACAGTTTTTATGATAATAGTAGGTTCAGCGGGGCCGTGCGCTAGAACTATTTGATTTACTGATTTAGACCTAGATACCCTCCGGGCAGCTTTACTTGGGGAGTTTCAAGATTGTAGGGCATCTAGTATGTTCATCGGGGGCCTCTATGGACCTCGCCATTGCGGATAAGAGGCTACATGCTGAGAGTGCCGGAGGGAGGATATACGGTGTAGTAGAGGTATACGGGTGTGACCTTCCATGGATCCTATTTTCTTGGCCTTATAGGACGCCAGAAGTAGGTAACATACATTACTATTATTATATCTAGTTCATTATGTTATCATATTGTTTGAGGTTCCACCCTTATTTGTTGTTTGCTGAGTGTACGCTCCTATAGTATGGGATGTTGGAGGGTTTGTCTTCACTTGGTTATGTTCCTCGGGTGTATTGGCACCTATTGGGACTGTAGGTAGATTTATTATTGCCTTATCGAGTCTTATGATTCCTTATGTTGATTTCTTATTGTATCTTGGTATTGAGACTAGTACTTTGTAGCTGGACTTGGTTATTATTCCTGTGTTCGAGCATGCTTTTGTCACTTTAATTTCCTCCTTCTCTTTTTTACTTGAGGTTACTGATATACCGCTCGTTTTCTATGAAAGTTCTATATATATTATTATAACAAGGATCCCAGGTGCGTTACTGCTTTCTTTCACCTGTGCATGCGATATGTACTCTAGTAGCTAGCTAGGTCTATTATTTTCTACTTGTACTCCTTCCGTGCTAGCTTCTATGTACTTATTTGTTGTTCTCTGTGACTATTTTCTTTTACTCTGATTATTACTGCTCTTTTATCTTATATGTGCCTAGTAGTCCTATGATACCTACTGGGTACCAGTTGCTTAGAAATTGGTGCTCATACTACAGTTCTGCATCTTTCTGGTACAAATATTAGTTGATCTTTCACCATTGATCGCGTTGGAGACTCGTGGAGATTTTGGATCTTCGAGACTAGGGTGAGCGCCTGACGACCAGGGCTTGACCATATCTCATCTTTTGTATTGTTACTCTTTGTATATTCCGAGATAGTTGTACCTATCTTTTGTTACTAGCACTCGTATTCTATTAGAAGCTTCTGTACGGTCGATACCAAGTCTTGGGGTTGGTGTAGTTTCTTTTTGTATACATTAAGGTTATTTCTTCTCTTTGTTCTATCTTTATATTCTGCTTCTGCTTATTCCTGCTTATTGTGCGTATTGGTTAGGTAGTAGCCTATTACTAACTATTTTGGGCTATGGGAATTGGTTCGCCTACTGAGGGTTGTAGGTGCCATCATGACCTGAGAAATTAGGTCGTGACTGTTGGTATCAGAGCTCTAGGTTCACCGGTGTCGTGGTACAGAAGCAAGTGTCTAAGTAGAGTCTCGCAGATTGGTATGATGACGTCCGTATCGTATCTGCGGGAGGTTACATGGCATTGTTAGGAAAAATTTCATCTTCTTGGCTCCTTATTGTGCGTTCCTGGCTCTATTGACTTCTAAACTTTGATTGTTTCATTACTTCTCAGATGCCTAAGGTGAGTTCGCTAGTAAGTGATGTCGAGGCTTCTGTGCCTATTACGTCAGTGCTTCTGTCAGCGCCAGGATTTCAGAGTGGGAGTTTACCGCATCAGATAAGGGGTGTAGGGCCAGCCCAGCCTCTAGTAGAGTTTCATGCTACCCCAGTTCTTCAGGACACCGTGGTTAGGAATCTGAGTCCTCCGGTGGGTGTTTCAGTACCTAGTTCTACAAGTGGTGCTTCGGTTACGGTTGATCTTCCAGTTCTTCAGCATAGTGGAATATCGGTATTGGAGTATGGGGCAAGATTTCATGAGATGGTTAGGCGTACTGCTAGGGTTGTACCTTTAGAGTTTGATCGAGTTTAAAGATTTGTTGGGGGTTTAATTTTACCGTTCTATTTGTCGACCGAGCATTTGGTTACAGTTGGAACGACCTTCCTTCAGGTAGTGGATCATGCTTGGGCTATCAAGGGTTTATGCTGTGAGGCTTACAGAGGTAGTGCTAAGAAATGTCATCGCCAGGACAATTCCCGAGGTTCTCAGACTTGAGGTAGGGGGTTCACCATCAAAGATAGGTTCCATTGCTTCTTATCTACCCGTCCAGTTTTAGTTACTACACATGTTTCAGAGGTTGGTGGTACAGGGCATGATGAGCAGAGTGGAAGTGGTACGGGCCAAATTCTTTGAGGTTCGCATTCAAGTTGTGTAGGACGTGGTGGCCAGTCAGGTTCAATGAGATCTTCCTGCCCATATGTGTTCAGTGGAATTTGTTTTCAGTGCGGTGGGAGTGGGCACTTTTATTAGGGATTGCCCCATGATCCCACCTCCCAATCAGTAGGGTTAGCAGATGTTATCTCCCAGGGCTCTAGTACCACCGGCTAGAGGTGGAGTGCAGGGTAGTAGGGGTGGTCTCCAGATGGTTAGAGGTGGCTTTCAGCCGGCTGGTTCAGGTATCCATCCAAAGTAAATAGGCACCATGCGTCGGGGCAAGGCTTCCTTAGGTTGCTATGGTTGTGGAGTGGTTGGTCACTATTTTAGAGATTGTCCCCGGTGTAGGACGGTTGAGCCATCAGCTTCGACTACTCAGTCCAGAATTAGATCCCGTCAGTTTGATGCCTTCTTGGGGGGCTAGAGTTAGAGGTTCCTGACATCATTGCTCCAGGTTAGGCTTTTGTTACTTTCAACTAGTGATAGTACTGCCCACGTTGCGATTCTATACCTTCTATCGTTTAATTGCTTATATGCCTACCTGCTATTTATTTAGTTGTGTGACTACTTGAGTTGTAGTGTTTATGCATTGTTTTCTTGGTAGTTTATTCTTTAGTAGTGGATGGGGGTGAGTTATTCTTGTGAGGTGTTTACCCGGAGTTGTAGCTCGTGAGTAGTTTTTGTTAGTCTTTTTCTGGTTGGTTTTGCTTCTAGTTCCATTGTAACTCTAGCCTTGTGTTGAGTCTTTCTTGTTGAGCAGTCCTAGATAGTTGTTGCCTAGGCTCTGATATAGTGTTTGCTAGGAGTCCCTATTTTAGTTTGGTATTACCGGTGGTTGTGCCGGAGTTTGAGCTCTTGTCTTGAGTTGAGAGGTGTTGGTTATGCCAGAGTGTAATTGATTGGTTTGGTTTTCTTGGGTGTTTAGAGTTGACCCTATTTGTTTGGTAGGTTTAGGAGGTTGGCAGGTATGTGGGTTATTCCCATAGTCTCCCTCAGTTTCTTATCCGATCGGGTTGTCTTATTGTTTTCCCAATTCCAGTTGGAATGAATTTCGATCGTAGATCTCTAGTTGAGCTTTTGATTGTGGCATTGTGATTGAGTTTTGACTATGGAATTGTGGCTAAGTGTTGCCAGTAAGAGTTGTAGGAGCTAAGGGAATAGCTTCAGAGTCTTCTGAGAAAGAATTTGTAGAATTTAATGTATTCTTGGAAAGGGTTTCATTTGGTTTTCAAAGGAGGGTAATGCCTCCTTATGTGTATTTATGTGTTCTAGTGGCTGACTGAGGTGGCGACCGAGATTTTTCTTTGGCTTGTATATTGGTGGCTTGCATCGACCTAGTTTCGGTTATGGTGTCATTCCCGTTGATAGATTCGAGGACAAAATTCTTTCTAGCCTGAGATTTAGGTAGTGGTCATTCCCAATACTACCTTTGGGAGCTTGTTGCATCGACCTTGGATTCCTTGTTATCTTCTTTGGGGGAAATCAAGTTTCAGTAGCATCTACGGATTGAGCAAATTGTGTATTCATGGCCTAGTGGCTCCAGCTCTATTAGTGTTCTTCGATGGTGGATGAGTCTACTCGTGGGTTCGACATGAGCATTGATTGGTAAATCGGTGATGGGTTTCAGGATCGTGTCTTAACCGACTACTTTGGGTGGTTCTTGGAGGTTTCCCTTTGGTTGCAGCATCCTTGTGCCGGAAGGCAGTGGGTGCGGGCAACTCAGCTTCTTTACTTTGGTTTCAAAGTGGTTGTTGACCTTGGACACCTAGTCCTTGGCTAACCTTTGTATTAGGCTGGACATTTTAGATTTCAGCGGTGTTCTAGATAGTACGAGGTTCCTTCTACCCTGGTTGGATAGATTCAGTGGCGTAAGTTTGAGAATCAGCGGTAGTGTGTTGTATGTTATCAGTTTGTGCATACTAAGACTAGCAAGGCTATTTAGGGATTCTAATGGTACTTGGAGACTTATGGTCACCTTCGTTTGCCGAGAGATTTGAAAGCTTGCTTAGTTAATTCTTCAAGGGTTGTCTTTTATGTGAGGTCTAGTATTGGTTAGACTCGTCCAGTATCGACTAGAAGTTTGGTATGTTATATGCTTCAGAGTAGGTGGTTTTGTGTGCTGATGAAGTAGAGCGGTTGATTCGATCCAAAGAGGTGAGTTGATGGTTTATGCACAATTTCTATGGCTAGATGGCAACCTTGAACCCCAGGCACTTTTACTTTGCCTTCGGGGTGTTTTGACTTGATATTCGTGGCATGGTTGATTTCTTCCTGAGGTGAGATTAGTAAGGCGATTTCAAATCCAAATGGTGTTCGAGTATTGGGAGTAGCAATAATATTCTTAGAGTTTGTAGCTTAGCTAATGATTACGGACTTCGTGGTAGGCTTACCACACTACTTGCAGGATCTTGGTTTTGGTTTGGGTCTGTTAGACAGATTGCCTGGTGCCTTCGTATTCAGTTGACTCAGATTTGGTCCAGTTCAGCGAGGTTGGTTTCGTTCTACAGTTTGGAAGTTCTCCGTCAACACTAGGTGTTCATGCATGCCTTTCCTAACCCTGGTGTGCAGACTTTAGTTGGGTTCAGTTAGCGAGTGGGTTGTTAGAAAAAAGTGTTCGTTCGTTGGTTGATGGTTAGTCGGGACAAGTAACTCCAGTTTTTGATGATATGCTATGGGTTGTTATCTTGGATGGCAAAGGCTAGTAGACTATAGCTTGGCTTGTAAAGAGTGTGAGCAAAAAGGGTGAATTCGTTCATGGTAGATTATAAATGGGAACTATGGATCTCTTGTGTGTCAGTTGATGCTTCGAGGGTGGTTTGAGTGTTCAACTTATGTGAAGCTTCCTGTTTGTGGTGCAAAAGGATTCATTTCAGAATAAAAAGGGTTTTGCAGATGAGCGGGTTCATGAGTTAGAGTTTTGGGTTGATGAGTTTTCTGGTAAATTGGTTGTGGTTTGAGGATTTGAGTTTGGTGAGTTGATCGCCTTGGTTCTCTGGTTTCGGTGTTGGATCGGTGCTTTCCAATTGTGATTCTCGAGGTTCAGTTTGGGTTGGCAGGTTCTTGGAGTTTTTAAGTTTAAGTTTGGAATCTAGCTTGGCTAGTGAGGAGTTTAGGCTTCGTTGCTTTTCGTTGGTTCTGTTCTGTTGGGTGCCGTCCGGTCGTGGAGGCTACCCGGGTTGTCTGAGAGAGTAGTGCGGGCTTCGTATCCGCTGTTCTTAGATCTCTAGTGTTTCCTTCTTTCCAGACTTTCGAGGACGAAAGTCTTTTTAGTAGTGGATGATGTAATGACCCTTCCGATCATTTAAGCATTTCTGCTATTCTTGTATTGTTAGAACTTGCCTGTAGCGGTCCCAAGTCATTTATGACTTGTTGGGACCAGTGGTTCGGTACCCTGGCCGTGCGTTTGATCTTTATGGACATTTTCCTGTCTTAGAGCTGAGTCTTAACAGTTGAGTTATCGAAATCATGCGATAGTGATTTGTGATCGTATAACCTTAACCTTCGTCCCGTATCCAAGGCTTGCGAGCCTAAATTTGAGAATTTTATTAACATCGCGCGTATTTGAAAATATTTGATTTGAAAGTTGAAGTTGGTAAAAAGTTTTATTTTTCTAAAATTGTTTTAAGTATTTATGGGAAAAAGTACCTTTGTTATGACGTATTTGTGTATGTATTTATTTCATAAGAGGTTTATAAATTATTAATATTTTTAACGGAGTCAATACAAGTTGGTGAGCTAATCAGATGGTTTTAAAATATTTGATTTAAAAGTTGAATTTGGTAAAAAATTATATTTTTACTGCCTTCCTAAACTATTTTAAATATTTATGAAAAATACTTTCGTTATGATATATTTGTGTATGCATCTATTTTACAAGAGTTTTATAAATTATTAATATTTTAACGGAGATAGTAAACTTAGTTATATTGAAAATTATTATTATAATGTAGTAGGTTTTATTTAAAATAATTTTCTATTAATTATGATATATTTAAAAATTTATATTTATTTTACCACAAACTTATACAATACCTGAATGTATATAGCGGGATAAATGATTTTAGAATGGACACCTCCACTCCACGTGTAAGTGGAAGGAGTGTCCAGCAAACATATATTGAAGAGGTGGAACCCAACTCTATCCTAATACATTATTTAGCATTTTTTGTACATATATAACTTTTCTTCACTTTGAAGTATGTTATCCAAACATTTAAAATGGTTGCTGCCTAACTTTATCATTATAGATAAGGGTAATCTTCTCCATTCAACCATTCTCTCTTTATAAGTGTATTGTTATAGAGATGCTTATGCATTTTGAAATAATTAGAAGTATCATTCTGGAGCTCTCTCTATATACATACGTGCACATCTTTAAGAAACCACAGGTTTTAGCCAAGGAGTGGGAAGAAGAAGTTAGTAGTGCCTTCGGGGTACGAGCGCTAAGAGGAAATTGATTATCTATGTCAAGTTATTCAAGCCTGAATTCGAGTTTGATTTTATTTTGGAGCTTTTTGGAGAGGTTAGAGCTTGTCATCGGACGATAGGTAGGTTATGGTTTAAACTCTTTAGAGTTCGCATATATAGAATAAAATTGTGCTAATGGGCATCCTTGGGTTGGGTTTACTTGTTTGGTACCACAGACCTTTACCGCTTTATTCATGTCCAATTTATTTTTCTTTCTTCCGATGGTTGTAGTATTTGTTTTAGATGATATTATCACCGTTGTGGTCCTGTGTGGTCTAATATTGACTCTAGAACATAGATGGGGGAATATTGAGAATGTCCGTGAGTCTCGGACATCATTATTACTGTTATAGAGCTGGCTATTTGTGCTGTAGAACGATTGGAGCCTATGCAGGACTGATAGGTTGATTGTGGGCCGTGGGCCACTGTTGTGATTGTGTACACCATTTGTCATGCATATAGAGGGTTTCTACATAATTTTACTACAGTTTTGGCTTCGGGCCTTCAATTAAATGATTTCTAAAACCTGCATGGCCCGTGGGGCCCGTTTTTAGTAAAAATAATTGCAAAGAGGTTTGGTACCATTTTAATGGATCTTCTTGGGGTAAGAGAAAATAAAAAAGGATATTTTACCACTATTTCTACTAATACTAGGCTCGGCGGGGCCAAGGGCTAGACTTGTTTTACTATAGTTTCTGTGATAATAGTAGGCTCGGTAGGGCCGTGCGCTAGAACCATTTGATTTACTGATTTAGACCTGGATACCCTCGGGGCAGCTTTACTTGGGGATTTTTGAGATTGCGGGGCATCTAGTATGTTGGTTGGGGGCCTCTATGGACCTCGTCGTTCCGGACTAGAGGCTACATGCTGAGAGTGTCGGAGGGAGGATATACGGTGTAGTAGAGGTATACAGGTGTGACCTTCCATGTATCCTGTCTTCTGGGCCTTATAGGACGCCGAAAGCGGGTAACATACATTACTATTATTACATCTAGTTCATCATGTTATCATATTGTTTGAGGTTCCTCCCTTTTTGGTTGTTTGCTGAGTGTACGCTCCGGTAGTATGGGATGCCGGAGGGTTTGTCTTCACTTGGTTGTGTTCCTCGGGTGTATGGGCGCCTGTTGGGACTGTAGGTAGACTTATTATTGCCTTATCGATTCTTATGATTCCTTATGTTGATTTCTTATTGTATCTTGGTATTGAGACTAGTACTTTGTAGCTGGACTTGGTTATTATTCCTGTTTTCGAGCATGCTTTTGTCACTTTGATTTCCTCCTTCTCTTTTTACTTGAGGTTACCGGTATACCGCCCGTTTTCTGTGAAAGTTCTATATATATTATTTTAGCAATGATCCCAGGTGCGTTACTGCTTTCTTTCACCTGTACCTTCGATATGTATTCTAGTAGCTAGCCAGGTCTGTTGTTTTCTACTTGTATTCCTTCCGTGCTAGCTTTCGTGTACTTATTTGTTATTCTCTGTGACTATTTGCTTCTACTCTGCTTATTATTGTTCTTTTATCTTATATGTGCCCCGTCGGCCTATGATACCTACTGGGTACCAGTTGCTTAGCAATTGGTGCTCATACTACACTTCTTCATCTTTCTGGTGCAGATATTAGTTGATCTTTCACCGTTGATCGCGTTGAAGACCCGTGCAGCTTCTGGATCTTCGAGACTAGGGTGAGCGCCTAACAATCGGGGCTTGACCATAGCTCATCTTTTGTACTGTTACTCTGTCACGGCCCAATTTCTCGGTCATGATGGCACCTATAACCCCCCAGTAGGCGAACCAATCCTTGTAGCCCGGAACGGTTAGTAATGGGCTACCTTCTAACAGTTTAAGCGGAAGATTCGGTAAATAAGCGGAAGCAAGGGCATAAGGAGAAGAAAATAGATAACAAGAGTAATAAATATAAAATGTGGAAACTAAGCCAAACCCAAAACCTGGTGTCAAAGCGTATAAGAGCCGAACTACATCAGGAGTACAAAGGTCCAAAAGTAATATATACACAATGTCTCCGAAACTATAAGAGTACAAAATACACCAAGGATAACTAAAGTCATGCTCTGAACGCTAAGAGCTCACCCTCAACCTGGATGATCCAAAAACTGCACCCGCACGAGTCTCCGACGCGCTAACGGCGATGGCCCACCCTAGGATCTGCACCAGAAGATGCAGAGGGTAGGGTGAGCACCAAATGTGAAGCACAAGGTACCTAGTAGGTATCATAGGCCGACTAGGCACATACAAAGTAAAAGGGAAATAGCAAACAAAATAGAAATAAACAGCCACAGAAATCAACGGTAAAGTACACAGGAAGTAGCACAGAGGGAAGACAACAGAAAGCAACAAGCAAGGCTAGCAAGTAGATTATATACATGGCAAACACAGGTGAAAGTAAGAACGAGGCACCTGGGAACCTCGCCAAAAAATAGTACATAGGGTAAGTTCTAACAAAGGGCGGTATACTGGTAACCTCAAGTATAGAGAAGAGGAGGGAAGGATAAAGTATACATGCTCGGTAAACAGAATAGATAACCAGACAAACCATATCACACTCAATCCAGCAGTAACAGCCTAGCAAGTCCAGTTCCACACTTATAACCGTAATAGAGAACAATTCCATAATAAAGTAAATAGAGTCTACCTACAGTCCCCCGGCTGCCCATAAAACCGAAGAACGCAATCAAGTGAAAACAAACCCTTTGGCATCTCATTCTACCGAAGTATACAATCAATAAACAGCAAACAAGGGTGGAATCCCGAACAATGAATGATATAATGTATGAAAATCTCAGGGTGAAATAGAAACTCTGTATACACCTCCTCCGGTGCCGATCGGGCCCAGCAGGCAGGTTCCATGGAAGGACACAACCCATATACCTCTACTCCACCGTATACCCTCCCCCCGGCACACGCAACCTAAAGCCTCAGGCCCGGAGCGACAAGGTCCATGGAGGTCCCGGACCCCCTTACTAAAACTCAGAATCAAAACGTGTCCTTCGGAATCGATTCTGGGTTCAAGCTAGTGGCTAAGTCTCAAATATGCATGCCTAGACCCTGTCTAGGACTAAAACAGTGAAAAAGATGTCTCAAAAACCCTTCCAATGGTTCCCGGGAACAACCGGGTCCAAAACAGTAGTAAAAACATCTCAGATGCTCGACCCGACCGAGCCTGATATCATTTCAAATCAGTAAGAAAACTCAGCTAGCACTCCGACCCGGTCGAGTCTAGCAAAAGTAGTAAATTGTGATAAAACCGTATTTTTAACCTTTTTTTACCCCAAGAAGATCCATGTATCAAGTCAAATCATTTCCAAATCCAATTTTATCGAAAACAGGCCCCCGGGGTCATGCAAGGTTTAGAAAATTAGTTTCCATAAGCCCGAAGACAAAAACCATAATAAAACATGGAAAAACCTCTTTATATGCATGGAAAAGATATGATCAACCCAAATAGCTGTCCGACATCTCACAATCAACCTAACGGCCCTGCACAGGCTCCGAAGCTACTCAGCAAGCATAACCAGCCTAGAAAAATATTTCTATGTCTGGGACTCGCGGACATTCCCAATAATCCCACCTTCTATGTTCCAGAGTCAACAAGACCTCACGGGGTCACAAGGGTAATAAATATATCAACTAATAGGAATACTACACACAACGGAGGAAAGAAATAGGACGAATCATGGAAAAGCGGTCAAGGTCTGTGGTACCAACTTAATAACCCAACCCAAGGATGCCAACTAGTACAATTTTACCCGATATATGCGAAGTATAGGGAGTTAAGCCATAACCTACTTGTCGTCCAATGACAAGCTGCGGGAACGACGATATCCGAGGCAGAGCTGCTCCGAGAAGCTCCGAATGAGAATCAAACTATCAAATTCATGAATAAAATGTTAAGACGAGTCTAACGATACCCATATTGCTACAATTGTAGCCGGGTCAATATTCGAGTCAAAAATAGGCCTGCGGGGCCCACAACTCGAATCTAAAAATGAAAAGAACCACGATGACCCCAACGATGCCAAGAAGGCATGCTCCAAATTTGAGCACAATTGGACAAGGGAAGGTCACCAAAATAGCCCGCCCAAGTTGGGGATTAAAGAATGGAAATTTCAAAAATAAAAACAGAAATTGGGCAAGAATTACTTACCTCAAAGATGGAATTTCAAGCCTAGATGGACAATCCTTTACTTTCACAAAGCATGCACAAGCTAGGGGCAACCACTACATAAGAATTTCCAAGCTTTGGTAGGAGCAACAATGGAGGAAATTAAAAAAATTCAAGGGAAGCTAAAAGGAACAAGTAGGGAAGATGACTTACCAAGAATCGAAAAAACACGAAAAATCCACAAGCAATTGATTCCCCAAGGATTATAAATGATCAAGAGCAATTTTGGTAGAGATAAAAATGAGTTTAGAGTGAGAAAAGTGAGGAGAAGTGGATGGAAAAAATGAATTTCCAGTTATTTATAGCTGTTGGCCGCAGCTGATTTTCTGCAATTTTCTGCGATTTAAAAAAAATCAACGGGGCATTTCGGGCACAATCGAAAGCTGATATTCAAAAACTAATAATACTAGTAGAGTGGAAACGACATTTCAGACTCAACAGAATCGACGAAACTTCCATACGAGGTCATTTTGGAGAAATGTTGACCCAAGTCAAAACTAATGAAAATGAACTCAAAGGCTCGAAATGAGTCCGACTCACCCAAAACCCGAAACAACTATCTTCCTAGCCTAAACTCAACATTTCAGAGCTTATGGAATCATTGGATTTCGAATCCGACACACCGATCATCGAAAGTCACCCGAAGTTACACTTTCAACTCCAAATGGCCTGAAAACTGAGAAAACTACACAAAACCCACACCGGAAGTTCTCAGGCCTCAACTAAAGGTCCAACTAGACCAAATAATAGAACTGTCAGAATAAAATTTCGAGCACGTTATCTAAGAATGTTGACCAAAGTCAACGATATTCTAAGTTTAAGCTCTAAAATAGGCAAATGGCCAAAACGACCAAACGAACAACCAGGGCACCAAACTACCGGTCCTAGCAAGCCATAAATGACTTGGGGACACTACAGGAAGGCTCTAACAGTACAATGAATGCATAAACGTGAAGATGACCGAAAGGGTCATCACATACTTTTTGTATATTCGGAGACAGTTGTACTTATCTTTTGTTACTTCTAGCACTCGTATTTTATTAGAAGCTTCTGTATTATTGATACCAAGTCTTGGGGTTGGTGTAGATTCTTTTTGTATATATTAAGGTTATTGCTTCCGCTATGTTCTATCTTTATATTCTGCTTCCGCTTATTTCTGCTTATTGTGCGTATTGATTAGGTAGTATTCCATTACTAATCATTTTAGGCTACGGGAATTGGTTCACCTACTGGGGGGTCGTAGGTGCCATCATGACCTGAGAAATCAGGTCATGACACAAAAGCTGATGATTCGAGGAATATCTGTAAGCTGCCTCTATCCAAAGTCGGATGATGTGCAAGATTACCTGAGGTTTGATAATTCAAGGGATATCTATAAGTCACGTCTATACGAAAGATGCGCAAGACTTACCCAAAGTCATATGCAAAGATTATCACTGATAGCCAAGATGGCTATCATATCAGAATCTATTGCAAGCGGTCGCAAAGACCATCCTATTCAATAGCCAAGAAGGTTATCACATTCAAAGAATTATCACGCTCAATTGCCGCGAATGCAATCATGTGTGACAGCCGCGATGGCTGTTATGTCTATTATCACAAGGTTGTTACAAATGGCTATGAGGGATGCACTTTGATATTGGGTCGACCCCCATAAGCTGTCTATATATTTGTTTGCTCACTCAAGGGCCTGCACTTGAAATTGTGTTTGGGTCGACACCCATAAGTGGTCGATATATTTGCTCGCCCACTCTAAGGCATACACTTAAAATTGAATTGGGTCATCCACCCCATAAGTGGCATATTCATGTGGAGACGTCCACCTCTTTTGGTATATTTATATATTTGCCAATATGATGCTTACTTTGCTAGTGGTCATCCGCCCTTAAAAGTGACCATTAGGCTAATTGCATACTATTTCACTTTGCTTTTTTGTTCATCCTAAATTGCAATCATTAGGCTAACCCTGTATCTATGAGATGCCTATTTTGCATTATTGAGCCATCCAATTTGTTACAGTTGGATTAATGTCGAGCCATCCACCTTGTTACAGTTGGATTAATATTGAGCCATCCATCTCATTACAGTTAGATTATCAACACTTGTAAGTCGCAACGATAGGAATGCACAAAGTGTTTAAGTCACAGTAATGAGAATGCACAGGCAGCCGCAAAATTATCATATACTGCAAAATACTGCTTTTTCTTGTAACAGGTGCCAGGAAAGAAAACATCTCCACCCGAGCAGGTAGTACACATAAATATCGTGCGAACTACGCTAGAAAGGACATCGCACAACACAAAACTTATTCTTAATGAACTAGGACATAGTCCAAGGAAGAGGTAAGACAAAAAAACTATCTCTCCATATGGAATTATGTTACCACTAACGAAACCACAGGTGCGGACGACACCAAAAAGGATGCAGCATAACGTGGAACTTTTTCTTAGCAGCAAACTGGGACATAGTCTAGAAAGGAATATTAAATTTTTTGCACGCGAGTTGAGGATCGACTTTTACTTCAATCAAACCACACCCCTATAAGAAGGCATATGTGTATTTCTTTATTGTTTCAGTTTTGGTTTCGCATTCAGAGTAATTTTTGAACTCACTCTGCAAAGCAGTATCCCTTCTCTTCAAATCTGGGTGACAATACACCCGAGTTCTGGAAATTATGTCCAGGTAAATTCTTGTTTATGGGTGTGAAGCGTGCCACATTAATAGTTGAGAGGTTGCAAGCCTCTTTTCCCATAACTCAATTATGTGTCACTCATCCCGAGCCAAATGTGGTCTTAAACATAAAGATTACCTTTTCCACCGATTGAGTCAAACTACAAGAAGCCTGATTCCCTAAGTCCTTGTATATGTAGGCAGGATCTATGTTAAAAATTTGGCTGCATTCCAAACTCCCCCCAATCCTCTTACTCCCCGACTTTTCGATTTCTCCGTAATCTGAAACCAGGATAATTTAGAATTCTTTCAAAATCGTGCGTAAAATCAAGCGTCTTGAACTACAAGTAGCCTGAATTCTCATATAACCTGAGATATGTAGGAAACCTGATGCCGGGGTCCAACCATAGTTCCTTTAAATTCGTGCTAAAGCCAACCGCTTCTAAGAGATGAAGCAGTGGTCGGACAAAATTGGGATCGTCAATTTCCTTTACCCAAGGTTCATTACACTCACCCTACCCAAAGGGAGGGGCAGTTGTTGACACCTAATTTTTGCCCTCCACTATTGCATTAATTATAGGGCTTTTATTTGAACAATTTTTAATAATTAATTTTGCAATTAAATGAATTTTTCAAAATCTATCCTAGAGAATATTCTATAATTTTCATGAATAAACATGCGTCTACGTATATTCATAATATATATAGATGTATATTATTTTGTGAATTTTAATAGATATTAAAAGAATTTTTTCAAAATTTTTTCAAAATATTTTAAAACTGTCTATTTTGGTCAAAAATGATTTAATCGGGAATTAAATTGTGAAATTGGTGTTTCATAAACTCATAATTATAATGTGATAGAGAATTAATTATTTTAATTGTTTAAATAATAAAAGCTCAAGTAATTAATCATTTAATTCATCCCTATTCTAATTACGGCCTAATTTCTTTGAATTCATTCAATTGGGTCCTATTTTAAATCTAATTTGGCCACAATCTTAATCATTTGGCCATAATTTAAATTATTTGGTTATCAATTCAACAAAATCTTGCCACATTTGCAAAGCAAAGTGTCCAAATCCTTAAACCACTACTTAAATCCCTTATCAACCATTTCCCCGCCCAAATTAACTCCCACCTGCCCAAAAAGTTTCCCCTGACCCGGTCCAGCCCACACCTTAACACCCTTATCACTCCTCTTTCTCCTTCTCTTCAACAGATGACCAAATGAACCCTTATCCTCTCTCTCTTCTTTGTCTCTCTCAACGAACAATAACATAGAATACAAACTCCGTTAAATAACTCACCAAAAGATTCCTTCAACGGCCTCCAAATGATGCCAAAATAATTCAATCTCCATCGATATTCCCTCCATCTCCATCAAATCCTTGAGCTAGCAGACCCAGAAGCTTCTCAAATCTTGTAGAACAATTACACCTCATTGCTCCAACGATTTCAATCCCTAAAATTGTGGAGAGGAAAGTTTGAGATCATCGGTGTATGATCAAAATTCGTACCCTCCAGGTATATGCGTGTCATCATCAAGAAGGGTCTAATTTTGGGAATTCAAATTTTGAACCCTTATCCAAAAATTTCCCCCAATGTTTCCCCCCAAATTCCACCCGTTGGAAGCCCAAAATTTCCCCCTATATAAACCTCCATTGTCCACTGTTGAGGATGGTTTTTTGGGTAGCAAAATCATAGAGAGTCCTTTTCTCCGATTTTGGGGAAATCTGGAAAATCGAGGTGAATTCAAAGTGAAAGTCATATTGTTCTTGAGTATTTTGTGGTCTATTTTCTCCTACTATTTGAAAATGAAGAAATTTCAAGTTCTTAGTTCATTGGAAAGTCGATAGAAAATCTTGACTCGTCGTACCAGCTTTGCTACCCAGAAAAAGGTAAAACTTCTTGTCTTCTTGTCCCTAATACGATTATAGTTATATTTTACTTCGTTGTTTGGATTGTTGTAATATAGTAATCTTCTTCACTATTGTTACATTGCTGTGTTAATTAGAAAATCGTCCCAGGAGTGTTAATGTGTGGGTATTGATTGCAATATTTTTAGTATAAAAGGTTAAAAGACTCTGAATTTGTTTACGTAATTGGCGTGACTGCTAATCTTCTTTTGTTTTCTAAATCATGATCTTTACTTATGGCCAAATCTTGCACGTTCTATAAGATTTTGAACAAGTTAAATGATATTCCTTCAACGTAAATTGGTGTCAAAATTAAAGTGCATAAGGAAAAAAGGTTCTCTTTCTCTTAGTGAACTTGGTCTTCATATTCCCATTTTTATAGAATGTTTGATTGAGTATGATTGTCTGCAAGTTTTCTCTTGTGTACACACTTGAATTCTCTTAGTTAAAAAGTTATTTTGTCCCAGTAGCCTAAGTATTGAATAAATTTAATCAAGTATGAGTAGTCTCTGGACTTATTTGAAATAAGATTCTATTGATTCTTTATAGACCTCTGAAGACTAATTACAACAGGCTAAGTATGAAATTGAGTAACAAATCAAGGAAGTAAAATCATAGTCTATGAGATGCTCCTTCGCGGCTAGTTATGATTAATATGAATTTTCTGTTCAAGTTGCCGATTAAATGCATGTTTTTCACTTAACTTGTATGCTAAATTGGGTTGCTGGCCTCTACTTTAGTAAGTTTAATAGTACTACTGAGATATTCAAGTACCCATGAATTGGTTTCAACCCATGAATTTACTGTTCTGGACTAGTAAAATTTTGCAAAAGTGTTTAAAGATCCAAATTGGGTTTCCAGCAGCTTAGTATATCAAGAAATAAGCTTTGATAAATTACCCAGGCGCTTACACATAACTTATCGTAAGACGCTTGTGCCTTTTGTGTTCACTCTACTAGTTTTCTGTCCTCTTCGTTCTTCAGTTGTATTAGTTTGCTTAAATATGACTTGGTGATTATTCTAATTTTGAATGCATTCCTATGGCAATTCTAGATAGTCATCCTTTATTTTGTTTTCTTGGCATGAACTCATCTGAGTCCCATTTGGACTCTCCCACTTCTTGCATTTCATGTTGGGTCAAGCCCAACAACCTCGAGAGTCGAACCAAGCCTAAAATAGGCGAATATACAGTAATATATGGAGAAACGCACTGGAATACAGTGTGTATACAGCAAAACACAAAGAGAAAGGTTGCAATATACAGTCGATATACAACTGCAGAATTGACCAAATCCATGAAATTGAAGTCCAAATCTGGACAGTATCCAGTTCTTCTCTCCTCTCTCTTTATTTGTAATTATTTATGCTTGATTATATTAACACTAACTTGATTTAACTTAGTCTAAATAAATTCCCAAAGTATTGCTATTTTAATCTTTATCCTTGTATTTTTGTTTCACTTGTTTGAATTTTCTTGCTTAGTTTGTATTTGTCAAAACAGATTAAAAATGAACTTTGTTTAGTTTGTATTTGTCAAAACAGATTAAAAATGAACTTTGTATCAATTACCCTTTAAAGAATTAAAAAATTGAATTTTTCTTTGACACAAAAATATTCTTTTCTTAAACTTACTCTCTTTAACTTCAAATTTTTCATAAAATTAGTTGAAATAATTCCTTAACTTTCTCGCTTATTTAAGTTAATATTTTCTTAAAATTATTATTTGGTAGAATAAAAATCACCCTCTCCTCAAAATTGCTCTTACTCTTACAATTTTGATCATTTTAGGACTTATTCAAGTTTCTAAAAAATTGCTTTTAAATAAAGCTTCTTTTATTTGATTAATGTAATATTTTAATCTTTTAAAAATAAAAGCTTTCAATCCTCACTAATTTTCTTGACTTAAATTTATCTCTTCCTTCAAAAATATGGGTTTCATTTTCTTCAATACTTAATAAAATAAGCCTCTTAGAAGTCCTTGGTTCAAAAAGGGACTTTTCGATTTGAATAATCTTTGTTTTGAATTATAATTGTTCTAAATAAGCTAAACTTTCTTAAATTCGAATCTTTTCAAATGAATTTTCTTTTAGTCAAAATATATTATTTTTTGCCTTAAAATTAAGTGATAGCATTTTTTCTTAAATTTTCTTCATAAATCTCAAATATTTTTATTTATTTCAACTCTTTCAAAATTAGTCATTTTCAAGTTAGTCAAAATTATTTTGGTCAACTATTTTAAATGGACGTTCTTAAGTGCCTTAAAACCCTTCTTAATACGTTACTTGAACCCTTACCCATTTTCTCTAATTTCAAAGATTTATTTCTATTTTTAAGTCTTTGAAATTCTTTTAAGTTTTCTTAATTTCTTTATAAAAATTAAGTGGCGACTCTGTGTTGTTTTAGAATTATTTTTGAAACTTTCTCTTAAGTTTGAAATAATTTTTAAAATGTCAAAAACTATTTTTATTTTTCTTTTACATTATAAAAATCTGAAAAGGGATAAAACAGATGGAGCAGGTCCAGATGACCTCTTATAAAAGAATGACTTGTTCCCATAACTTGTCCGCTGGTGGCTAGTTTTATTGTCGGTTGATCTATCTTTCTTCCTCTGGTGTTCTTCCTTATTCTTCTATTTTTCCTCCTCAACCTGGTGGGCATACACCATTAACTGGGCTATGTCCGTGTTATTAATTAATAGTGCACTTTTTCACTCCTTTTTCACATGCTTAGCAGCCCTAGACATAAATTTTCTCATCCTAGCCCTCATCATGGAAACTATCTCTAGAGAATAATAGGACAATTGATGAACTTGAGGCTATACTCTCTCACACTTATGGTACCTTTCTTGAGCTTCATAAACTCATCAGCTTTGTCTTTACTCAACTCCTAGGGAAAGAAGTCATCAAGAAAAGCATCCATAAAATCTCTCTATTCGGTAGGAGTCGCATCCTCACCATGAGTCAACTCATATTGGTCATATCAAAGATGAGCAACATCTTTCAGCTAATTGGAGGTAATATCAACCCCCGCTTTCTCACTTTCATGCATCACTCTTTGGATTTTTTGGATTTCATCAATATAATTTTGAGGGTCCTCTTCAACCTTGGACCCTGTAAACTTGGGTGGATTCATTCTGAGAAACTCATGAATATTCAAAGTGTTGGAAGAGTCATGAGAACTGGAACTAATAGATCCTAAATGTAGGGAATGAGATGTTACAATCTATGTGAGCATCTAAATGGCTTCATTGAACTCTGCATTAGTAGGATTGGCGCGAGGTGGCTAAACAGTAAGTGTCCTGGGACCCCTTACTGGGCTTGATGGCACAGGTAGAGCCTCATTACTAGCATTTTTACTAGCAGAGCAGCCTTAATTCCTAGTATGCATCACATGTGTTGCAGGCATTATTGTATCATTTTCCCCAGTAGGGATGTCATCTTTGGCAGTAGCTCTCTGACTGGTGGTCCTTTTTGGAGGCATGATCTGAAATGCACGAATTAGAAAGTTTTCATAGAGTTCAACTTTATTGTATGAAACAAAGGGAGGTACTTCCTAATATCATGTAGCTTCCTTATTTTAAGTGTGGCTCGTTTCACACTCATAAGAAGGACTCTACTAGAAACAACTTCATAGACACCCTAGGACAATTGAACCTAGTGCTTTGATAGAAAGTTTGTCATGCCTTGAGCTGAGACCTTGAATATGGCTGGAACCCAAGATCATTGTTGGGTTGAGTAAACTTCCCGGCATACATCATGTGCACTCTACTATAAAGTGTGGAAGAAGCATGTAAATCATGAAGATAGAGAAAATTGAAATCCATTTCATAAACTATAAATAGAAGACATGAGTTTGATAACCTGAAGACATGTGAAGCAAAACTGAAGGAAATATAAGTCAGACAACTACAACTGTCTACAAAGACTCTAAATAATGAACCAATGTCACCGGGATAAGGCCTCTAACATAACATAATAGCTTAACCATACCAATCTATGAGACTAAGCCTCTAGAAAGAATGGGGCTCACGAATAGTTAAACTGGGTGAACTTAGTAATGCACTAAGCCATGTGCCTGCGTACCTATATCTGTATTATGAAATGATACAGCACCAAAGACGTTAATATATGGAATGTATGGTATATAAAACTAGGGAGGGGAGAACATGGTATGATACACACATGGAATTAAAATGATATATTTATAATAGTAGGACATGAGGCAGACATAGACATGGATCAATAATTATGGAGAATACAATGTACATTAGCATCTTTAAATAACTGTGGAAATTGTTTTTATAAGTGACATGAATTCATAAATACACTAGGGGTTATATGGGTTTGATCAACACACGATCGACTAGGCACTAAACCGTGTTTGTCACATTATTTGGTAGGTTATGTATCTAACAGCGTGAAAAGCATGCCAAATCATCCTCATTAGGGAAACATAAAAAGGGTCATCCAAACTTGCAAACAAAATGACCCATACCTACGTTGGCAAACGTAGTTTAGGTAATGATTCCCTTTCAACTCACATATTCTTGGTCAACTATCTAAATCCATTGAGCACATATTAAATAATTTTGTCCCTTTGTAATCATATTCATAAATTGCCAATTTGGGTTAGATCAGGAGTTAACCACATTGGGTTCACATCCATACAACCAATTAACCATTTTCTTGGTCTGAGATTCATGAAAGTTGGTACCTTTATACCATAGCTAAAACATCTCAAGGTGTCATTACACAAAAAAAGGGTTATAGAATGTATAGGTCATTTAACACAGCTTGTACTTAGAGAGTGTTCAGGAAATCATGTTAGAACATAAACCAAGGGTCCACATCATTACATTGAAAAACAATAATAAGAGGGTTCATTATAAAAAGAGATTCATGTAAATAGTTTAAAGAAACTGATTTCGCAATTTGGGTTTTATAGGGTTCATAGGACTCCATCAAGGTTATGAATTGATAGTTATCATGTTTCAAGGGACTTCACAAAGTTCATAGGATTCATAATTTCACAAGTACAAGTAGAGAGAGCCATGGAAACATACCACTAAGTCAAGCATGGAAGAAAAGACATGGGTAGAGTACTTATCGTCAAATTTACTTAAAGAATTCAAGAGGCACTAGATTCATAAAGGTCTTTTCTAAACCTAGGTCATCACAAAGACTCATCATGACATGAGAGCGATGCAATTTTAGGGACTACATGAAGTTGGATAGCCTTATATACCTCGGAGAAGGAGAACTTGAAGGGAGAGTTGGGGAAGAACATTGCTTAACTTCTAACATTGATTTTCTCTTAAAACCCTTGAGTTGGTGTTGGAGAGGATAAAGAGGGGTGATATGTATTTAAAATTAGTGTTTCTAACTGATAAAAGTGAGTTTTAATCGTGCAAGAGGGTACCCAAAAGGTTACGGATGAAACTACCTCCAAAGGGGCTAATTACCTTGAACCATGCTCGAATTGTCCTGAGGCATCACCTAGGGCACCACCTCAAGCCTTTCGAGTAGTGGATCAAAGGCTTCATATGCCCCTCTCTCTCATGTGCTACAACGATGCCTAGGGCATCGCCCGGGGCATTACTGTAGTGCATTTTATCACTCCAGGTGAATTTTTCTTCCCTTAATGCATACACATAATCCCGAGTTAGTTTCTAACTTATGTTTGTGCCCAATAAACCCAATTTCAAAGCTTCAACACATAAATAGATGATTCAAAGTATTACCCAAGATGCAATGTGTTATAATAAGTTGCAAGGGAATCAGTTTACATGCAGTATATGTTTTGTAATTCCTCAATAGTGTGATACATGCTTTAGAGTTTGTCTATTTATGTGTTTCTTACTTTAAAGCTTATCCAATACCTATTACTTTCTTAAAGTTTTTCAAATGCATGTTTTTTTTTAAAATAATTATTTACAAGTTGATGTTATGAGTAAACTGATCGTAAAAAAGGTATCATATTATATTAGTGGAGTATATGCTGAATATTTTATACAAAAGGCTTATATGCTACATGAAGACCTGTATGCTAGATAGACTGCAAAATATGTATTAAGATTCGGTGGAGCCATGAGGTAACCTGTAGCTATAAGGGAAATATAGGTCTATCAGATTAAGTCATTAAAGAGTCAGAAAGTATGTGTTATAAATTATGTACTTGTAAAAGTATTTGTGGTACATATTTTATGGTTTACAAGTATACATTCTTCCCATTGTTATTGTCACGACCCAAAACCTGGCCATGATGGCGTCTACATAACCCCCTAGTAGACAAGCCTAACCCAAACACGCGGAAGACAATAAATAATAATTAAACTAAAGGAAAGTGGAAGGCATAAACGAAAAGACAGGGCCAATAGCATATATACATACCATCGTACAAATTATACATAAGAAGGCCCTAAAGTGACCAACGAGACAAAACAGACTCGAGAACCAATCCAGACCTGGTGTCACTAGTACAAGAGCGACTAAAGTAAGGAGTAGCTATACAACAGATGTTGTCTATCGAAAATACAAAATATAGACAGAATGTACAAGATGGAAAGCATGTAAAGTCTCCAAAAGCGCCGGGAGCTCACCGTGATCCGAATAGCAACGGGTCTCAAACGACAAGATATCAGCGAGGGTGGATCGTACTAGGTGCTGCATCAGAAAAGGAGATGAAGAGTGTAGTATGAGTACCAAGACAATGGGTACTCAGTAGGCATCATAGGCCGACCGAACGCAGAAAGAGAATATATATAAATAGTTTACAGGAAAGCATCTAACTATATAGGGATCCACCTAAATCTAGTTATAAAGCCAAAGACATGCCAATAAACCAACAAAAGAAAAGGAAAACAACATCAAGCCTACCAGAGTCAATCCACGTGCCAAAGCAAATGCAATGCGGTGCACGATGATGCATGTATGAATGCAATATAATATAAACTTGGAATACCGCATCAGGCGATCGAAATACCGCATCGGACTATGCATATATATATGTGAAATAGTAAACTACCCAGAATAATGCATCGGGGGTCCAGAATACCGCATCGAACTATATAAGTATATCCATATATATGCACAAAATAGTATTTCCTCATTTTTCCTTCTAAAAACCAAGGTGATACTCAAAATAACTCGATTTAGTCCAAAAAATGATCACAACAGTAATAGGGCCTCCTTTCAAACCAAAACCTTTGAAAATCGTTTCCCTATTGTACCAATGATATGCCATGCGATATGAATATGAATGTTCACAAACAGAGGAAAAACCACGCCATCAGATCAAACAGGGCATGAATACCCTCCAAACCAAGAGAACTAACCTGGAACTCCGCCCAAATCCTAGCCATGGCCTCAGGCCCACAGTTACACACAATGATAGAATAAAGCAGTAAAGTGGAAATAAAAGTGAAAACCAACGGGAAAACTCTATTCTACCTCTAAGGCCTCCTAAAAGCATGCTAAGGATTCTATACTAGTCACATAGAAGAAGCAAGCTCCTAGGCTAAGGATAATATACAGTTCTAGGCTAAAAACCCAAAATGGCCAATTAACATGATAAACAGGATTCAAGCCTAAAGTCTATCTAAAATCCAACCTAGAATTCTAGTAACATACAAATATATATTATCTAACTAAACTCAGTCTAAAAGGTAAACCATAACCTACCTCGGGGCCGACCTGCATGCACGAACCATCACTCATGTGCCTTTCTCTTCCGAACAACCTCAGAAAGCTTCCATGCTATCAAGAACATAATCTAGGTGTCAAGACAAGAAGAACAACATCCATATTGCTATATAGAAAAATGGGCTAGAAATCGGGTCGAAAAAATGACCCTCGAGGCCCGCGCAATGAAATAGAAAACAAAAATCACAACTATGCTCGTGGTGGGTTAAGGAACCCATGCCCAAAGTTTGGGCACAAACGGATCTCGATTCAGGGACCAAAATAGCCCCGAAGTGCTACTAATTCACGGGATTAAAACGGAAAAGCTCGGAATTTAAAGGCGGAAACCAACCTCGATAAGAGAAACACGTCACGGAGATGAATTGCACAAATTTTCAAGCAGGCAGCCCCAGGAATCATATTTCCCACAAGGATCACCCCAACCTTTAGAATTCACAACAATGGAGTTTTGGCGGGAGAATTATGGGAATAAACACGGAAGGAGGAGAGGGGTGACGGGGGAACTTACCAGATGAAGGATACTGAGCAAGGAAGATGGAATTGAAAGCTTTGGAGCTCTGACAATGGTGTTTCTTGGAATTTAAAAAGAGAAAATGAAGTTGAAACTTTATATAACTGCCAGAGGTCCTTCATCGCGATCGCGATAGGAACCCCGTGTTCGCGGAGAACAGCTGGACCAACCATCACGATCGCGATGGTCCAGGCTGCATTCGCAAAGAGAAAGCCAAGCCGGGTCCCAGCCGGCTTCATCGCGAATGCGAAGAACACCCTTCGCAAACATGATGGTCAAGAAACTAAACTATCACGAACGCGATAGGATCCTCGAGATCGCGAAGAGCAAAAGGGTCTGCAACTTAATGCAACAACCGACAATTTCCCCAAGTCCAAAAATCTTCTGACGGACCCTCGGTATTCATTCGGAACCCCGTGAACACAAACCAACCATGCTATCCTACCAAAAACGACATTCCAAACTCAATGGAATCAGCGAAACTCCCAACATAGATTGTTTTAATAATAAGTGGGCTCCACGTCCAAAACTAACTCGAAACTCAAAACCCAAAAACAAGTTCGGAAGGCTCGAGACCCAAATCAAAGGTCCACCTAGCCCAAAGTCGACATTATAGAGCTAACGGCACTGACGAAATTTCCATTCGAGGCCGTCTTTACCGAATGTTGACCAAAGTCAACCCTACCAACCAAACTGGCTTGAAAACACACAAAGCATCACAAAACTAAATCGAAAGCACTCAGACCCAGACAAATGGTCCCACTAGACCAAAATCCCCGTTTTGGAGCCAACAGAACTGTTGGAATTCGATTCTGAGCGTGTTTGCCAAGAAAGTTGATCGAAGTCAAAGATTTACCAACTTGAAGTGCTAAAACAAGGAAATGGTCATAACAACCTAACGAATGGTCCGAGAACTGAACCGTCAGTCCTGACAAGTCATAAATGACTTGTAGCCACTGAGGGAAAGCTTGAAACACAGAAAAAGCATGGAAAATGGAAAATGACCTAGAGGGTCATTACAATATCCACTACTAAAAGAACTTTCATCCGCGAAAGTTAGAAAAGGATAGTACCTGAAGACTCAAAAAAATGAGGATAACAAGTTCGCATGTCGGTCTCGATCTCCCAAGTAGCCTCCTCGACAGGACGATACCGCCACTGAACTTTAACTGATGGAATCTCCTTGGACCTCAACTTCCTAACCTGCCTGTCCAAAATAGCAACAGGCTCCTCCTCGAAGGCTAAGGACTCATCCAACTAAACCAACTCTAACTGAAGCACATGAGACTCACCCGGAATGTACCACCGCAACATAGAAACATGAAACACCGGATGAACACTAGAAAGAGCAGGAGACAAGGCTAACTCATAAGCAACCCCTCCAATACGATAAAGGATCTCAAATGGAGTAATGAACCTCGGACTGAGCTTACCCTTCCTCCCAAACCGCATCACGATATTTATGGGCGATACCCGAAGGAACACACTGTCACCAACCATAAACTCAAGGTCTCAAATTCTCCGGTCAGTATAACTCTTCTGCCTACTCTAGGAAGTACAAAGTCTCTCCTGAATAACCCAAACTTTATCCATAGAATCACGAAGCAAATCGGTACCCCACGGCCTAACCTCAAAAGCATTAAACCAACACACCAGATATCTGCACCGTCTACCATACAATGCCTCGAATGGAGCCATCTGAATGCTAGAATGATAACTATTATTATATGACAAATCTGCCAAGGCTAAACACTGCTCCCACTTACCCCTGAAATTAATAACGCAGGCTCAGAACATATCCCCAGAACCTGAATAGTGCACTCTGACTGACCGTCTATCTGCAGATGAAAAGCAGTGCTAAGCTCAACTCTAGTACCCATCTCTCTCTGAATAGACTGCCAAAAGTGTGAAGTGAACTGAGTACCACGGTCAGAAATGATAGAGACTGGCACCCCATGCAAACGGACAATCTCTCAAATATAGATCTGGGTCAACCTCTCGGAATTGTAGGAAGTCTGAACTGGCAAAAAGTGGCAGACTTCATGAACCTATCCATGATAACCCAAATAGCATCAAATCTCCGCAAAGTACATGGCAATCCGACCACAAAATCTATGGATATATGCTCCCATTTCCACTCCAAAATGGGTAGCCACTGTGATAAACCACCTGGCCTCTGGTGCTCGAACTTCACCTGCTGACAGTTCAAGCACCTGGATTCAAAAGCTGAAATATCCCTCTTCATCCCACACCACCAGTAGTGCTGCCTCAAGTCACGATACATATTAGCTATCCCGGGATGAATGGAATATCTAGAACAATGAGCCTCCTCCAGTATTAATCTGACCAAGTCACCAACTCTAGGAACGCAGATACGACCCTCGATCCTCAGAACACCCTATGAATCTAAAGTCGCCTTCCTAGCTTCACCACTCAACACCTTATCAAGAATGATCCTCAATCTTGCATCATCAAACTGTTGTGCCCAAATCTGCTCCAATAAGGAAGACCTAGCCTCAACACAAGCAAGAATATGGCCAGGCTCAGAAATGTCAAGTCGAACCAACCTATTAACCAAGGACTAGATGTCCCAAGCTAAAGGTTTCTCCTCCGTAGCTAAGAAAGCCAAGCTACCCATACTCACTGCCTTCCGGGTCAAGGCATCCACTACCACGTTTGCCTTGCCTGGATGATAGAGAATAGAGATGTCATAGTCCTTCAGTAACTCAAGCCACCTACGCTGCCTCAAATTTAGATCCTTCGGGCTGAAAATATACTGAAGACTACGATGGTCAGTAAAGATCTCACAATGCACGCCATAGAGGTAATGCCTCTACATCTTAAACTTGAAGACTATCACTGCTAACTCCAAGTCATGTATGGGGTAGTTCCTCTCGTGAACCTTCAACTATCTAGAAGCATAAGCAATAACCCAACCCTGTTGCATCAACACACAACCCAAACTAATACCTGACGCATCACAATATACATTGAAACCCTGACCCTTGATCGAAAGAGTAAGAATTGGAGCTGAAGTCAACAAGGCCTTGAGCTTCAAAAAGCTCACCTCACAATCATCTGACCACTGGAAGGGAACATTCTTATGAGTCAATCTAGTCAATAAAGCTGCTATCAAACAAAACCCCTCCACAAACCATCTGTAATAACCTACTAACCCGAAGAAACTGTGAATTTTGATAGGAGAAGTAGGCCTAGCCCAATCACAAACTGCTGCAATCTTCGTCGAATCTACCATAATCCCATCCTTGGACACCACGTGCCCAAGAATGCCACAGACTCAAGCCAAAACTCACACTTAGTGAATTTGGCATACAACTGGTGGTCTCGCAAAGCCTGAAGTACAACTCTAAGATGCTGCTCATGCTCCTCCCTACTCCTCAAATAAATCAGAATGTCATCGATAACCCAATAACGAACGAATCCAAGTAGGCACTGAACACATGGTTCATCAACTCCATATATGCTGCTGGGGCATTAGTCAACCCAAAGGACATGACTAGGAACTCATAATGGCCTTATCGAGTCCTAAATGCAGTCTTTGGGATATCCTCAGCCCTAATCCTCAACTGGTGATTACCGGACCTCAAATCTATCTTAGAGAACACCGCTGCACCCTATAGCTAGTCAAACAAGTCATCAACATGCGGCATCAGATATCTGTTCTTAACTGTCACCTTATTCAACTGCCTGTAGTCAATACACATACATATAGACTCGTTCTTCTTCTTTACAAATAGAACCGGAGCACCCCAGAGAGACACACTAGGCCGGATGAACCCTCTACTCAACAGATCCTATAGCTGATCCTTAAGCTCCCTCAACTCAGCAGGTGTCATCCAATATGGAAAAATAGAAATGGGCTCGGTGCCCGGCTCCACATCGATACCAAAATCAATGTCACGATTAGGAGGAAGACCTAGAAGATCGGAAGGAAACACATCCAAATACTCGCAAACCACATGAACAAACTCAAGAGGAGGTGTGGTGGCACTAGTATCACGGACGTAGCCAAGATAAGCTAAGCACCCCTTCCCAACCAGCCGATGGGCGCTTAGAAAGAATATAACTCTCCTCAGCATATGGCTATCGGCTCCCTTCCATATGATAGGAGGGACACCAGGTATCCTAAAAGTAATGGTCTTGGCAAACAATCTAAGACCGCATGATAAGACGACAACCAATCCATACCCAAGATCATATCAAAATCGACCATATCAAGGACAACCAAGTCTACCCACGTGTCATACCCCAAGATAGTCACCACACAAGCCCGATACACCTAATCCACTACTAAAGAATCACCTATTGGGGTAGATACACGCAAAGGAATAGGTAAGGACTCACAAGCAGACCCCAAATGAGTAGCATAATAAGCAAATACATATGAGAAAGTAGACCCCGTATCAAACAAAGTAGAAGTAGACTGATGATAAACGGAGATTGTACTTGTGATCATAGCATCTGAAGCCTTGACCTCTTTCTGGCCCAGAACTGCATACATGTGGCCCCGAACGCCATGACCACCTGACCTACCAGACTGAGGACCACCTCTAGTACCTTGGGACCATCCCTACTACCCTGTGAACCACCTCTAGTTGGTGACACTTGATCCCTGGGGGTCTGAACACACTATCCTATCACCTCGAGTGCTGTGCCATCTTACACTCTCTAGCAAAGTGGCCCATTTTGCCATACTCATAACAACCCCGACCCCATGTACTACACTGTACAGACCCAACCGAATTAGAATGACCACCATAGCCTGTAGACCCTGAATTACCACCTTAAGGAGCAGGAACGAGACTCTGGCTACTCTGACCCTCATCAAGCTATAATGCCGCCTGAACAAGCCAGATCTACTAGAAACGCTGATGATGCTGACCTCTACCATAGTAGCCTCTACCATGGCCCTGTGAACTACTGAAACTACCTTGATAGCAGGGTCTCTTATTGCTGCCCCCTTGGGCCTCGTGAAGAATGCCCTCAATAGTGCGAGCGCGATCAACTACCTCCATAAAAGACTAACCTGATACTACCATACCCTCTGTGGCCAAATGGAGATGCAAGGTCAAACCTCAAATAAACCGGCGTACTCTCTCCTGCTCAGTGGGCAGAATCATAGTGGCATGTCTGGACAACTGATGAAACCAAACCTCATACTCAGACACAGTCATGGAGCCCTGCTCCAACCCAGCAAACTGATCCATCAGACGCTCCCTCATGCTATACGACATATACTTCTCCAGAAAAGATGCGGAGAACTGATCCCAAGTAAGCGGAGGTAACCCGACTGGTCTACAAGCAACATATGACCTCTACCACTATTTTGCTGGACCATCCAGCTGAAACGCGGTGTAATCGGCTCTATGAGACTCAACTAACCCTAAAATATAACCTCTCCTGGCAACTAATCAGAAACTTATGCGCATACTCTCTAGAAGCACCTGAAAACCTCGGAGGACCCAATATCAAGAACCTACCAAGCATTTTCTGCTCTTCAGAAGACATAACTGGAACGACTGGAAGAGGGGGAGCAACTGCAGGGACCGGTAGTACCTCAAATCTTGGAGCCGCAGTAGCAGACTGCGCTTCTGAACCTTGTGCTGCTGCCTGAGCTAAAGTTTGAGCCTCACCTCAAACCTGAGAACCAATTGGAGTACTCAACGAAGCTGCTAGTGGAATCATACCCTCAAGAAACCCCAACAATCGAACCAAGGTGTCCTGTAATACTGGAGTAGCCACAAAACCTACCAGATGTTGGGCTGGCCCCACATGCTCTAGCTCATACTGAACCTCATCCACTCTAATCTCAGGCTTTGGTGATGGTACTCTAGCTCGGGCTCAGGCTGGTGCTACAGCCTGTGCCCTACCTCGACCTTTGGGTCGAACTCTACCCCATCCCCTAGCTGGGTCTCTAACTACAGGAACAGGGGCCTCGTCCTCACCCCCTGCAGATCTCGTCCAAACCATCTGAGAAAGAGTGAGACAAAGATACTTAGAAGTTGACCAAATCAAGTAAGCACGATAAGGAATCAGACAAAATGAAGCCTTTCCTAGTGAATGTCCTATAGACTCTCGTAGATTGGATACGGATGTCATCATACCAATCCACGAGACTGTACTAGAAACTTTGCTCTTGTACTGGCGAGACCAGTGAACCTAGTGCTCTGATACCACTCTGTCATGACCCTAAACCGGGCCATGATGGTGTCTATATAACCCCTCAGTAGACAAGCCTAACCCAAATACGCGAAAGACAATAAATAATAATTAAACTAAAGGAAAGCGGAATGCATAAACTAAAAGATAGGACCAATAGCATATATACATACCATCGTACAAAATATACATAAGAAGGCCGTAAAGTGACCAACGAGACAAAATAGACTCGAGGACCAACCCGGACCTGGTGTCACTAGTACAAGAGCGACTAAAGTAAGGAGTAGCTATACAACAGATGTTGTCTATCCAAAATACAAAATATAGACAGAATGTACAAGATGGAAAGCATGTAAAGTCTCCAAAAGCACCGGGAGCTCACCGTGATTCGAATAGCAATGGGTCTCGAACGACAAGAGATCAACGAGGGTGGCTTATACTAGGTGCTGCATTAGAAAAAGAGATGCAGAGTGTAGTATGAGTACCAAGACAACGGGTACTCAGTAGGCATCATAGGCCGACCGAACGTAGAAAGATAATATATATAAATAGTTTACAGGAAAGCAGCTAACTATAAAGAGATCCACCTAAATCTACTTATAAAGTTGGATACATGCCAATAAACCAATAAAAGAAAAGGAAAGGAAAACAACATCAAGCCAACCAGAGTCAGTCCATGTGCCAAAGAAAATACAATGTACTGCACGATGATGCATGTATGAATGCAATATAATATAAACCCAGAATACTGCATTGGGAGCCCGGAATACTGCATCGAACTATGCATATATATATATGTGAAATAGTAAAATACCCAGAATAATGCATCGGGAGTCCAGAATACCACATCGGACTATATAAGTATATACATATATATGCAGAAAATAGTATTTATTCATTTTCCTTCTAAAAACTAAGGTGATACTCAAAATAACTCGATTTAGTCTGAAAAATTATCACAACAGTTATAGGGCCTTCTTTCAAACCAAAACCTTTGAAACTCATTTCCCTGTTGTACCAATGATATGCTATGCGATATGAGTATGAATGTTCACAAACAGAGGAAAAACCACGCCATCATATCAAACAGGGCAAGAATACCCTCCAAACCAACATAACTAACGTGGAACTCTGTCCAAATCCTAGCTATAGCCTCAGGCCCACAGTTACACCCAACAATAGAATAAAGTGGTAAAGCGGAAATAAAAGTGAAAACCAACGGGAAACCTCTATTCTACCTCTAAGGCCTCCTAAAAGCATGCTAAGGATTCTATACTAGTCACATAGAAGAAGCAAACTCCTAGGCTAAAGATAACATACAGTTCTAGGCTAAAAATCCGAAATGACCAATTAACATGATAAGCAGGATTCAAGCCTAAAGTCTATCTAAAACCCAACCTAGCGTTCCAGTAACATATAAATATATATTATCTAACTAAACTCAGTCGAAAAGGTAAATTGTAACTTACCTCGGGGCCGAACTGCAAGAACGAACCATCACTCATGTGCCTTCCCCTTTCGAACAGCCTCAGAAAGCTGCCACACTCTCAAGAACATAATCTAGGTATCAAGATAATAAGAACAACACTCATATTTCTATACGGAAAAATGGGCTAGAAATCGAGTCGGAAAAATGACCCTCGGGGCTTATGCAATAAAACAGAAAACAAAAATCATAACTATGCTCACGGTGGGTTAAGGAACCAATGCCCAGAATTTGGGCGTGAATGGAGCTCGATTTTGGGCCCAAAATAGCCCCGAAGTGCTACTAATTCACGGGATTAAAATGAAAAAGCTCAGAATTTAAAGGCGAAAACAAACCTCGATAAGAGAAACACGTCACGGAGACGAATTGCATGAATTTTTGAGCATGCAGCCCCAGCAATCAGATTTCTCACAAGGATCACCCCAACCTTAAGAATTCACAACAATGGAGTTTTAGCGGGAGAATTACGGGAATAAACACGGAAGGAGGAGAGGGGTGACGCGGGAACTTACCGGATGAAGGACACTAAGAAAGAAAGATGGAATTAAGAGCTTTGGATCTTTGACAATGGTGTTTCTTAGAATTTAGAAAGAGAAAACGAAGTTGAAACTTTATATAACTGCAAGGGGTCCTTCTTCGCGATCGCGACAGGACCCCCACATTAGCGGAGAACAGCTGGTCCAACCATCGCGATCGTGATGGTCCAGGCCGCGTTCGCGAAAAGGAAGCCAAGCCGGGTCCCAGTTGGCTTCATCATGAACGCGAAGGACACTTTTCGCGAATGCGATGGTCAAGAAACCAGACCATCACAAATGTGTTGGTATCCTCGCGATCATGAAGAGCAAAAGGGTCGGCAACTTAATGCAGCAACCAACAATTTCCCCAAGTCCAAAAATCTTTTGGCGGACCCTCGAGATTCATCCAGAACCCCATGAACACAAACCAACCATGCTACCTTACCAAAAACGGCATTCCGAACTCAATGGAATCATTGAAACTCCCAACATAGATCGTTTTAATGAAAAGTGGGCCCCACGCCTAAAACCAACACAAAACTCAAAACCCAAAAACAAGTGCGAAATCCTCGAGACCTGAACCAAAGGTCATCCTAGCCCAAAGTCAAGTTTCAAAGCTAATGGCACTGACATAATTTTCATCCGAGGCTGTCTTCTCCAAAAGTTGACCAAAGTCAACCCTACCAGCCAAAATGGCTTGAAAACACACAAAGTAGCACAAAACTAAACCAAAAGCACTCATACCTAGACCAATGGTCCCACTAGACCAAAATCCCGATTCCAGAGTCAACGGAACTGCCGAAATTTAATTTCGAGTGCGTTTACCAAGAAAGTTGACCAAAGTCAAAGATTTACCAACTTTAAGTGCTAAAACAGGGAAATGGTCATAATGATCTAATGAACGGCTCGGGTACCGAACCGTCAGTCCTGGCAAGTCATAAATAACCTGTAGCCGCTGAGTGAAAGCTTAAAATGCAGAAAAAGCATGGAAAATAGAAAATGACCTGGAGGGTCATTATAGTTATCTGTATGGTAGTTTTCTTATGATGCGCCCTTAATGGACGAGTATTTGCATTTGGTTGAAACACAAATCCCCTAGGTGTAGGGTATATGCTATATGATATAGTGATTATGTTCCAACATGTTATAAGGAGTAGGCATTATTGATGATAAAGATTTGTTGCATAAATATGCTAATCGTTTTAGCAAGAACATGTCTTTATATTATGTGCTTTATAGAGGTCGATCCATATGCCTTTTCATTGATAAAAGTTTTATTGCATGAATCTGCTTTCCATAAGTCAAGTGTCCAGTAGAATAAATAATCGTATATTGCATATCGATTTACTTGAATCATGACAAAATATTACAATCATAATTAAAATAGCCTCATTAAATGCTCTGAGTAGGCAAGGGCATTAGATGCCTATGAGAGCAAGTCACTTGTATTCGACCTGAGAAGGTATCGTAGTGCACCGTGGTAATACTATATATGTTCCATAAGTTTCATGATATAGGGTTAGACATGTTACCTTTTTCATCACTTTACCAGCATGATTGCTAAGTGACTTTAAGGATTAGCTATTTAAAAATTACTTGCGCTATAGATTTTCTATCTATAATTTATATTATATGTAAAACCTTGAGTACATGCCACTTATTTTATACAAGGTCTTCCTATATTCTACATATTATATGAGGTACTGATATATATATATATAGGAACACCTCTCGACATGAACTTTGTAGAAATGATTTCTTATAAAAGTTCAAAAGTACTTGTCATAATTATTTATTCATATGATTGAGAATGATTTCAAATGGGTTCTCTACCTGAGTCTTTAAATTTGATATGTTAAGCATGATCAGTAGTCTCAATTATTTTCAAGCATTTTAACTCAAAATTGATAAGTGCTTACAACTTTTAAGGTTGTAAAAAGGAAGTACGGGAGGAACTTGCTTCTAGGTTACTGCAATACCTATTACTTCAAACTATTTTAGGAGCCAAGTTCATGAGGTGTCTTCAACTTTGAGTCCTCCCTAGAAGAAGGGTTATGAGAGTTTATATTATAAGAATCTTATGTGATAGTAGTGGATGCCTTGTAGAAATAGCTCATATCCTATTTGGTGATTAAGGTCTGTTCATTACTTTACATTGTTGCTGCATAAGAGAAAGGCAACCCTCTATATTTTCATCAAGTATTTTACATCTTCTAAATATTGTTTAATTTTTTCCAAGTGATACTGTTGTTAATTTAAAAGGTGGTTGTCGTACTGAACATTGTATGGCCATTACTACCCGAAGTGGCCAGACCACGAGGGATGATACTATAAGGTTAGAGGAATCAATCGAGGAGGCAGAAGTAGAGAATTCAGTGCCAATCATTGAGAAAATGGTTGAACCAGTCATAGAGAGTGAGAAAAGACCAGTAAAGAGGTTAGTGTAGAGGTATACATGCCCTCCACCTTTTCCACTAAGGTTGGTAAAGAAGGCAGAGAACACCACATGTCTTAAATTCTGTGATCAATTGAAGCAGCTATCCATGAATATTCCCTTCCTTGATGTATTCCATGAGATCTCTGGTTTCAAAAAATATGTGAAAGAGTTGCTCAAGAAAAAGAAGAGTTCTTCTAAGGAGGAAGATGTGCAAGTTACTCATCAAGTGAGTTCTATTATTTCTAAACTTGCAGTTGAGAAGAAAGAAGACCCAAGAGCATTTAGCATACCATACACTATTGGTATGCGGGATATTGCCAAGGCACTGTGTGATAATGGTGCAAGCATCAATCTTATGTCCCTCACAATCTACAAGCAATCCATACTCGGACTTCCCAAACTGACCAGTATGAGGCTGTAGATAGCAGACAAATCAGTGCATTGATCGGTTGGAATTATTGATGATGTGGGGGTCCGAGTTGGAAAGTTTAAATTGCCAGCGGAGTATGTTATCCTTGATTGTGTTGTGGACAGAGAGATTCCCTTCATCTTAGGACGCTCATTTTTAGCCACAGGAAGAGCATTGACGGACTCAAAAAAAATGAAATAAAATTTTGAGTCAAGGATGAGAAGATCACCTTACAGGATAACAATGGGATGATCCTACCTAGAAAATATCAAGGGATTTTAATAATACATGTTATAGAGGAGGACATGGTTCTTGACTTGGATGCAGATGTAGCTGACCAGATCACCTAAGGTGTTGCAGGTAAGTCATATTTCCTTGTTTAATTCTATTGCATTGGGGACAATGAATGGTCTTTGAGTGAGGGGTGGGGCTTGTCTGCCCTTGGGTTTTTCTTGCCAAATTCTTTTTCTGAGGCCATTATTTTATGTTGAATTGGCATGTTTAGAATAGGATGTGTTGTTTGTTTAACTTGAAGAAAACTAGGATGACTTAGGCAGTATTATTTTGTCAATAGAAGCATGTATTTCTGCTATGAAAATGTGACCCCTCCCTAAAAATTTTAATAAGTGTGTGCACCAAACTAAAATTTCTGATCTGTTTGGCTCTGAATATGACATAGTGAATATTAAGGTTGATGAATGTGCTAAAGCTAGTATGTGGCATTGACTTGATAGCTAACAGTTGAAACTATGTGCCATATGTGATAGAAATTGTAGATTCCATGATGCATTGTGATGTCTAGAACTTTCCCAATGTGTGTGCAACGCAAAATGCGGGGTATTGAATCTAGGAAATGATTTAGGCATTTCTTTGATTAGCCTATTTTATTCTTCTTTTTACTTACCTAAAGTGTGATCCTAGTCAGCCCAGTTGAGCCTTTAGCCTATTCTTTGGTAGCCTAGTCTAAAGCCTATCCCCTTTGTTCTAATCAGTTTGAAGTGAACCAAATTACTCCTAAGCACTTTTAAAAAAGAAATATAGAAAGTCAGAGAGGAGTCGGAACCAAAGAATTAGATTAAGGCTGAAAGCATTAGAAGAAGACTAAGGGTACGCGAATAGAAGTGTCAAAAGTAGCATGGAGAAAGAAGAATTAATAATAAATTGCTTATTTCCAATGATCTATGAATGTGTTTAAAAAGTGATGGGTGAACTGTAAAAGCAATGGGTATGAAGGAGGAGGAAGAAAAAGGATAGTTGGTAGAAAAGTGAGCCAAAAAAAAGAAGTTGCGATGTATTAAAAGTGCTTAGGGAGGATAGCCACTATCTAAACTAAATGATTCCTACCCCGTTCCAAAGCCTATATTATAACCTGTTAAGTCCTACTTGATCCTGGAGTTGACATTCCCTATATTAGTAGAATATCACACTAAGGGCAAGCTTATGGTTCATCTAATATTGTATATGAAGTTCATTGTGAGTGTTTCTCTCTTCTCTTTTGTCTTAAGTCCCTGTGCTAATAAATGATAATGTGAGGGACTTTCTTTGGTCTAAGTGAGGGCACATGGTGAATACTGGTGACTACAGGATAAATATGAGTTCACTACTTGCATGTGCAGTCATTTCTTGATAATATGATATTATATGTGGATCCATCAGTGTCAGGTCGAGGTTTGTGTGCACTTTGGTCTATAAAAGGCGGTGGGATAATTTGAAAACATGCTTGTTATTTAGTTAATAGAACTGCTATAGACATCCTAGATTTCAAATAGTTGAAACGTTGTTTGATGCGTTGTAAAGTAATGTTAGTATAGTTTTTTTTTGTTTGCTTGAGAACAAGCAAAGTCTCTAAGTTGGGGATGTTAATGTGCCAGGATTTTAAGGCACATTCCATACCTTTTTATGAGGATTCTTGGTAGTTCTTGAGCATGTTTAGTGTGATATGATGCGTTTTAGTTGAGTTGCAGGAATAATTGACTAAGTACACCACAAGGATGAAAAGATCAACACAAGAGGCTCATTACGAGTCATTGTGGAGGATTACGAGCATTGGTGCCAATCAAAGTTGAAGGACAAAAGTAAAGATAAAATACAAGGTTAAAACGACCAGTAATGGTGACAATTTTAAGCCCATACACACCGTTTTGTTGACCATTTTCCCAAACCAGAAATGGTGAAAAAACACAAATTTATAACGGCCAACATAATGGACCATTTTGGCTAATAATAGTCCATTTTGGCTGGCATTTTAGCTTCCATAAATCATTTGAATGACGTAAGTTATCATGATGTAGAGAATGGTTCATTTTGAGCAAGAACGATACGAGATGAAACAAATTTCCTTTCCTAGCCCTTTTAGGATATGATTCCTACTCGCCTATAAATAACATCCTTAGGTTATTTACTTGGAGATATCAAATGCTACTATTATTTTATGATTTGTATTAGTTTTGAACAGTTTGAGTGCTACTTTGCGTGGTATTTCAAGAACCTCCTTTGGTTTTCAATCAAATTTGTAAGTATGTTTCATTTGATTCATCTTATTATTCCTGTTTCTAGCATGAGTAACTAAACTCATCTCTGGGGTTGTGAAGCCTCGTAATAGGTGAAATCTAGGGCTAAAGTATCAATATAGAATTGAATGGTTTGTTGTATGATTTATTAACTCTCTTTATAATAGTGATAAGCATTTGCAAATATTATTCAAATACTGAAAATCTTAGTTGTGCCCAGAAGGGCCGATTAAGATTAGAAAGAGTTAATCAACAAAAACTCAAGGCGTTAACCCTTGTTTAATAAACCTACTATAATGACCCTTCCAATCATTCACGTGTTTTCTCCTTCATTATACTGTTAGAACTTGCCTGTAGCGGCTCTAAGTCATTTATAGCTTGCTGGGACTAGTAGTTTGGTGCCCGGGCCGTTTGTTTGGTCTTTATGGTCATTTCCATGTTTTAGAGCCCTAACTTAGGAAATCATTGACTTCAGTCAACATTCTTGGTATTCATCCTAGGAATCAAATTTTAATAGTTCCATTAGCTCCAGAGTATGGAATTTGGTTTAGTTGGACCGTCGATCGTGATCCAGGAGGTTTTCAGCTTGGAATTCTCTTTTGTTCTGTGTTTTCAGGCTAGTTGGGCTTGTAAAATTGACTTTGGTCAATATTCAGAGAAGGCGACCTCAGATGAAAATTCCGTCAGCGCTGTTTGCTCCAAAATTTTGAGTTTGGGTTAGATATGTGGTTGGTTCGAGTCCTGGGTGAGCCGGACTCATTTTGGGTATTTGGTTGGTTTTAGCTAGTGGTGACTTGGGTCAACACTCCTCCAATATGACCTCGTATGGAAGTTTTATCGATTGCATTGTGTCCGGAATGTTGTTTCCACTCTAATAGCATGTTTGGTTTGTGAGTATCGGGTTTCAATTGTGCCTAAAATACCCTATTGAAGTTTCTTAGTTTGCTGGTTTTTACAACAGACATGTTCCTTAGCGCCAATGGTACCCAGGCAGCGTGATCACGCTAGCCTGCCAATGTTTTCAGCGCCAAGGGTGTCGTGCCAGCGCGATAGCGCCTACGCCTCTGCCTGCCTGCCAGGGCCAATGGAGCCCCTACCGCATGATCCCGCCCGTGTGCCTGGCCTCCCTTCTGTGCGATGGAATCCTGCCAGTGCCAGAAGCACCGCCCGCCTGCCTGCCCTTCAACGAAATAGCGCTAGCCTGCGGCCAGACCTATAAGTTCCCCCCTCACAATTTTCAACTTTTTTTCTCTTGGTTCTCTCAAGTCCAAACGCATTTTCCTCACCTAAAATTGTTCCCAAATTAGTTCTTGGCTCGGAATTTTACCTATTGGCGCTTAAACCTTGCTTCCCTCTTCACTTGGTAAGCTCTCTTCTTCCCCAAGTGTTTCTTCTCCATAAGCAAAACTCCATTGATGACTTTCTTAAAATTTGGAGAAATTCTTGGTTATAGTTGTTGTTTTTGGGACTGCATGCTCGTGGTTTCAAGGAATTCACTCTGTAGACTTGATTCCTCTCCTTGTGGTAAGCGAATTCTCCCTTCATTTCTGGTTTTCTTTCCTTAAATTCCCTCTTAAATTCTTTTATTGAGCGGGCTATTTTGAGCTCTTTTTGTTGGATAAATACGCTCAATTTTTGAGCATGCACTCACGGGAGTGTTGTGATCGTCATGCGCTTTTTCATTTTTATTTTGGGTTATGGGACCTACGGGCCCGCTTTTAACCTAGATTTCGACCCGGCTATTCTTTTAGTTATATGGGTACCATTGGCTTCATCTTGATGAGTAGTACATTATTTTGATAGTTTGTTCACAATTTAGGACTTCTCGGAGCAGTTTGATCTTGGACGATGTTGTTCCAGTAGCTAGTCGTTGGACGATAGGTAGGTTATGGTTTTCCCTACCTTAGAATTTGCGTATATTGGCTATAACAGCATTACTTAGTATCCTTGGGTGGGTTATTCTAGGTTTGTACCCCAGACCTTTTTCGTCTCTTTTGTCTATTTATTTCTTACATTATTTGTAGTACTCATTGTAATATTGTAATATTACCCTTGCGGCCCTGTGTGGCTTTTGTATAAGCCTTTGGACCATAGACGGTGGGATATTTGGGAATGTTTGCGAGTCTCAGACATCGAGATGTTACTTTAGGCTAGATATTTATGTTGTAGAGTTGATTATGCATGTGCAGGGCCGATATGTTGTTTATGAGTCGTTGGGCTAATCTATTATTTATGAGCATATCATTCATGCAAAGGATTTTCTGCATGTTTACTATTGTTTTGGCTTCGGGCCTACTATAAACGGGTTTCTAAACTTTGCATAGCCCCGAGGGCCTATTTTCGCTAAAAATAATTATAAAAGGAAATTGGAACTTATTTTATGGATCTTCTTGGGGTAAAGAAGATATTATGATGATTTTATCACCGGTTTTCACACTAATACTAAACTCAGTTGTGCCTTAGTGCTAGATATATATTTTTACTTCTGATTTAGACTCAGATACACTCTGGGCACCCTTTGATAGGGTTTTGAAACTACTACTACTGATTTAGACCCCGATCAAATTTGGGCACGTACTGTGAGATTTCGATTATTGATCTAGACCCATATACACTTCAGGTAGTTACACTTTGAGATTTGCATTTTATTTTTGTATGTGGTCGAGGACCTCTATGAACCTTACCGATTCGGACTAGGGGCTACGTGCCGACTGTGCCGGAGGAGGGGTATATGGTGTAGTTGAGGTATATGGGCTATGTACTTTCATAGATCCTACCTGCCAGGCCTTTATGCACTGGGGATAGGTACATACAGGGTTACTATCACACCGGTTCTATCATATCATATCATCATGCATATTATATTCAGATTCCACTCTTGTTTGCTGTGTGCCCAGTGTACACTCTGGTAGTATGGGATGTCAAAGGGTTTGTTATTACTTGATTGTGTTCCTCAGGTGTATGGGCACCGGTTAGGACTGTAGGTAGATTAAATTGCTTATATCCTATTACAGAGTTTGTTATGGACTTCGATTATTGGTGGATTAGTGGTTTCTAGCCTGTTGAGGGTCGGAACATTTGACCATTGTTGGATTAGTGGATCCTATATTATTGTGGCACTATTTATGTGGCCTTCTAGGCAGTTGTGGGTTAGCAGATCTTATCCTTTATCGTGGTTCTGATTAGTGGCTTTCGGTTCACTGTGGTGTAGCTTGTTTCATCCTAGGGTTATACTTGTGTGGTTGATTTCTGTCTGTTATTATCTTGAAGTTGGGTTTTTAGCATGATATCATTAAGTATATTGCTTCTAGCTTGAGTATGTCTAATTTCTTCCCTTCTTTCCCTTTTTACTTGAGGTTACTGGTATACCACCATCTTTCTAAACTCTCTTTTTATATATATTGTTGTTGGAAGGACTCCAGGTGTATTCTTTTTTCCTTCACCTATGTTCTGTGTTATATATATATCTTATGTGGCTAGCATAACATGTTTGTAATTCTTGTTGACTACTATCAGTGCTAGTTTCCATGTGCTTTCTCTATTACTTTTGTGACTGTTTCTTTGCTATCTGCTATTTACTGCCGCTATATCTTATATGCGCTCAGTCGGCCGTTGATGCCTACTGGGTACCCATTGCTTAGCAATTGGTGCTCATACTACACTTCTATATTTTTCTGGTGCAAATATTAGTGTGAGCTTTTTCCATTGATCGCGTGGATTCTCATGTAGCTTTTGGGTATTCGAGACCAAGGTGAGTTTCTGCCAACCGGGGCTTGACCACCTCTCATATCTTAGCACTGTTACTCTTTGTTTTTTGGAGACAATTGTAATTTCTATTTTGTTATCTCTAGCACTTGTATTCTGTTAGAAACTCCTGTACTTTTGATACCAAGTCTATGGGTTGGTGTAGTTCCTTATAATTATATATTCAGGTTGTTTGCTTCTGCATTATTCTATATTATATTTGCTTCTGCTTATTTCTTCTTATATTATGTGTGTTGGTTAGGTAGTAGCCCATTACTAATCATTCTGGGCTACGAGGATTGGTTCACCTACTGAGGAGTTGTAGGTGCCATCATAACCTAAGAAATCAGGTCATGACAACTTGGTATCAGAGCTCTAGGTTCTCCGATGTCGTTGGTACAAGAGCAAGTGTCTAGGTAGAGTCTTGCAGATCGGTATAATGATGTCCGTATCATATCTGCGGGAGGCTACAGGGCCTTATTAGGAAAAGTTCCTTCTTCTTGGCTCCTTATTGTACATTCCTGGCTCTATTGACTTCTAAACTTTGTTATTCCATTCCTTCTCAGATGCCTAGGTCGTACGACATCGGGCGATGTCAAGGATTCAGTGCTTCCATCAGCGCTAGGATTTTAGAGTGAGAGAAAACTGCATCAGTTAGGGGGCTTAGGGCCAGCCCAGCCTCCAGTAGGGTGTCATGCTACCCCAGTTCTTCACGACACCAAGGCTAGGACTTTGAGTCCTCCGATGGGTGTTTCAGTACCTCAGGTTGGGGCATTACCCGGTTCATCAAGTGGTGTTTTAGTTAAATTTGAGGTTCCAGGTCTCCAACTGGGTTGTATGTAGGTATTGGAGTACGAGGCTAACTTTTATGAGGTGATTCGGCACACTGCTAAGACTGTGCCTACATAGTTTGAGAGAGTTCAAGGATTCATTGAAGGATTGATTTCACCATTTCTTTTAGCGACAGATCACTTGGTGATAGTTGGACTACCTTTCTTCAGGTGGTTGATCATGCTTAGGCTATTGAGGGATTATGTCGTGAGGCTTATAGAGGTAGTGATAAAAGGCATCGTTGTCAGGGTAGTTTGTGAGATTCTCAGACTCAAGGTAGGGAATTATCTGATAGAGATCAGTATAATTGCTTTCTATCTAGCAGGCCAGTGTTAGTGGCTCCACAGGTTTTAGAGGGTTGTTGTACAGAGCATGTTGAGCAGGGTAGACATAGTGTAGGTCATATTCTACTAGGTTTGCATTCAGGGTGTTTAGACCTTGGTGGCCAGTCAGGTTCAGCGAGATCTTCCCATCCGACTTTATTTGGTAAGGCTTGTTTTCAGTATGGTGGGTGTGGGTATTTTGCTAGGGATTGCCCTATGGTCATATCTTCCAGTCAATCGGGTCAGCATGTGTTATCTCCCAAGGCTCCAGTGCCACCGGCCAGAGGTAGAGTACAGGGTAGTAGGGGTAGCTTCCAGTTAGTGAGAGGTATTGGACAGGGTTGTAAGGGTTGTCCCCAGATGGTTAGAGGTGGCTTTTAGCCAGGTGGTTCAGGTATCCATCCAGAGTGAACATGCACTATGCGTCAGAGTAGGGCTTCTTTGGGTTGTTATAGTTGTGGAGTGATTGGTCACTATTTTAGAGATTGTCCCTGGTGAGTGATGGTTGAGCGTTTAGCACTGACTACTCAGTCCAATGATAGACACCATCAGTCTGATGCCCCTCTTCGTAGGCCACAGGTGGAGGTTCCTAATATCATTACTATAGCTATGGCTTTTTGTTACCATTATCTAGTGTTGGTATTGTTGGCTTTGCGAATCTACCCTCTTTCGTGTATATGCTTATATGCCTACCTGTTTCTTGATTGGCTGTTTTACTACTTAAGTTTGTAGTGTTTATGAGTATAATTTCTTGATAGATTTATTCTTTTTAGTAGTAGATGGGATGTGTTGTCCTTGAGAGGTTACAACCCGGGGTTGTAACTCGTGGGTAGGTCTTGTTAGCCTCATTTTCAATTTTGTTGTGGTTCTAAAAGTGGGTTTGAGTATCTCTTTTCTAGAAGTCTTGGGTGGTTGTTTCCTAGGTAATTATCTAGAGTTTTTTAGTAGTCTCTTTGTTGTGTGGTGTGGTGCCCGGTAGCTTTGTACTGAGGAAAGTGGTTTTGTCTTAAGGAATGTAGTGTTAGTTATGCCAGTGGGCATTTGATGGTCTTGATTTTCTGAGAGGTAAGAGTCAATCCTAGTCATTTTGGTTGGTTTTGGGAGTTGGTAGGTATATGGGTCCCTTTTATTGATTTCCTTCATTTCAAGTCGGGTATGAGTTGTTTTCCTTGTTTTCCCCAGTTTTGGTTGGGTTGAGCTTTGACCGTGGCATTGTGGTTGAGTTTTGGTGGTGGTATTGCAATTAAGTTTTGATCGTAGTATTATGGTTGAGTTGGGCATTCAACCTATTATTTTCCTACTTTACTGAGTGTTGCTAGTACGATAGTGGGATCTAAGGGAACAGATCCCGGATCTTCTGTGAAAGAGTCTGTTAGTTTTGGTGTATCTTTGAAAAAGGGTTTCATTTGGTTTGATAGAGGAGGGAGATGACTCCTTGCTTGTGTGTTTGGGTTTCTAGTAGCTGACTGAGGTGACGACTGAGGGTTTACTTGGGGTTGTATGTTGGTGACTCTGTTCAGTCGACTATAGATTGTAGTGATATTTTCCTTCAATGAATTCAAGGTTAGATTTCCTTCTAGTAAGAGATCAAGGTAGTGGACATCTCCAGTGTTAGTTTCGGGGGCTTGTTGCATTAGATGTGATATCCTCGTTATGTTCATTGGGTGACCCAAGTCTCAACAGCATTTATTGATTGGGCAGCTTGAATATTCAGAGCTTAGTTGGATCCAGTTCTTATAGTGTTCACCTATGGTGTATGGGTTCGGTAGAGGCAGTGTTTGGTGATTGGAGATGGGTTTCAGAATCGTGGGCTATCAGGTTACTTCAGATAGTTTGTAAAAGTTTCTTCGGTTGCAGCATCCTTGTGCCAGAAGGCAGTGGGTGCGGGCAACTTAGCTTCTTTACTTCAGTTTCAGAGTGGTTATTGGCCTTGGACATCCAGTCCTTAGCTAACCATTTGATTAGGCTGGACTTCTCAGATCCCAATGGTGTTCTTGTCAGTACGAGGTTCATTTTACCTTAGTTGGACATATTCAACAGTGTTAGTTCGAGGGTCAGTGGTGATGTGTTATATGTGGTTAGGTTGTGCGGGTTGAAGCCGACAGGGCTACTTTAGGTTCTGATGGTACTTGAGGTTGGTGGTCGCCTTTGTGTTCCAAGAGTTGGAAGCTTGATTTGGTTGACTTTCTAAGATGTTGTCTGTTGTATAGGATTCCAGCATTGGTTAGACTTGGCAAGTGCGGGCCAAGAGTTGTGGTATGTTGAAATGCTTCCGGAGTTGGTGGTTTGTATACTGGTATAGTAGACCAAATGGTTTTGAGCTAGAAGGAGAGTAGAAGGATTATGAAGTTTTCTATAGCTAGGTGGCAACCTTGGACTCCCGACATCCTTTCCTTTGCCTACAGAGTATTTTGACTTTATATTCATGGCATAGTGGACTTCTTTATGAGGTGAGGTTAGTAAGGTAATCTTAAATACGAATGGTGCTCAAGTATTTGGAGCAGCAATGGTATTTCTTAGAGTTGGGAGCTTATTTGGTGGTTACGGACTTCGTGGTAGGCTTACCACACTCCTTGCAGAGTTTAGGTTTTGTGTGGGTCTTCTTGGGCAGGTTGCCCTGGTTCATTCACTTTCAGTTGATTCATACTTGGCACATTTTAGCGAGGTTGGTTCTGTTCGATAATTGGAAAATTTCTTTGTTGACACAGGGTGTTCTTGCATGTCTTTCCCAACCCCGGTGTGCAAGTTTCAGTTAAGCTCCGATGGTTGGTTCAGTTGGGTTCAGGTAACGAGGTTGATCTTAGCAAAAGTATTTGTCCGTTGGTTGATGGTCAGTTGTGGCAGAGTACTACAATTTTTAAAGATATGCTTTAGGCTGGTATTTCAGATGTTGAAGTACAGTAGACTAGAGCTTGGCTTGGATAAAGTTTGAGTATGAGAGTGACCTCGTTTGAGGTTGAGTATAGTGAGAACTATGGATCTTCAGTGGGTAAGTTGATGTTTCGAGGGTGGCTCAAGTGTTCAACCTCTGGGAAGCTTCGTGGTCATAGTGCAAGGTATTCAGGTTAGATCAAAGGGTTTTGTGGGCCAAAGAATTTAGGAGTTAAAGGTTTAGTTGATGGCTTTTCTGGGTGAACATGGTTATGGTATCAAGGTTTTGAGTTCTATGTGTTGATCTCCTAGGTTCTCTTGGTTTTGGTGTTGTGTCGGTGCATTCCGGTTGAGTTTCTTGAAGTTTGGTTCGGTTGATAGACCTTTGGAGTTTTGGTAGTTAAAGGTTGGAGTTAAGTTTGGCTTGTGAGAAGTTAAAGTTTATGGTAGTTTTCCTTTGGTTTAGCTCCGTTAGGTGTTTTCCGGTCGAGGAGGCTACTCGGGTTTTTGAGAGAATGGTACGGGCTTTGTATCTGTAGTTGTTGAGTCTCTGATGTTTCTTTCTTTCTTGACTTTCGCAGACAAAAGTCCATTTTAGTAGTGGATGATGTAATGACCCTTCCGGTCATTCACATGTTTTTGCCTTCTTTGTACTGTTAGAGCTTGCTTGTAGCAACTCTAAATTATTTATTGGTTGCTGGGATCGATAGTTCAGTGCTCGGGCTGTTTATTTGGTCTTTATGGCGGTTTCCCTGTTTTAGAGACCTAACTTTGAAAATTGTTGACTTCGGTCAACATTCTTGGTAATCATGCTCGAAATTAAATTCTGACACTCCCGTTAGCTCCGAAGCATGGATTTTGGTCTAGTTGGACCCTTGGTCGGGATCTAGGAGCTTTTCAGCTTGGAATTCTCTCTCATTCTATGTTTTTAGGCCAGTTGGGCTTGTAAGGTTGACTTTGGTCAACATTCAGAGAAGACGGCCTTGGATGGAAATTCCGTCAGTGCTGTTAGCTCCAGAATGTTGAGTTTGGGTTAGGTAGGTGGTTGGTTTGGATCCCAGGTGAGCTGGCCTCATTTTGGGTGTTTGGTTGGTTTTAGCTAGTGTTGACTAGGGTCAACATTCCTCCGAGATGACCTCGTATGGAAGTTTTGTCAATTCCATTTAGTTTGGAACGTCGTTTTCACTCTAATTTGATGTTTTTTTTGTGAGTATCGAGTTTTGATTGTGTCCGAAATACCTCGTTGAAGTTTCTTGGTTTGCTGGTTTTTGTAGCAAACATGTTCCTCAGCGCCAACGGCGCCTAGGCAGCGCGATCGCACTAGCCTGCCGATGGCACCGTGCCAGCGTGATAGCGCCTAGGCTACCGCCTGCCTGCCAGCACCAATGGCGCCCCTGCAGTGTGATTGCGCAGGCGTGCCTAGCCTCCCTTCTGCACGATGGCGCCCTGGTGGTGCCAATAGCGCCGCCCTTCTGCCTTCTCCTCAGCGCAATAGCACTCCTTTAGCGCCGATGGTGCTAGACTGCAGCCAGACCTATAAGTTGCCCCCCCTCACGATTTTTAGCTTTTTTTCTCTTGGTTCTCTCAACTCCAAACTCATTACCCTCACCTAAAATTGTTTTCGAATCAGTTCTTGATTCGGGATTTCACCAATTGGCGCTTAAACCTTGCTTCCCTTTTCACTTGGTAAGCTCTCTTCTTCCCCAAGTGTTGCTTCTCCATAAGTAAAACTCCATTGATGACTTTCTTAAAGCTTGGGAAAATTCTTGTTTGTAGTTTCTATTTTTGGGGTTGCATTCTCGTGGCTTCGAGGAATTCACTCCGTAGACTTGATTCCTCTCCTTTTGGTAAGTGAATTCTCCCTTTATTTCAGGTTTTCTTTCCTTAAATTCCCCTCTTTAATTCTTTTGTTGAGCGGGTTATTTTGAGCTCTTTTTGTTGGCTAAATCTACTCAATTTTTTAGCATGCACTCACGGGAGTGTTGTGATCGTCGTGCACTTTTTCGTTTCCAGTTTCAGATTGTGGCCTCTGTGGGCCTGCTTTTGACCTGGCTATTCTTTTAGCAATACGGGTACTGTTGGCTTTGTCTTGACAAGTAGTATATTATTTTGATAGTTTGTTCACGATTTGGGACTTCTCGGAGTAGTTTGAGCTTTGACGATGTTGTTTTAGCAGCTAGTCATTAGATAACAAGTAGGTTATGGTTTTCCCTACCTTATACTTTGCGTATATAGGCTATAACTGCATTACTTAGTAACCTTGGGTAGCTTATTCTAGGTTGGTACCCCAGACCTTGTTTGTCTCTTTTGTCCATTTATTTCTTACATTATTTGTAGTACTCATTGTAATATTGTAATATTACCCTTGCGGCCCTGTGTGGCCTTTGTATAAGCCTTTGGACCATAGACAGTGGGATATTTGGGAATGTTCGCGAGTCCCAGACATCGAGATGTTACTTTAGGCTAGATATTTATGCTGTAGAGTTGATTATGCCTGTGCAGGGCCGATATGTTGTTTATGAGCCGTTGGGCTAATCTATTATTTATGAGCATATCATTCATGCAAAGGATTTTTTGCATGTTTTACTATTGTTTTGTCTTCGGGCCTACTATAAACGGTTTTCTAAACTTTGCATGGCCCCAAGGTCCCTTTTTTGGTAAAAATGATTATAAAAGGAAATTGGAACTGATTTTATGGATCTTCTTGGGGTAAAGAAGATATTATGATGATTTCATCACCGGTTTTCACACTGATACTAGACTCGGCTATGTCGTAGTGCTAGACATATATTTTTACTTCTGATTTAGACCCGGATACACTCCGGGTACCCTTTGATAGGGTTTTGAGACTACTGCTACTGATTTAGACCCGGATCAAATTCAGGCACGCACTACAAGATTTGATTATTGATCTAGACCTGGATACACTTCGCATAGTTACACTTTGAGATTTACATTCTGTTTTAGTATGTGGTCGAGGACCTCTATGGACCTTGCCAATCCGGACAAGGGGATATGTGCCGAGTGTGCCGGAGGATGGGTATATGGTGTAGTTGATGTATACAGGCCGTGTCCGTCCATGAATCCTACTTGCTAAGACTTTAGGCATCGGGGATAGGTACATACATGGTTACTATCACACCAGTTCTATCATATCACATCATCATGCATATTGTATTCAGATTCCACCCTTGTTTGATGTGTGCTCATTGTATGCTTTGGTAGTATGGGAAGTCAAAGAGTTTGTTTTCACTTGATTGTGTTCCTCGGGTGTATGGGCGCCCATTGGGACTGTAGGTAGATTATATTGCTTATATCCTATTGTAGAGTTTTTTAGGGCTTCGATTATTGGTGAATTAGTGGTTTCTATCTTGTTGAGGCTCCAATTATTAGAATTTTTGACCATTGTTGGAATAGTGGGTCCTATTTGTTGTGGAATTATTTATGTGGCCATCTGGGCAGTTGTGGGTTAGTGGATCCTATCCTTTATCGTGGTTCTGATTAGTGTCTTTCGGTTCTCTGTGGTGTAGCTTGTTTCATCCTATGGTTATTCTTGTAAGGTTAATTTATGTCTGTTATTATCTTAAAGTTGGGTAGCATGATATCGTTAAGTATATTGCTTCTAGCTTGAGTTTGTTTAATTTCTTCCTTTCTTTCCCTTTTTACTTGAGGTTATCGGTATACCGCCATATTTCTAAACTCTCTCTTTATATATATATTGTTGTTGCAAGGACTCCAAGTGCGTTCTTCTTTCCTTCACCTATGTTCTGTGTTATATATATATCTTCTGTGGATAGCATAGCATGTTTGTAATTCTTGTTGACTTCTATCCATGCTAGTTTCCATGTGCTTTCTCTATTGATTCTATGACTGCTTCTTTGCTATATGCTATTTACTTCCTTTATATCTTGTATGTGCTCAGTCGGCTAATGATGCCTACTGGGTATCCGTTGCTTAGAAATTGGCGCTCATGCTACACTTCTGCATCTTTCTGGTGCAGATATTAGTGTGAGCCTTCATTGTTGATTGTGTGGATTCTCGTGCAGCTTTTGGATATTTGAGACCAGGGTGAGCTTCTGCCAATCGAGGCTTGACCACCTCTCATCTCTTGGCACTATTACTCTTTGTTTATTCGGAGACAGTTGTATTTGCTATTTTTTTTAATCTCTAGCACTTGTATTCTATTAGAAGCTCCTGTACTTTTGATACCAAGCCTTTGGGTTGGTGTAGTTCCTTATGAATATATATTCAGGTTGTTCTCTTCCGCGTTGTTCTATATTATATTTGCTTCCGCTTATTTCTGCTTATATTATGCGTGTTAGTTAGGTAGTAGCCCATTACTAATCATTCCGGGCTATGAAGATTGGTTTGCCTACTGGGGGGTTGTAGGTGCAATCATGACCTGAAAAATCGGGTCATGATAACTACGTAGGAATACGCTAGTTTTACTTGGCAAATAATGATCAAGTTGTGATTAAACTTTGTTATATTTGGGAAAATAAGTGAAGGAAAGACCATTCTCACATTGGAAGATAAGGAATGGTTACTAATTGATCATTGCTCATCTGTATCAAACTAGGATAGACTATAAAGGTACTTATACCCCTATACTTAGCCTATTACGTGGTGAATCAACCCAGGTTGGTTCAAAACCTTGCTAATCCATTCATTTACTTACTGCAAACTTTAATTATAAAATAAATCTTCTATACACTTGTTTAGGAATAAGAATTGATATAGAGTAAAGTAACCTAAAGGACTTCGAGTATTGTATTTCTTACCCTATTCCCTTGGGATTCGACCCCAACCTAATAGTTGGGTTACTATATTGGACAACGATCATTTACACTGGTAAAAATGGTATAATTTGAATGTATCAAATTTTAGCGTCATTGCTGGGGAATACAGTTTTTAAATTTACTTGAAGAAATTCTTACTTTGCTTTGTGTACTTTCTTTATTCCATCACACTTGGTTTGTTTTTGTATTGTGCACAGGCCACCATGGCTGCCAACAACAGGAGGAACCAAGGTAACAACCAGGTCCATGCGGTGAATGTAGACAATTCGTTCCATGATGAGAATGTGAATGTCTTTGCGAAAGAAGTGCTAGACTTCCACTATTCTAATGCCATCGTCCGTCCGAGAATGGATGCTGGCCCTTTCAAAATTGAACAAGGTGCTTATGCTATGCTAAGAGCTGAGGGTCTATTCCAAAACTCTACAGATAACAACCCACATGAGCATTTAAAGAACTTCATAGATGTTTTCCAGACCTTCAAGTAGAATCATGTGCCCGATGATGCCTTCAGGTTGAGGCTATTCAAATACTCATTGACGGAGGAGGCTCGCACTTGGCTCAACAACCTTCCTCCAAACTCAATACACACTTGGAACGAGTTGGTGAACATGTTCATGAAGAAGTGGTTCCCTCCTAGAAAGAAATCTGAGGTTAGGGACAAGATATTCTTCTTTAAGCAACTTCTGGGGGAGCAATTGTATGAGGCTTGGGAGAGGTTCAAACAATACCTCCAACGATCTCCAGGTCATGAGTTTCTTGATCACATCCTGATGGATAAGTTTTACATGGGGTTGGGCCCCATCTCTTAGTCTTTTATGAACAATGCTATTGAGGGTAGTTTCATAGACAAAACCTTTACTAGAGTCACTCAAATAATGAATAGGTTGACATCCCACAATCAGACATGGCACTCAAGCGGATCAAATATTGGGTATAGGTCTCCATCTCTAGCCAAAGAAAATCATGAATGAGATGATACTATTATACGATTTTCCATAAGCCTAGAGCTGCTTAAAAAGAGACTATCAGATGATGAGACCAAGAAGGTAAATGTGGTTGAGAGCGTACCCTTACAAAAAGCACAGGCATATATTCCAAAGGAGGGTAGATACACGGATGCACAGGCTGCACAGATTGAGAATGTGAACTACCTAAATAACACTCAAGGTGGTCAGCAGATATACCATGGTCAAATGTACAACAACCAAACTTTGTGGGAACCACAACAACAAGCTCAGGAAACTATCACAATGCCCATAACTTTGGAAACAAAAGTACAAATCCATACATCCCTCCAAGGGGGAATCAGCAGAACCAAGGATCAGCTAAAATAAAGAGCATGCTCGAGAGTATTTTGGAAAATCAAGAGAAGGATGATATCACAGCAAAGAACCTGGAAGAAGTGGTAAGCTCCCATACAGCCTCCATCCAGAAGCTAGAACAACAATTCATAGATCTATCAAGGAAACAAAATCCTAAGTTGAAGGGTTATCTCCCAAGTGATACTTTTGCTAATCCAAAAGGTGGTGGTGGTATGACACATTGTGTGGACATTACCACCCAAAGCGGATAGACCACGAGGGATGATACTGTCAGGTTAGAGGAATCAATGGAAGAGATAGAAGTAGAGACTTTAGTGCCAATCATTGAGAAAGCGGCTAAACCGGTCATAGAGAGTGAGAAAAGACCAGTAAAAAGGTTAATGTAGAGGTATACATGCCCTCCACCTTTCCCATAAAGGTTGACAAAAAAGGCAGAGAACACCACATGTCTAAAGTTTTGTGATCATTTGAAGTAGCTATCCATGAATATTCCCTTCCTTGATGTATTCCATGTGATACTTGGGTTCGCAAAATATGTGAAAGAGTTGCTCAGGAAAAAGAAGAGTTCTGCTAAGGAGGAAGATGTGCAATTTACTTATCAGGTGAATTCTATTATTTCTAAACTTGCAGTTGAGAAGAAAGTAGACCCAGGAGCATTAACCATGCCATGCACTATTGGCATGCGGGACTTTGCCAAAGCACTGTGTGATAATGGTGCAAGTATCAACCTTATGCTCCTCGCAATCTACAAGCAAGCCAGACTCAGACTTCCCAAACCGGCCAGTATGAGGCTACAGATGGAAGACAAAATAGTGCAGTGACCGATGAGGATTATTGATGATATGGTAGTCCGAGTTGGAAAGTTCAAGTTGCCAGTCGACTTTGTGATCCTTGATTATCTATGGACAAAGTGATTCCTATCATCTAGGGAATCCCATTTTTAGCCACATACATAGCATTGATAGACTCAGGAAAAAAAGAAATAAGATTCTGAGTCAAGGATGAGGAGGTCACCTTCTAGGCTAACAATAAGATGAGCCTACCTAGAAAATATAACAGGATTTGGTGATTGATGTTATAGACGAGGACATGGTTCTTGACTGTGCTGCAGCTGTAGCTGACAACAACACCTAGGGAACTGCAGGTAATTCCTATTTACCTTGTTTTATTCTATTGCATTAGCGACAATGCATGGTCTTTGAGTGGGGGTAGGGCTTGTCTGCCCCTTGGGTTTTTCTTACCAAATTCTTTTCCCAGAGGCATTATTTTATATTTAATCAGTATGTTTAGAATATGATGTGTTGTTTGTTTAACTTGAAGAAAACCAGGATGACTTAGCAATATTGCTTTGTAAATAGAAGCATGTATTTCTATTGTGAAAATGTGACCCCTTCCCAAAAATTTTAATAAGTGTGTGCACTAAACTGAGATTTTTGATCTGTTTGGCTTTGAATATGACATAGTGAATATTAAGGTTGATGATTGAGCTAAAGATAGTATGTGCATTGACTTGGTAGCTAACAGTTAAAACTATGCTAACAGTTAAAACTATGTGCTGTGTTATAGAGATTATAGATTCTATGATGCATTGTGATGTATATAACTTGCCTAGTGTGTGTGCAACATGAAATGAGGGGTGTTGAATCTAGGAAATGATTTAGGCGTTTCTTTGATTAGCCTTTTTTGTTCTTCTTTTTACTTACCTAATGTGTGATCCTAGTCAGCCCAGTTGAGCCTTTAGCCTTTTCTTTGGTAGCCTAGTCTAAAGCTTATCCCCTTTGTTCTAATAAGTTTGAATGAAACAAATAACTCCAAAGCACTTTTAAAAAATAAATATGAAAAGTCGTAGAGGAGTAAGAATCCAAGAATAAGATTAAGGCAGGAAGCTTTAGAAGAAGACTAAGGGTAAGCGAATAGCAGTGTCAAAAGTAACATGAAGCAAAAAGAATTAATAATAAATTGCTTCTTGCCAATGATCTATGAACATGTTTAAAAGGTGATGGGTGAACTGTGAAAGCAACGGGTATGAAGAAGGAGGAAGAAAAAGGATAGTTGGTAGAAAAGTGAGCCAAAAAAGAAAGAAGTTGTGATGTATTAAAAGTGCTTAGGGAGGATAGCCACTATCTAAACCAAATGATTCCTTCCCTTCCCAAAGCCTAAATTATAACCTGTTAAGTCCTACTTGATCCTGGAGTTGACATTCCCTATATTAGTAGAACATCACACTAAGGGGAAGCTTATGGTTCATCTAATGTTGTATGTGAAGTTCATTGTGAGTGTTTCTCTATTCTCCTTTGTCTTAAGTCCCCGTGTTCATAAATGATAATGTGAAGGACACTCTTTGGTAAAAGTGAGGGCACTTGGTGAATAATGGATGACTACAGGATAGGTATGAGTTCACTACTTGCATGTGCAGTCATTTCTTGATAATAGGATATCATATATGGATCCGTCAGTGTCAGGTCGAGGTTTGTGCACACTTTGGTCTACTAAAAGGGGTGGGAAGATTGATTTGAAAACATTTTTGTTAGTTAGTTAATAAAAAAGAGGTGTAGACATCCTAGATTTCTAATAGTTGAAACGTTGTTTGATGCGTTGTAAAGTAATGTTAGTATAGTTTTTTTTTTGTTTTCTTGAGAACAAGCAAAGTCTCTAAGTTGGGGATGTTAATGTGCCAGGATTTTAAGGCACATTCCATACCTTTTTACGAGGATTCTTGGTAGTTCTTGAGCATGTTTAGTGTGATATGATGCGTTTTGGTTGAGTTGCAGGAATAATTGACTAAGTACACCACAAGGATGAAAAGATCAACACAAGAGGCTCATTACGAGTCATTGTGGAGGATTACGAGCATTGGTGCCAATCAAAGTTGAAGGACAAAAGTAAAGCTGAAATACAAGGTTAAAACGACCAGTAATGGTGACAATTTTAAGCCCATTCCCACCATTTTGTTGGCCATTTTCCCAAACCAGAAATGGTGAAAAAATAGCAAGTTATAAAAGTCAACATAATGGAGTTTTAGCTTTTAGAAACCATTTGAATGATGTAAGTTATCATGATGCAGAGAACAATTCATTTTAAGCAAGAACAATTTGTTTTGGTAACCATATAGAATGACATGGATTTCCTTTCCTAGACCTTTTAGGATATGATTCCTACTCGCTTATAAATAGCATCCTTAGGTTATTTTCTGGGAGATATCAGACGCTACTATTATTTTACGCTTTGTATTCATTTTGAATGGTTTGAGTGCTACTTTGTGTGGGATTTGAAGAACCTCTTTTGGTTTTCAATCAAATTTGTAAGTATGTTTCTTTTGATTCATCTTATTTTTCTTGTTTCAAGCATGAGTAACTAAACTCATATCTGGGGTTGTAAAGCCTCGTAATGGGAAAAATCTTGGGCTAAAGTATTAATATAGAATTGAATGGTTTGTTGGATGATTTATTAACTCTCTTTATAATAGTGATTAGCGGTTGCAAACATTAGTCAAATACCGAAAATCTTAGTTTGTGCTCGAAAGGGTCGATTAGGATTGGAAAGAGTTAATCAATGAGAAATCAAGGCGTTAACCCTTGTTTAATAGAACTACATAGGAATACGCTAGTTTTACTTGGAAAATTATGATCAGGTTGTGATTACACTTTGTTATATTTAGGAAAATAAGTGAAGGAAAGACGATTCTCACATCGGAAGATAAGGAATGGTTACTAATTGATCATTGCTCGTCTGTATCAAACTGGGATAGATTATAAAGGTACTTGTAACCCCTATACTTAGCCTATTACGTGGTGATTCAACCTTGGTTCATTCAAAACCTTGCTAATCCATTGATTTACTTACAACAAACTTTAATTATAGAATAAATCTTCTATACACTCTTTCAGGAATAAGACTTGGCATAGAGTAAAGTAACCTAAAGGACTTCGAGTATTGTATTTATTACCCTATTCCTTGTGGAATTCAACTCCAACCTAATAGTTGGATTACTATATTTGACAGCGATCATTTACACTGGTAAAAAGGGTGTAACTTGAACATATCAGTAGTGACTAAAATTGTATAACATATTAGGTTGAGCCTTGTAGGGCATATGTGTTATAGTTAAATGTGTGTATGCTATAAATTTTTATAGCCTTTCACAACATAAGTAGAACATAGTAAGTTTCTATTGTGAATTGTGAGCAGCATTTGTAGTAATTGGGACACCCCTTTCTAGCATGATTTGTAGATTAAATCAGCCAGATTTGTGTATAGGTTGAATTTATAGGTGAGAATCATATTGCAAAAGAAATGAGGTCAGCGCCCCTCTTAAGTTTCAGGTTTTGAGTATTTGATATACCTTGTTTATATGATTATATGTCAAGAGGTATTTTTAATAGAATGTTTGTGTCACAATGTGGGCATCGTGGTTGCACTCTTATGAGTTTTGAGTTTTATATAGTCCCGTTTAAAAAGGAGACTCTGCAAAAATTCTAACAACTCTTGAGGATTTGGTCATGTTTGTCTGATTTTCATTCGAGGATGAATGTTCCTAAGGGGGAAAGGATATAACACCCCTCCCGTTCAAACATTTAAATTAACCCATACTTCAGATAAGACTAAGAGTGCTTAATATGTTAGGAATAATGTGTTATGAGGTACTCTAATAGCATAATGGTTGTGTGTTATATTTTAAAGTCAAGAAAGTTGCAAAATATAAGTCGGCAAAAGTTATCGTAAATAACATTTATAAATTCTCTAAAATTTAAGTCAAATGTCTGGGAGCTTTTTTCCCAATATAAAAAGGGTTAGAGGATCCACGAGCTACCAAATCAAAGGTCTACGAGTGTAGTTTTCAATGAATCATACCATTCATAAATCTGACATTGAATAAAATGTAATGACTGTTTTACCGCTGACTGTCTTGCAGAATCAGGCTAGCAAATCAGGTGGGGTGAAAATTAGTATAAAGTTATGTTTTGACTCATTTTATCATTCCAAAACAGAATTTTGGGGTTCTTGATATAACTTAGGGGAGGAAGCTAGGATTTTCTACTTATAAGATAAGATTTCACCTTATTCTTATTGATTTTTAGCTAGTTCCAAGTTTGAATATCGTTGGTAATATCGAGAATGTGTTGTAGTTGTGTTTTGTCAAAGTTCTGACACAGTGGAAATGGTAGGTCCTTCTAACAGTTTGTTTATCTTGGTATTTCAAAGATTTTGGTCGAGGTTATGTTCCTCCTATGACCCTCCTTTGTAATTCCACAATCTAGTATTATTTTTATAGATTTTAAAGCTACAAAGCGGTATTCTGGATACCGTTGCTCTGGGCAGCCCCTTTGTCTCATTAATTTGGGTTATTGTTGTTGTATATTGAGAGTGTTAAGGTGTTGGAGGGACTAGGATTGGTGAACTTCTTTTTGGAGTTGCGTACGACGCTTGTCGGATTGAACATCATAAAGTATGCTTTGTTATATTGCCGTAGGAGCTCGCCGCTCTTGTGAGATGTTAATAGCTTATTCTTGTTGTTATTAGCTATTGGTTTGGTAGAGATTTCAATGTTGTTCGTTGAGTTAAAGTGGACTAGTCATAATTACGACCTTAATGCCTTATCGATTGACTATGGCTCGTTCTTTTAGCCTTGTTGATTCTCGCATTTGTTGCATTAGGGTTGGTTGTTTGAGATTTATGGCGACACCTTTGAGGCTTTAGTTGAAAGGTATATTAAGGCTTACTTTATGCTTTTTGGCATGAGTCCGAAGGCCCAAGCTTGTTATATCTTGTATATCATCGTTATTAGACTTGTAACCTTATACTATTGAGTTCGCTACCACAATATGATATAGTATCTATCCGCAACACTATATTCCTTATTTAGCAGCCTAGAAAAATCTATTATGATCGTATTAATGTAGTCTATGATTACTTGTTATTATTGTAATGTTTTTATCATCTGGCTTTTGCCTTTGTGCTCGTTTTAGCCTCAACAGACAATGACACTAAAGGGTTTTGGTGCCTACAACTGACATATACAAGAGTCTTGTGTTCTCAGATACATATGCAGGAACCTTGTGTGCTCAGATACCTACACAGGAGCTTGTGTGCTCATATACAAATACAGGATAGTTTGATATTTATTTCATTGCTAGTTTGCTTTTTGCACTTAGTTTTGAGATGTTAGAATGATTAAGTTTAGGGAAGTGATGGTTCGCTTACCCGGGGGTTGGGTGAGTTCCACTCACGGTGGTCTAGGTCGTGACAAAGATGGTATCAGAGCCCTAGGTTCATTGATCTTGTCGTACCAAACAGGTCTAGTAGAGTCTTGCAGAATGGTGCGGAGATGTCCATACTTTTGTTCGAGAGGCTATGGGGATTTAGGAAAAACTATCTCTTCCTTCTTTCCTTTGTGCTATAACTTGATTCCAATTAGTATATGGTGATACAAATTGGTATCTAACCTCATTAACTCTTCTGTATGCATATGGTTACTACAAGGAAAAACAGAGCAAGGCCAGCGGTCCCGGCAGTTTGTGGCAGAGGTAGGGGAAGGGGCAGGGGATGAGCTAGAGCAGCACCCGCCAGGGGTGGAGCTCAAGATGCTGCCAAAGTTTGTGAAGCAACCCCTCCCCTACCTTTGAATCATATTGTGAAAGATGAAGAAGTGGTTATAGAGGATGAAGAGGCACAGGCGGAGGCGACACCAGTTGGGGGTGCAGACCTTCCTACTATGACACCAGAAGTCATTCAGCAGACTAGGAATATTCTGAGTGAGTTGGTTGGTGCCGGAGCCATACCCGTGGCATTTGCGAATCAGGCCATGGATACTCAGTCAGCGGTCACTACGGTGTCTATGATGGATGCAGCTTTAGGCACCAATGATTTATTCAGGCCAATGCTAGGTCCCGTGATGACAGGGAATGAGCATGAGTTGCTGACCATGTTTCTAAAGCTGAAACCTCTGATATTTCAGGGAACAGACAAGGAGGATGCCTATGAGTTCATCCTGGATTGCTATGAGAGGTTGCACAAGTTGGGTATTGTACATCAGCATGGGGTTGAATTTGTCACTTTTCAGTTGCAGGGTGATGCCAAGCAGTGGTGGAGGTCTCATGTTGAGTGTCGGCCTTCTGCTCTACCTCCACTGACTTGGGAGCAGTCCCATGCTTTATTTCTAGAAAAGTATATCCCCCGTACTTTAAGGGACCGGAAGAAAGATGAGTTCTTGAACTTAGAGTAAGGTGGCATGTTAGTCTCTACTTACGAGGCTAAGTTCCACGCCTTGTCTCATTTTGCCACACAGATGTTGGGTTTCGAGGAGGAACGGGTTTGATTGTTTGTGAAAGGGTTGAATACTGAGCTACAGGTACTGTCGGTGCATATGACTTCTTTAGGGAAGGGCTTTAATGATGTGGTGGATTATGTGAAGAAACTTGAGGGAGTCAAGAAGGCAGGGTAGGCTAAGGCTTTAGCCAAGAATCCCCGGAATGAGGGAAATTTTGGTGGTTTATACTCTAGAGGCAAGAATCAGCAGGCTTACTCGGCCCATCCTATTAAGTCAGCTCTGCCAACTATTACAAGTGGTCGTCAGGGAGCTTAATCTTCAGCTCTTAGAGGCCAGGGAGCGTCATATACATCAGCTAGCGGACCTACACTTGACCGTGGTTGCTTCCATTGTGGTGATCTGGACCACTTAAGAGGGAGTGTCCATATAGGCAGACAGGTAATCAGGGTCAGCAACAGTCTAGAGTAGTGGTCCTAGCAGGCAGAGGGGATAATGCTAGGGGTCGTCCACAGGGTGGGTGAGGCAATTTTCAGGGGGGCCGGGGAGACAGGGGAAACAGTGGCGCAGGCAAGGGTGCAGCGTAGCCGGCCCGGGAAGTTACCCTGATTGATGATCGGGCTCATTTCTATGCTTTTCCAGGGAGGACCAAGGCGGAATCTTAGATGCGGTGATCACAGGTACCATTCTTGTCTGCGATAAAATGGCTTCGGTATTATTTGACCCAGGTTCTGCATATTCTTATGTGTCTATGAGTTTTGCATTGGGTTTGGACCTAATTTGTGATATCCTTGATTCCCCTATCTATGTTTCTACCCCAGTTGGAGAGTTTGTGATTGTGACTCATGTTTATCGTGACTGTTCTGTGGTGTTTGTGGGGTTGCATACTTGGGTAGACTTGGTAATTCTGAATATGTCTGATTTTGATATTATCTTGGGTATGATCTGGCTATCTTCTTATCATGTTATGTTGAACTGTAACACCAAGACTGTGGCTCTAGAGATTCCGGGTAAGGATAGACTAGAGTGGGAAGGTGTGTACAGGCCTAAGACAGTTAAGATAATATCATTTGTTAGGGCTAGGAAGCTAGTGGGGAGGGGGTGTCTAGCTTTCTTGGCTCATCTCCGGGATGATAGTGTGGAGTCCCCGTCTATTGAGTCAGTTCCATTGGTTTCTAAATTTTTAGAGGTGTTTCCAGCGGACTTGCCTGGTATGCCTCCGGACAGGGATATAGATTTCTATATTGATTTGGAGCCAGACACTCATCCCATTTCCATTCCTCCGTATCGTCTGGCTCCGGCAGAGTTAAGGGAACTTAAGACTCAACTGCAGGAACTCCTAGGTAAGGGATTTATATGTCCCAGTGCTTCGCCTTGGGGTGCTCCAGTTTTATTTGTAAAGAAGAAGGATGGTAGTATGCGGATGTGCATAATTATAGGCAATTGAACAAGGTGACCATCTGGAATAAGTACCCTCTACCCCATATAGATTATTGTTTGACCAACTTCAGGGGGCATCGGTATTTTCAAGAATCGACTTGAGGTTGGGGTACCATCAGTTAAAAATTAGGCCTGAGGACATTCCAAAAACTGCTTTTCGGACTCGGTATGGGCATTACGAGTTTCTAGTAATGTCATTTGGTTTGACCAATACGCCGATGGCATTCATGAGTTTGATGAATGTGGTGTTTAACTCATACTTGGATTCCTTCATTATCGTGTTCATCGTTGATATTTTGATCTACTCTAAGAGTAGGGAGGAGCATGCTAATCATCTTCGTATTGTGCTGGATATCTTGAGTCACCAAAAGCTTTATGCAAAATTCACTAAGTGTGAGTTTTGGTTGACTTCGGTGGCGTTCTTAGGGCATGTAGTGTCAGAACGGGGGGTAATGGTAGATCCCCAGAAGATCAAGGTAGTCAAGAGTTAGGCCTGTCCTAGCTCGGTGACAAAGGTGAGGAGTTTTGTTGGACTCGCAGGATACTATAGGAGGTTCGTAAAAGGTTTCTATTACTACGCACATAAATAGGCTGACACAGAAAGATGTACCATTTGTGTGGTCCGACAAGTGCGAGGAGAGCTTTCAAAGGCTCAAGACACTTTTGACCATGGCTCCTATATTGTCCTTGCCGGTGGAAGGTCAAGACTTTATTGCTTACTATAATGCTTCACATTCTGGTTTGGGTGATGTGTTGATGTAGCATAGGAATGTGATAGCCTATGCATCCACGCAGCTGAAGGTGCATGAGAGGAATTACCCAACTCACGACTTAAAGTTGGCAGTGGTGATTTTTGGACTAGAGATTTGGAGGCACTACCTTTATGGTGTCAAGTGTGAGGTATTCACAGATCATTGCAGTCTGCAGCATGTATTCACTCAAAAGGATTTGAATTTAAGGTAGAAAAGGTGGATGGAGCTATTGAAGGACTATGATGTGACCATTCAGTACCATTCGGGTAAGGCTAATGTGGTGGCAGACGCATTAAGACGGAAAACAGTTAGCATGGGTACCTTGGCTTGTTTGGGGGTGTCCAAATGACCACTAGCTAAAGAAATTCAGGCTTTGGAGGACAAGTTCATGCACTCTGGTATTTCAGATCAAGGTGGGTTGTTGGCTAGCATTAAGGTCAAAGCCACCTTCATAGAGGAAATAAAGGCCAAACAGTTTCAGGATCCAAAACTGAGTAAGCTACGAGGCAAGGTAATATCCAGGAAGTCCAGAGACGCCATGCTTGACTCTGGTGGAGTGTTGCATTTCAGGGAGAGGATTTGTGTTCCTTGGGTGGATGATATGATTCAAAAAATCCTAGCAGAAGCTCATAGTTCACGATACTCAATTCATCCAGGTGTGACTAAAATGTACAAAAACTTGAGGCAGCGTTACTGGTGGCCCGGGATGAAAAGGGACATAGTTGATTTTGTGTCCAAATGTCAGAACTGCCAGCAGGTAAAGTATGAACATCAGAGATCTATAGGACTATTTCATAGGATGCCGATTCCAGAGTGGAAGTGGGAAAGGATAGCCATGGATTTCGTAGTGGGCCTTCCCAAGACATTGGGGAAGTATGACTCAATTTGGGTCATTGTTGACAGGCTGACCAAGTCCGTTCATTTCATTCCGGTCAGGGTAGATTACAATTCAAAGCAATTGGCTAAGATCTACGTGAAGAAGATTGTGAGATTGCATGGTGTGCCACTGTCCATCATTTCAGACAGGAGTACGCATTTTACTTTTAAGTTCTGGGGAAAGTTACATGAAGAGTTGGGTACACAACTCACTTTTAGCACAGCTTTCCATCCTCAGACTGATGGTCAGTCGGAGAGGATGATCCAGGTATTGAAAGACATGTTGAGATCATGTGTTATGGACTTCGGGGGCCATTGGGACCAATTCCTACTGTTGTACGAATTCTCAGAAAACAATAGTTACCACTCCAGTATTGACATGGCACCGTTCGAGGCATTGTATGGGAGGGACTGTAGATCACCAGTTGGGTGGTTTGAGAAAGGCAATGTAAAGCCTCTGGGCGTGGACTTAGTAAAGGAAGTGCATGAAAAGGTAAGGGGCATTCAGACCAAGTTGCTAGCTGCCAAAAGCAGGCAGAAGGAGTATGCAGATCGCAAGGTCTGGGACATGGAATTTTAGGTTAGTGAATGGGTATTTTTGAAAGTGTATCCAATGAAAGGGGTCATGCGGTTTGGTAAGAAGGGCAAGCTAAGCCCTCGGTTCATCAATCCGTTTGAGGTTCTTGAAATTGTGGGGCCACTGGCTTACAAGTTAGCACTACCACCTAGTTTGTCATGCGTCCATCCGGTATTCCATGTATCCATGCTTAAGTGATACCATGGGGATGGGGATTACATCATCAAGTGGGATGAGGTGATTTTCGATAAGGATCTTCATTATGAAGAGGAACCAGTCTTGATTCTTGCTCGGGATGTCCGGAGGTTGAGGACAAAGGTGATTGATATGGTGAAGGTTCAATGGAAGCATCATCCGGTTGAGGAAGCCACTTGGGAAACCGAGAAGGACATGCGGGACAAGTACCATCAATTGTTTGAGGATTCATGTACTACACTTCCCTTCTTTTATTTCCGCAATTTTGGGTTTGATCATTCGGGAATGAACGATGGGTAAATTAGTATATGTTGTCACTACCAGGTCCGTCGTTACGGATAGTCCAATCGTGCCAGGTTTTAGAGTTAGAAAACTCCGGGTTTGAGAGTTTGAAATTTTGGGCTAGGCTAACCTCGACTGGTTTTGGAGCGAGGTGGAGTTAAGGGAAATACGGGTAAGGATTAGGTTAGGTATATTAGTTTGAGCTCATTTCCCACGTAGCCAAGACAAAAAGAAGTCCGGGGGACTTTTCAGAATCGAATTTGGGTAAGTAAAACTCTCAGAATCGTGTTTGACGTGAAAGGGTTGTTTCGGATTATCGAGGGAAGCAAGTGTGTTTTAAAATGTCCAAATATGGGAGATTTCCAGACATTCTATCTGTGATGAGCGCAATGGTCTACCGTAGTGACCTCTGCTATAGCAGTGGAAAATACCGCTATAGTGGTGGTCAAGACGGTCAACGCCACTTAAGACCGCTATAGTGGAAGTTTTCCGCTATAGCGGGACTGCTATAGCGGAGCGAGGACCGCTATAGTGAGACGACGGGATTTTAATGCAGAAACATTCCCCAATATGTTCAGTTTTTACAACTTCATTTTGGGAGAAGGGCTAGGCGATTCCAGGCGATTTTCCTCCATTTTTCCTTGATTTTCTTCCCTAAAGTAAGGTTTCTACTCCCCAATCTTCGTACTACTTTTCCTATGTGGTAGAATTGGTAGGAGGGAACTTGGGGGAAGGTTGGAATAACCTAGGGATGGTAGAATCCGGGGAAGGAAGGGGATTCAAAGAATGCATGTTCTTGGGTATTGTTAAAAGTAAGATATTATGATCATAGGTTGTTAAATTGTCTATTTTTATCCGTAAAAATGATAGAACTAGGGAAATTTACGGTGGGAAATCCCGAAAAAAGGGTGGAATGATCATGGGTGGCCTGGGGTTTTGGGATTTAGTGTAATCCAGGTAATGTGCAGGCCTTGTTGGTTAATTTTCATGTACTTGTGTGTTATTTTAGACCAAGAACGAGAAAGGAAATCGGAACACGGGCAAGCTCGGGTTGAGTAGAGCTTGGATCATTTTGAGGTAGGTGATGGCTTACGATTCCGGTGAATGTTGTATAATTTTGTACTCTTATATAAGTGTTTGTATGAATTACATTGCTTAGTAAAGTTGTGTAGAATGCCTAAGGTTCCTGTTTTACAGTCTGTAAGTTGAACGGTGTGTTTACTTGTTGGTTTACAAGTTGTTTGTTCATCTATTTGACTGTGGATTGTTGACATTCGCTTGGCTCGGGTACCACGCCTGGTATGGGAATACTAATGGTTGGCTCGAGTACCACGCCTGGTATGGGAATACTAATGGTTGGCTTGGGTACCATGCCTGGTACGGGTTTATTTTACTGCATCATTGCATTTATATTGTTGTGTTGTATTGACTGATATTGATTTCGTGAGTGGACCGGGTTGTTTATTGAAATGTGTTACTTGTTTGGTGGTCCTTGAGTGACCGAGAAATTATGTTATATCGTTGAGTCGGTCTTGGATTAGGCCGAGTTGTTCATTGACACTTAGGTGTTGTCTAGAGGGGATCCTAAGGTGGGTCCGGACTAGACAGAAAGGTATGGGTTATGGCCATGTGATGGTGGGTTAGATTATAAGAGGTGGATTTCATGCGGGAACAAGCTAAGTAGAGACTTGTAGTCTAGGTATGCCTGTTAACATTGTTGCATGTCTTCCGTACTATTTACTTGATATTGTTGTACTACTTATACACTGTTTATTTGGAAACTGGTTGATGATCCTACTAGTACACAGTGGTGGTTTACTGATACTGCACTTGCTTTTGTTTTGGTGAGTACAGGAAATCTTCCAGCGGCTGAGACGCGACCTCATCTTTAGCACCAGCGATTTCAAACTTCAAGGGTGAGCTGCTCGATCAGGCTACCTTGGATCTATCTTTAGAGTTTCAGCCCACTTGTTTTGGGCTTAAAACTACTTCCGTATTTTACTTTTGGGGTTGCATCCCCGTGCTCTAGATATTGGTATATGTTTAGTACTGCGACTTTCAGATTCTAGGGGGTATTTTCTGTAGGTTTATGTTAATGGAATAGTTTGATATTTATTTAGTTGCTAGTTTACTTTTTGCACTTGGTTTTGAGCTGTTAGAACGGTTAAGTTCAGGGAAGTGATGGTTTGCTCACCCGGGGGTTGGGTGAGTGCCACTCACGGTGGTCTGGGTCGTGATACTTATGTGCTCAGATACAGATACATGAGCCTTACATGCTCAGATACAGATACATCGAGCCTCATGTGTTTGATTACTCAGAGCCTTCGCACTAGAAAGATATACAGAGTCTACGGGCTAGCCGGTAACACTAAGCCTATGGGCCAGGTAGACTGAGCCTATTGGCAAGCTGAGCCTATTGGCAAGGCAACTCTACCGACCCTATGGGTGGAGAAGAATGTATATACGGGGCGAGCAGGCTATACCTATGGAGTAGAAGTTACATTGTACTACAAATCCTAAGAGTCGTATTGATTCACGGCGCCTAGAAATTCAGACAGTTCATTTAAGATGATCACTGGGGTCCAAGTAAGGTGACTAGGTCAGGTTATTATTTTCTAGGTGTTTATACATTTTCCTTCGGGGACATATAATCCTATAGTTTCCTTCAGGTCTATATAGATACATAGATTGCCTACAGGGCTATACAATTACTTATAGGGTTGTATGGATTTTTGTGGAACCTGCCGAGCTTATGGGGGCCGGTTGGGTTATATTGTTTGTTGTTTGTACATGCTGAGCTTATGTGCGCTCGGTTAGGTTTTTGTTTGATTCTTGCTTGTACAGTATACATCAGGAATGGTAGGGTATGTCTTCACTATTCATAACACTTTGTTCTGGTTATATTTAGTAGTTTATGATATCAGTTGAGTTACTAATAGATTCAGGAGCACATATAAATTAAATTTGTCCCCTCATCTATCACGACCCAATTTCTCGAGTCGTGATGGTACCTACTATAACCCACCAGCAGGTAATCCAAACCCTTAGCTCGAAACTGCGAGTAATGGGATAACATGAGAACGAAGCAAAAATGGAAGCACATCAATTAAAAACAGAAGATAACTGAACAAGCATAAAATAGATAGGGAGGGGGAAGAACAAAAATATACAAGATTTTCCCCAAGACCTGGTATTAGTAAGTACAAGAGATGCTACAATCGAGATGTACTAGATAGACATAATAAATACATAACCGTCTCCAAAAGTACAATAGAAGACTAATCCAAAAGTAGAAGGAGATGGATCAACTCCGGTCGCCAAGAGCTCACCCTGTATCTCCAATCAGCAAGACCGCTCGAAGACAGCGTCAACAGTGATAACCCGCACTAAGATCTGCATCAGAAAAAGATGCAAAAGTGTAGTATGAGTACCAAAACCGTGTAGTATGAGTACCAAAACCATGCAGTACCCAGTAGGCATCATAGGCCGAATGAGCTCAAATAAGATATAAGTATAAATAAATGCGAATATACTAAAGGTAAGAAAAGAAGTGTCAGAAAATAGATTAACCTGCCAAAGCTAGACAATTTATGATGACTACACAAGAATAATTAATAGGAGATATAAAGCAACTATCTAACTAGATAACATAGGGATAACACATGATATGTACCTCAGGGGATACAAGTAGCAACAAGTAAACCCAACCGGACCACCATAAGCCCGGAAGGTACAATCAATAACCAAAGGAATCTAACTGGACCCCCATAAGTTCGTAGGATACAAGAAGCACATAATACTAACTAGCAATCAACCTGATGGGAAGAGAAGAAGGGATGCAGAAACATGCCATGACATGGAATATGAGATGGTGTGATGCCGTATGTATCCAATGCGATGCAAGCCCAGAATCTTCATCAAACGAAATAATAAAGTACTAGTAATAGAGTAATGCAAGTCCGGAGTCATCATCGTTGGAAGAATAATGGAGTAAAGAAATCATGAGTGCCTGTAAAACCACCCGGAACATGTGTCGCCTCACGCATGCAAGTTTAAATAGTAAGTAAATTCATCCGGAACATGGGTCTCCTAGGACATGCAAGTTTAAATAGTTAGTAAAATTATCCGGAACACAAGTCTCCTCGGACATGCAAGTTTAGCAAATCAGTATTTCTCAAACTAGGCCAAAAATCCTTTTAAAGAAGCCAAAAGTTGTTTAACATACTCCATAAATCCTCTTTTTGATCGAAAACAGTATTTCAAAAATCAAGTCAATAATATGCCATGCTAAAGTATGAATAAATAGTCGAAGAGCACAACTAGCCAAATCGTATCATATCCAGCCTAAAGTAATATCACGATGTCCAGGACTAGTGGACATTCCCAAATATACCATCGTCTATAGTCCAAAGGCATATACAAGGTCACACGAGGCCACAAGGGTAAATTTTTCAACATTACAATGAATACTACAAATAACGCATGAAATAAATGGACAAAAGAGGCGGACAAGGTCTGAGGGTACATACTTAGAAAACCAACCCAAGGATACAAATTAATGCAGTTATAGCCTATATATGCAAAGTCTAGGTAGGGAAATCCATAACCTACCGATAGTCCAATGACTAGCTGCAGGAACAGTATCGTCCAAGGTCAAACTGCTTCGGGAAAGCCTAAATTATGAACACACTATCAAAAAAATAATCTATGCATCAAAATGAATCCAACGATACTGATAATTCTAGAAACATAACTGAGTTAAAATTTGAGTCACAAGCGGGCCTATAGGCCCCATAACTTGAAGCTAGAAATGAAAAACTCCCATGTGTTCCCCACATTCCCGAGAGAACATGATCAAAATTTGAGAGGAAATGCACCATTGAAAGGGCTCAAAACATCCCAAGAACCAAGAAATTACAAAGGGAATTAATGGAAGATAATGGAAATTTAAAGTAACACCCCAGAATTCGAATCAGCTGTCTAACTTAGAAACGAAATTTTTTTTGTAACTGTTGGACCCCCATAGGTAGCCTCCATGAGCGTCGGAGCTGCGATGGGCCATGGGTCACGCCGTGGGAGATGGCCAGTGGCTTTGAGCCAGGATCCTTCCATCCCGATGGGCGGACACAACGGGCGTTGCAGTAGCGATGGCCCATGGTATCCTATCATTGGAACCCTTCAACAACCTTCACCCAACTTGTCCCTTGCTCCGACGGGCATTACCATGGGCGTCACAGTCGCGATGGCCTATGGGATCCCACCGTAGGAATCCTCCAGCAACACTAGGCCTCCAGCTTGACTATCCGACGCTTTAATCTGACGGGCCATCGTGGGACTGGCGCTCTCGGGCAGCCCATAAGGTGAAGGTTTCCTGTAGCTTTTTATTTTAAGTCAGGGGTATTTTGGTCTTTTCCCCTATTCCTTAACTCCTAAGTGAGGTCGTTTTAACCATTTTTAGTAGGGTTTTATCCCCTAATAGAATAAGCTCTTCTCATTCTAAGTCATTTTATTCTAAAAGAAGAAAGAGTTCCTCTTCTTCAAGTCTTAAGCTCCAAGTTCAAGCCTCCATTTCTTTTCATCTTAAGATCAAGCTAGCTTCAATAAGGTATGTGGGGATTCAATAAGGGATTTCCTTCAGCCATATGCTTTAAATCCTAAAGTTTTACTTTGATTTATGAATTTATGAAATTAGAGTTCTTACCCAAATTGGGGAAAAGTTATGGGTTTTGTTTTAAAATATCAATTCAGGGTTCCTCCTTCATTACCCATGTTTTATTTGAGATTCTTTAAGTGTTTTCAAAAGCCCATGCATAAAGAAGGATTTCTTGTATGATTTCATTGAATTGCATGTTTTCAAGTAAAATTGGCATGCTTAGATAACATGGCCTCTATTATCATGAAATTGCATGTCTGATTCTTCAAGTTATGAATTTAGAAAGAAAAGCATATTTTGAATCATGGCTATGCTAAGTTTAAGAATTTGGAAGTATGAATTACATGACATCAGATATGTATTTATATTTTATGAAAGGTTTGGCATCTAGATATGTCTACCTAAGCTAAGTGAATTGCATGGTATTAGATATACTCTTATGCTTTTCAAACAGATTTGGCATTAGATATGTCACAAGTATAAGTTGAGCTATAAATATGTTTTGGGAGTAGTATTGAGCACCGAGTTTTATTGGGTGAGCGTACCCCTTGTATATCCCAGAACTATGTGCCACCGTAGGTTCTTTAAGTTCCCTCTGTAGGCATCAGACACCGTGATCACACTAGTTATTCCTTTATACCCTGGCAAGGTATATTGGGTCCTTTTGATGGGGCAGTTACATCAAATTCCATGTAGCTCATATGGTCTATGCCGGTTAGAGAACCTCCCACAGAAGCAGTTTCATATTTTAAAATGAATTTGAATCTTGCTCAAATTTCAGACTTACTACTTATGATTGTGTTTTCAACTTATGATATTGCATTAAGTCATTTACATTACAGTTTTATGGTTATAGAATGAAATCAGCTTTATAGCATATTTAGCATGTTTACTTTGGAATTTTCATATCTCACATACTCATTACATCTTTTAGTACTGACGTATATCTTGCGTTGTATCCTGTTGATGATGCAGATTCCGGTTCGGGTCCTCGGATTCGTGGCTAGAGATTAGCCGGTGTTCCCGCTTCGAGTGGTAGGTCCTTATACTTTGAGGACTAGTATCCGTTGTCTATCCTTATGGTTTTTGTTTAATATTTGGAGTTAGCTGGGGTCTTGTCCCAGCAACTCATTATTTCAGTTTAGAGGCTTTCAGACATAATAGAGATTCTGTATTTGGGTTTCAGATTTTGTTATATTATGTTTGAGCTGTTGATGACTCAGTCTTTTTCATCTCTTCAGTTTGATGTTTCGGTTAAGTTTATCTATGTTTGTTTAAGTCATGCTTTAGCCAAGGTTTAACTTCGAGCACTCATGGTCCCGGGTCCCATGTTATGTCTAAGGGGTAGCCTCGAGGAGTGATATTTAAGAGTAAACTTATCGAATTTAGAAGTCAACGAACGACCTAGGATCAACAATTATAAACCTCCAAGCTTTGGGAAATGATAAAGCTATTTTAATGGAGGTTTTGGAGCTAAAAGCCATGGAGAAACATTTGGGAGAAGATAAAATATTGGGTCCTCAAATTCGTGGCTAGAGATTAGCCGGTGTTCCAGCTTCGAATGGTGAGTTCTCATACTTCGAGGACTAGTATCAGTTGTCTATCCTTATGGTTTTCGTTTAATATTTGGAGCTAGCTGGGGTCTTGTCCCAGCAACTCATTATTTCAGTTTAGGGGCTTTCAGACATAGTAGAGATTCTGTATTTGGGTTTCAGATTTTGTTATATTATGTTTAAGATGTTGATGACTCAGTCTATTTATCTCTTCAATTTGATGCTTTCGTTAAGTTTATCTATGTTTTTTTAAGTCATGCTTTAGCCAAGGGTTAACTTGGGTCACTCGTGGTCCTGGGTCCTATGTTACATCTAAGGGGTAGTCTCGAGGCATGACAAACTTAGTATCAGAGCATCAAGTTCAAGAGTCCTAGGGTGTCTGAAAGCCGCATCGAGTAGAGTGTCTTTCATGTGTGTGAAGCACGCCACACTTATGAGAGAGAAGCTATGAGGTGTCTTAGAAAAAACTTTACTTCTTTCTTGATCAATATCGTACGATGTAGTCTAACTCTATTAACCCTCTAATCCATTCTTTATGCATTTCAAATTATACCTCCTTGATGTGCTATGCCTCGCTGGGCCAATGCCCAAAACGCTAATCCTCTGATCCCAGACCCCGAGGTCACAAATGCAGAGTTCAGAAATGTTATTCATATGCTAGATCAGACTATGGCCGCCCAGGCCAATCAACAGGCTCTTATCCCCGTCCACCCTCAAGGTGGAATAGCAACCCTAGTTTGACATTTCATTTGCATGAACCCACCTGAGTTCTGGTGTTCGAAAGTTGGTGAGGATCTACAAAATTTCTTGGATGAGGTAAAGAAGATCTTTGGTGTGATGCAAGTAGGTGGTGTTGATTGTATTGAGCTAGCTTCCTATCAACTCAAGGACGTGGCTAATATTTGGTTCATTCAATGGAAAGATGCTAGAGTTAGGGATGTGGTCCCTATGACTTGGGAAGGCCTTGAGAGGGATTTTCTTGACTGATTCTTCCCGAGAGAGTTGAGGCAAGCCAAGGTCGAAGAGTTTGTGAATTTGAGGCAAGGTTCCATGTCAGTTAAGGAATACGGGTTGAAGTTCACCCAGCTTTCTAGGTATTCTCCTTCTATGGTGGCTGACCCGTGGGATGAGATGAGTAAGTATGTTTATGACGTGTCAGATATGGTGAAGAAATAGTGTAGGTTCACGATGCTTTTGGGTGACATGGATATTTCCCGACTTATGACTCATGCCCATCAGATTGATGGTGACAAGTTGAGAGAAATGGCAAGGGAGAACAATAGGGGTTGATCAGAGAGTTCAGGCTTTGGCCATCAGTGGTCCGGAGGCGGACATCACACTTCATTTTAGAAAAAGTCCTCAGGACCCGTTCATTCTTCAACTAGTGCTCCTACCCATACCCCCAGGCCTCGTCATGATCAGACTGGTAGGGAAACTGGTTCTTATTTGCAGGGGAGTGTTGCAAAGGGTGCTTCTTACCTTTTTTGCCACAAGTATGGTAAAAGTCACCCCGGTGAGTGTCTAGCTGGTAGAGAGAGATGTTTTGGGTATGGTTAGGTTGGACACATGATTAAGGATTGCCCTTCAGCTAAGAAGGGATAGAGAGGTAGTAGGACTCAGTCTACCCCAGTAACATCAAGAGGTCAACCGGCCCAGCAGGGCACTACTTCTAGTTCTGGTGGTCAGCGCCAGAACTTCCTTTATGCTATGTCCTCCCGTCAGGACCAAGAGAGTATACCAGACATTGTTACTGGTATGTTGAAAGTTTTCTCTTTTGATGTGTATGATTTATTGGATCTCGATGCATCCTTATGTTTTGTGACTTTTTATGTTGCTTGCAAGTGCAAAATTAGTCCTGATCAGCTCTTAGAACCCTTTTGTGTTTCTACTCCTGTTGGTGAGTCAGTCCTAGCCAAAAGAATCTACCAAAATTGCCCTATGTCAGTCCTTTATAGAGTCACTTTAGCGGATCTATTAGAGTTGGAGATGACTGATTTTGATATTATTCTTGGTATGGATTGGTTGTATGCATGTTATGCCTCAGTTGATTGTCATACTTGAGTTATCAGTTTCAAGTTTCCAAATAAACCTGTCTTAGAGTGGCAAGGTAGTCCTCCATCCTCGAAGGGTCATTTCATATCTTATATTAAGGCTAGGAAGATGATTTCTAAGGGTTATGTTTATCATATAGTTTGAGTTATAGACACGGTGTCCGGAACCCCATCTCTCCAGTCAGTTCCTATTGTGAATGAGTTTCTAGAAGTGTTTTCCAAGGATTTGCCCGGAGTCCCTCCCGAGTGGGAGATCAACTTTGGGATAGATCTTTTCCAAGATACGAATCCTATCTCTATTCCTCCCTATTGAATGGATCCCATGGAGCTTAAGGAATTGAAAGATTAGTTTAAAAACCTCCTTGATAAGGGTTTATTCGACCTAGTATCTCTCCATGGGGTGCTCCAGTCTTATTTGTGTGAAAGAAAGATGGTTACCTCAGAATGTGTATCGACTATCGTCAGTTGAATAAGGTCACAATCAAGAATAAGTATCCCATTCCTAGGATTGATGACTTGTTCAATCTGCTTCAGGGTGCCAGTTACTTCTCCAAGATTGACCTTAGATCCTGCTATCACCAGCTTTGTGTTCGAGAGTGTGACATTCCGAAGACAGCCTTCAGGACTTAGTATGGTCATTATGAATTTGTGGTTATGTCTTTTTGTCTAACAAATGCTCCCAGAGCTTTTATGGATTTGATGAACTGTATGTTCAAGCAGTATTTGGATATATTTGTGATTGTGTTCACTGATGATATCCTTATCTATTTTCAGTGTAAGGAGGAGCATGCGGACTATTTGAGAGTGGTATTGCAAACTCTCAAGGATCGACAGTTATTTGCTATGTTCAGCAAGTGTGAGTTTTAGATGCAGTCTGTTGCTTTTCTAGGTCATATTGTGACTAGAGATTGTATTCGAGTCGATTCTCAAAAGATTGAGGTAGTAAAGAGCTGGCCTAGACCCACTTCCCCATCTGATATTAGAAGCTTTTTGGGTTTGGCTGGTTACTATAAGAGATTTGTGGAAGGGTTTTCTTCCATTGCTGCCCCATTGACTCGGTTGACTTAGGAGAAGGTAAAATTTTAGTGGTTTGATCTATGTGAGAAGAACTTCTAGGAATTGAAGACTAGATTGACCACAACTCCAGTATTGGCTCTACCCGAGGGCCTAGATGACTTTGTTATGTATTGTGATACTTCTAGGATTGGTTTGGGTTGTGTATTGATGCAACGTGGTAAGGTGATTGCTTATGCTTCGAGACAACTTAAGATTCATGAGAAGAACTACCCTACTCATGATCTTGAGTTAGCGGTCGTGGTTTTTGCATTGAAGAGTTGGAGACACTACTTGTATGGTGTCCACGTGGATATGTTCACCGATCATAAGAGTCTTCAGTATGTGTTCACTCAAAAAAAATTGAATCTTCATCAAAAGAGGTGGCTTGAGCTTCTTAAGGGTTATGATATGAGTGTGCTTTATCATCCGGGTAAGGCCAATGTTGTGGCGGATGCACTTAGTAGATTATCCATGGGTAGTGTGTCTTCTGTTGAAGACGAAAAGAAGGAATTGGCGAAGGATGTTCATCAACTTGCTCGATTGGGAGTTCGCCTTATGGATTTGACAAAAGGTGGTGTTATTGCTCAGAATGGTTCTGAATCATCTTTGGTAGCTGAAGTGAAGGAAAAGCAAGATAGGGATCCTACTTTGCACCAGTTGAAGGGTGCACTCCATCAGCAAAGGGTAGAGGTTTTCTCCCAAGGGGGAGATAGTGTGCTTTGATATCAGGGTCGATTGTGTGTTCCTGACATAGATGGGTTAAGACACTGGATTTTGATAGAGTCTCATAGCTCCAGGTATTCTATTCACCCCGGTGCCACCAAAATGTACCGTGACCTACAGAAAGTCTATTGGTGGAATGGTATGAAGAGGGACATAGCAGGTTTTGTGGCTAAGTGTCCCAACTGTCAACAAGTGAAGGTAGAGCATTAGCAACCGGGTGGTATGACTCAGGATATTGATCTTCCTACTTGGGAATGGCAAGAGATCAATATGGATTTTATTACTGGTTTACCTCATACTCGAAGGCAACATGATTCTATTTGGGTGATTGTCGACCGAATGACTAAGTCATCCCACTTCTTGGCTGTTAAGACTATGGATTCAGCAGATGGTTATGCATGACTCTACATTTGGGAGATAGTCAGATTGCATGGTATTCCATTGTCTATCATTTCAGATAAGGGTACTCAGTTTACATCCCAATTTTGGAAATCATTTCAGAAAGGTCTTGGTACTCAGGTGAAGCTTAGCACAGATTTTCACCCTCAGACGGATGACCAGGCAGAGCTTATTATTCAGACTTTGGAGGATATGTTGAGAGCTTGTGTGATTGTTTAAAAGGTAATGGGGATGATCACTTACCTCTTATTGAGTTTGCCTACAACAATAACTTTCATTCTAGCATCAAGATGGCTTTTTATGAGGCATTTTATGTGCATAGATGTAGATCTCCTATTGGTTGGTTTGAGGTAGGTGAGGCAGCTTTGATTGGTCTAGATTCCATTCATGAGATTATGGAGAAGGTGCAGATCATTAGGGAGAGGTTGAAGATTGCTCAGAGTCGTCAAAAATCATATGCAGATGTGAGGAGAAGAGAGTTGGAGTTTGAGGTTGATGACTGGGTATTTCTGAAGGTGTCACCCATAAAGGGTGTGATGAGTTTTGTCAAGAAAGGGAAGCTTAGTACCCGCTATATAGGTCCTTATCAGATTCTGAGGAGAGTTGGTAGTGTTGCTTATGAGTTGGATTTGCCATCAGAATTAGAAGTGGTTCATTTGGTTTTTCATATTTCCTTGTTGAAGAAGTGTATTGGTGATCCTACCTTGATTGTTCCTTTGGAGGATGTGGGTGTGAAAGAAAGCCTTACTTATGAGGAAGTTCCCATGGAGATTCTTGATCATCATATTTGGAGGTTGAGAAACAAAGAAGTTGCTTTGGTGAAGGTCCTTTAGAGAAATCTGCTAGTTGAGGGAGCTACTTGGGAAGCATAAGCAGCCCTGAAAGCCAAGTACCCTCATCTCTTTCCTTCCAATCCAATTTCATCTTGAGGTATTAGTTTCCTCCTTAGTATGTCCCTCTGACTCTATTTCGGTAGTTTCTCTCATGATCCTAGCATGCATTTATGTTTTTCAAAGTTAGTTCAATCATGTTTTATATTGGAAAGCTCAATTTTCATGTTCATTCTTCAGTTTTCTTCTTTTGTTGCTTGGTTGAGCTGTTTTCTCTCCAATTTTGCTTGCTTAGCCTTCATTCGAGGATGAATGATCCCAAGGGGGAGAAATTGTAGCACCTTTGAATTAGCTATCTAACTTAGAAACCAGAATTTTTCTGCAACTGTTGGACCCCCACAGGAAGCCGCCACGGGAGTCGGAGCCCCGACGGGCCATGGGCCATGCCGTGGGAGATGGACACTGGGTTTGAGCTTGGATCCCTCCATCCCAATGGGCGGGCATGACGAGCATCACAGTAGCGACGGCCCGTGGGATCCCGTCGTCGGAACCCTCTAGCAACCTTCACCCAGCTTGTCCTTTGCTTTGACGGGCGTCATGGTCGCGACGACCCATGGGATCCCACCGTTAGAATCCTCTAGCAACCCTAGGCCTTCAGCTTGACTGTCCAACGCTTTGGTTCAACGGGCCATCATGGGACCAACGCCCGTCAGGTAGCCCATGAGACAAAGGTTTCCTGCAGCTTCTTATTTTAAATCAGGGGTATTTTGGTCTTTTTCCCTATTCTTTAACTCCTAAGTGAGGTCCTTTTGACCATTTTTAGTAGGATTTTATCCCCTAATAGCCTAAGCTCTTCTCATTATAAGTCATTCTATTCCAAAAGAAGAAAGAGTTCCTCTTCTCCAAGTCTCAAGCTCCAAGTTCAAGCCTCCATTTCTTTTCCTCTTAAGATAAAGCTAGCTTCAGTAAGGTATGTGGGTTTTCAATAAGGTATTTCCTTCACCCTTATGCCCAAAATCCTACAGTTTTACTTTGATTTATGAATTTATGAAATTAGGGTTCTTACCCATATTGGGAAAAAATTATGAGTTTTGTTTTAAAATATCAATTCATGGTTCCTCCTTCATTACCCATGTTTTATTTGAGATTCTTTAAGTGTTTTCAAAAGCCCATGCATAAAGAAGGATTTCTAGTATGATTTCATTGAATTGCATGTTTTCAAGTAAAATTGGCATGTTTAGATAACATGGCCTCTATTATTATGAAATTGCATGTCTGATTCTTCAAGCTATGAATTTAGAAAGAAAAGCATATTTTGAATTATGGCTATGCTAAGTTTAAGGATTTTGAAGTATGAATTAAATGACATCAGATATATCTCTATGTTTTTTGAATGGTTTGGAATCTAGATATGTCTACCTAAGCTAAGTAAATTGCATGGTATTAGATATACCCTTATGCTTTTCAAACAGATTTGGCATTAGATATGTCACAAGTAAAAGTTGAGCTATAAGTATGTTTTGGGAGTAGTATTGAGCACCGAGTTGGATTGGGTGAGTGTACCCCTTGTATATCCCAGAACTACGTGCCACCGTAGGTTTTTTAAGTCCCCTCTGTAGGTATCAAACACCGTGATCACACTATTTATGCCTTTATGCCCTGGCAAGGTATATTGGGTCCTTTCGATGGAGCGGATACATCGGATTTCATGTAGCTCACATGGTCTATGTCGGTTAGAGAACCTCCCATAGAAGCAGTTTCATATTTTAAAATGCATTTGACTCTTGCTCAGATTTCAGACTTACTACTTATGATTATGTTTTCAGCTTATAATATTGCATTTAGTCATTTACATTACAGTTTTATGGTTATAGCATGAAATCAGCTTTATAGCATATTTAGCATGTTTACTTTGGAATTTGCATATCTCACTTACTCATTCCATCTTATAGTACTGACGCATATCTTGCGTTGTATCCTGTTGATGATGCAGATTCAGGTTCGGGTCCTCGGATTCGTGGCTAGAGATTAGCCGGTGTTCCAGCTTCGAGTGGTGAGTCCTCATACTTTGAGGACTAGTATCAGTTGTCTATCCTTATGGTTTTTGTTTAATATTTGGAGTTAGCTGGGGTCTTGTCCCAGCAACTCATTATTTCAGTTTAGAGGCTTTCAGACATAGTAGAGATTCTGTATTTGGGTTTCAGATTTTGTTATATTATGTTCGAGTTGTTGATGACTCAGTCTATTTCATCTCTTTAGTTTGATGCTTCGGTTAAGTTTATCTATGTTTGTTTAAGTCATGCTTTAGCCAAGGTTTAACTTCGAGCACTCGTGGTCCCGGGTCCCATGTTACGTCTAAGTGGTAGCCTCGAGGAGTGACATTTAAGAGTAAACTTATCAAATTTAGAAGTCAACGAACGACCTAGGATCAACAATTATAAACCTCCAAGCTTTGGGAAATGATAAAGCTATTTTAATGGAGGTTTTGGAGCTAAAAGCCATGGAGAAACGTTTGGGAGAAGATAAAATAAATGAGGGAAAAAGGGTTGGCCAGCTACTTAAGCTGCCACGCCCAGGCGCTACGGCAGCCTGGCCAGGCGCAGGCGCGCTGGCACAGGCGTTGTGGCGCTGGCACATGGAGGTAGGTGAGAACACAAGGGTGATGGCCTAGGCACAGGCGCACGTATGCAAGCGCGGCCCAGGCAGCGCCCTGGAGTCACACCAGCAGCCAACAGAACCAACAACATGCCTAAAGGCAGATTTTTTAAGCGATGGGCCACCGGGAATGCATCTGGGGTCCCACAAACAAAAATAAGCTGAGCTATTCAACTAGAAATGGAATTTCGGATGAAATGGAATTGATGAAAATACCATCAAAGGTCGGTTTAACAAAAAGTGGACCCCGCACCAAAAATCAGCCAACAATTCCAAAATGGAACCCAAGGGTCAAAATCATATCTGGAAGCCTCGAGACCCAAACCAATGGTCCCTCTAGTATAAACTCGACATTCCAGAGCTAACAGCACTGACAGAATTTCCATTCGAGGCCATCTTCTCCAAATGTTGACTGAAGTCAACCAAACAAGCCCAACTGGCCAAAAAACATAGAACGAGAGAGAACTCCAAGCTGAATATCTCCTGGATCCTGACCAAAGATTCACCTAGACCAAAGTCCACGCTCCGGAGCTAACGAAACTATCAGAATTCGATTCTGAGCACGATTACCACGAATGTTGACTGAAGTCAATGATTTCTGAAGTTATGATTCTAAAACAGGTAAACAACCATAAAGACCAAACAAATGGCCCGAGCACCGAACTACCGGTCCCAACAAGCAATAAATGACTTGGGGCTACTATAGGCAAGCTCTAACAGTACAAAGAAGGTGAAAACATGAGAATGACTGCAAGGGTCATTACTTCATCCACTACTAAAGAGGACTTTCATCCTCGAAAATCAAGAAAGAAGGAAGCACCAGATACTTAACAACTGCGGATACAAAGCCCGTACGACTCTCTCGGAGGACCCAGATAGCCTCCTCGACCCAATGGCACCTAACAAAATGGAACCAAATAAAGGCAACCAAGCCTTAACTTTACTCTTGCCAAGCTAGATTCCAACCCTTAACTCTAAAACTCCAAAGGCTTATCAACCAAACCGGAAAGCACTGACATAACACCAAAACTAGAGAACCAAGGCGACCAACACACAAAACTCTAATCCTCAATACCATAACCATGTTCTCCAAGAAAGCCATTAACCAGAATTCCAACTCTTAAATCCATTGTCTCACAAAATTCTTCTAACTATTTTGAATCACTTTACCATAGCCATGAAGCTTCACACAAGCAGAACACTCGAGACACCCTCGAAACATCAACTAATCCACCAGAGATCTATAGTCCCCGTTATACTCAACCACAAACGAAGTCACCTTTATACTCAAACTATATCCAAGCCGAGCCATAGCATACTAGTCTTTTGACATCTGAAATACTAATCCAAAGCACATACTCAAAAACTATAGAAGTTTGCCTCGACTAACCATCAACCAACGGACAAATACCTTTGCTAGCCTCAATCTCGATATCTAACCCCAACTGAACTAACTAGCGGAACTCACCATCTGAACCAATCATCTAAACTCGACTGAAGCTTGTACACCAAGGTTGGGAAAGGCATGTATGAATACCCTGTGTCAACAAAAAACCTTTTGAATGTAGAACGAACCTAACCTCGCTAAACCGTGCCAAGTTTGAATTGACTGAAAGCGAATGACCCAGGGCAACCTGTCCAAATGACCCAAACCAAAACTAAGACTCTGTAAGGAGTGTGGTAAGCCTACCACAAAGTTCGTATCCATCAACTAAGCTCTAAACTCTCAGAAATACCACTGCTTCTCTGAACACTCAAAAACTTCTCGAATTTTAAGATCACCTTACTAGTATCACCTCGGGAAGAAGTCCACCATGCCACAAATATCAAGTCCAAACACCCTATGGAAAAAGGAAAGGGTGTCTAAAGTCCAAGGTCGCCACCTAGCTATTGGAAAAGTCTTAACCTCCTAACTCACCCCTTTGGCTTGAAACAACTGCTCTACTACATATGCACACCAACTAATAACTCCAAAGCATACAACATACCAAACTTCTGACCCAAACTGGCAGAGCCCAAATAATACTGGAATTGCATACAATAGATGACCTCTTGGAGAACCAACCTAGTCAAGACTCTAACTCTCGCAACACCATGACCATCAATCTCAAGGAACTATCAGAATCAAAAATAGCCCCGCTAGTCTCAACCTGTAAAACCTGATCACATATAACATACACCCGCTGACCTTAAAACTGACATCGCTGAATTTATCCAACCAAGGTAGTATGGACATCGTACCAATAAGAACACTGCTGGGAGTTCGAATGTCTAGCCTAATTAACTAGTTAGCCAAGGACGCGATGTCCAAGGCCAACTACCACTCCAGAACTAAAATAGGGAAGTTAAGTTGTCCGAACTCACTACCTTCTGACCTAAGAAGTTTCATCCAAAGAGAACTATCTATGAACTATCCAAAGTAGTTTGCTAACCCACAATTCTGAAACCCAACTCTAATTAGCAATCAATGCTTCTATCAAACCTCAGAGTAGACCCATACACTGACGATGAACACTTATAGAAACTGGAGCCAACTAAGCTCTGAATATATAATTTGCCCAATCCGTATATGCTACTGAGACTTGGTTCCTCCAAAGAGTTTGACGAGGAAACCACAGTCGATGCAACAAGCTACAAAAGGTAGTAATGGGAATGGTCACTACCTCAAACTCTTAAGGAAGGAAATCCTGACCTCGAACCTATTGAAGGAAAAGCCACTATAATTTTCAGTCGGTAAAACCACGTCACCACACACTAACCCAAGCAAACCCTCAGTCATCCCTTCAGTCAGCTACTAGTAACCCATGCACACACAAAATGAGTCATCACCCTCCTTTGCAAACCAAACGGAACCCTTTCTAAAGATACAACCAACCTGACGGACTCCTTCTTGAATAAAACGTAGAGTTATTATTTTAGCTCCCACACCTATATTGTCAATACTCAATAAGGCAGGAGAAGAATGGGATATATGCCCAACTAATCCAAAATGCTACGATCACCAATCAACCACGATGCTAAAGTGAACACTTAACCATAATGTCATAGTCAAAACTCAACCACCATGCTACAATCAAAAGCTCAACCAGAGTACCACGATCCAAGCTCATCCCAACTGGAACTAGGGAAAACAAGAAGACAACTCAACTAGACAAGAAACTGAAGAATACCATGGGAATAACCCATATACCTGCCAATCCCTTAAATCGAATAATTAGGGAAGGTTGATTCTAATTTCCAGAGAAAATCAAAACCAACACATGACCACTGGCATAACCACTCCAGTCTCCTTAAGACAAAAACCTTAATCTCCGGCACATTACTACTGATATCACACTAAGCCAACAGAAGGACCTCTAGCAAATGCTAGAGAACGTCCTAGGCAATAACCATTCAAGACCGCTAGGAATCGAACAACTTAAAAACTAACTCTAGAACCACAGGGAAGAACCCAAAACGAGGCTAACACGACCTACCCACGAGTCACAACTCTAGGTAGTCACCTCTCAAGGATAACTCACCCCATCCACTACTAAAAGAATCAACCTACAAAGAATTTACACACATAAACACTATAACTCAAGTAACAATACTACCAAACAAGAAACAGGTAGGCATATAAGCATATACACTAAAAAGATAGGTTCACAAAGCAAATAACACCAACACTAGCTAATGGTAACAAAAGTCATACCTGGAGCAACGGTATCAAGAACATATACCTCTGGCCCACCAAGAGGGGCATCAGACAATTGGGGTCTAACTCTGGATTGAGTTGTCGAAGCTGATGGCTCAACCATCCCTTACCAGGGACAATCTCTAAAATAGTGACCAACTACTCCACAACCGCAACAACCCAAGGAAGTGCTGCTCTAATACATGGTGCCTGTTGACTCTGGATGGATTACTGAACCACCTGACTGAAAGCTACCTCTAACCATCTGGGGACCACCCCTACTACCCTACACACTACCTCCCACTGTGTAAGGACCACCCCTACTACTCTGCACTCTACCTCTAGACGGTGGCACTTGAACACTGGGAGATAAGACCTGCTGACCCTGCTGACTGGAAGGAGAGATCGTGGGGCAATCCCTAACAAAGTGCCCATGCCCATCACACTAAAAACAAAGTACACTGAATAAAGTTAGTGAGGAAGCCCTCCCTGAGTCAGACCGACCACCACGGCCTACACATCCTAAATAGAAACCACGAGAACCCCGACCTGCACCATGTCTACTCTGCTCAACAAGGTCTGCAGAACCACCCTCTGGAACATATGGAACAACTGAAACTAGTCTGATAGATAAGAAGCAATAGAACTGATCCCTAGCAGAGAATCCTCTACCTCGAGTTTGGGAACCTCAAAAACTATCCTGACAGCGGTGCTTCTTCCTACAACCTCCATATGCCTCATGACATAAACCCTCAACAGCCCAAGCATGGTCAACTACCTGAAGGAAAATCATCCCAACTGTAACCAGGTGCCCGATTGTCAAATGGAGTGGTGAAATCAACCCTCCAACAAAGCTCTGAGCCATATCAAACTCAGTAGGAACAGTTCTAGCAGTACGCCTAACCATCTCGTGAAATCTTTCCTCATACTCCAATACCAATATACAACCCTGCTGACGAATTAGAAGCTCAACCCTAATTGAAGCACCACTCGAAAAACCAGGTACTGCCTCATCATGAGGTACTGAAACACCCACCAGAGGACTTAGAGTCCTAGCCACGGTATCTTGAAGGATTGGGGTAGCATGAAACCTTACCAGAGGCTAGGCTGTCCCCACACCCCCTATCTGATACGGTATGCTCTTACTCTGAAACCCTGGAACTGACAGAAGCACTAAAGCAATAGGCATGAAAGCCTCAATATCACCCGCTGTCATACTCGTCTTAGGCATCTGAGAAGGAATGAAACAATCAAAGTTTAGAAGTCAATAGAGCTAGGAACGCACGATAAGGAGCCAAGAATATGGAACTTTTCCTAATGATGCCATGTAGCCTCCCACAGATAGGATACGAATGTCATCGTATCGATCCATGAGACTTTATGTAGACACTTGCTTCTATACCAGGACACAAGAGAACCTAAATCTCTAATACCAAGCTGTCACGACCCAACTTTTTAGGTTATGATGGCACCTACAACCCCCTAGTAGGAAAACCAATTTCCGTAGCCCGAAACAGTTAGTAATAGGCTACTACCTAACTAATACGCACAATAAGAAGAAATAAGTGGAAGCAGAATATGAAGATAGAACAACACAGAAGTAACAACCTGAATATATATATACATATGGAAACTACACCAACCCCAAGACTTGGTATCGATAGTACAAGAGCTTTTAAATAGAATACAAGTGCTAGAAGTAACAAAATAATAAGTACAACTGTCTCTGATTATACAAAGAGTAGCAGTGCCAAAAGATGAGATGTGGTCAAGCCACGGTCGACAGTCACTCACCCTAGTCTGGAATATCAAAAAGTTGCATGAGTCTCCACGCAATCAATGGTGAAAGCTCACACTAATATATGCACCAAAAAGATGCAGAAGTGTAGTATAAGCACCAATTGCTAAGCAATGGGTACCTAGTAGGCATCATCAACCGACTGAACGCATATAAGATATAAAAATAGTAATATAGCAGATAAGAAAAAAATAGTCATTGAAGCAATAGAGAAAGCACAAGGATACTAGCATGGAGAAAAGTCAACCAAGAATTACAAGCATACAATGCTAGCACAGAAGATATACATAACACAGAAACACAGGTGAGAGAAAGAAGAATGCACCTAGAATCCTTACAATAACAGTATGTATAAAGAAAGAGTTTAGAAACATGGAGATATACCGGTAACCTCAAGTAAAAAGGGAAAAAAGGAAAGCAAGCCAACATATTCAAAATAGAAGCAATATACGAACAGAATCATGCTTAAAACACCATTCAAGATAAGAGAAACAGATAACCACCTCCCAATTTCAAACCTAGGATGGAATAAACTATGCCACAAAGCACTGAAAGCCACTACTCAGAACCACAATAGAGGATAGAACTCCCTAGCTCACAACCGCCCAGAGGGCCATATAAACAGTGCCTCAAATTAGTAAAGGACCCAATAATCCATCAATGATCAAAATATCCAACAATTGGAGCCTCAACAGGCTAGAACCCGCTAAATCACCAAGTACTAAAGGCCATAACAAGCTCTATAATATGAGATAAGCAATAATATCTACCTACAGTCCCAATGGACGCCCATATAATCGAGGAACACAATCAAGTGAAAACAAACCCTCCGATAGTCCATACTACCAGAGCGTACACTGGGCAAATAATAAATAAGGGTGGAATCCGAATATAAGATGCATGATGATAATGATGCAATAGAACCAGTGTGATAGTAACTCATATGTTACCTCTCCGGTACATAAAAGGCCCACTATTCCCATTCTTGTTGACTGGAGAGGCAACCGTGTGGCTCACAGAGTTGATTGATAATTCTATATACATATGGCACGAGTTGAAAACTCAGTTTTTGGATAGGTTCTTTCCTCCATCACGGATGCTGCAGCTAAAGCAAGAGGTCTACAATTTCAAGCAGCTACATGCGGAGGAGCTATGTGGGACATGGTTGAGGTTCAATAAGAAGCTGAAACAAGTTTTGAAATACAGAATCCCTTTATGTCATCTGATGGAGATCTTCTACAAAGCATTGAATGCAAACACAAAAGCAGTAGCCGATATAGTAACTGGGGGAGCATTCATGGAAAATTCTTATACTGAAGCTTCTGAGATGCTTGATAGGGTTACTAAGACCAACAGAGCATGGCATACTAGAGAGTCTGAGAGTCCAGTAGGTGCATATGTGGTTGGTAAGTCTATTGAACTTCAAGATTTGCAAGAGATCAGATAGGAGATTGCTGAATTGAAGACAAACATTGGTTTGATTATAAAGAAAATCCTAGATGAGGGGGGTAGAAAAGGTGAAAGCCATTGATTCATAAAGGAAAGAACCAAGGCTAGACGATTACTCATCTGATGAAGAGGTTAGTTATCTGAATGATCAAAGAATGGGTTTTAGGTCCTCTGGCCAAGGAAATCAAGGTCAAAACAGGGATAGAGATGACAACTACAACCAGTCTGGTTATAGAGATAGAAGCAGAGATAGAGACAGGGATGGTGACTGGCATAAAAAGGATAGCTACAAGAATAATAGAAGCAGTTTGTATGTCCCTCCTGGAAATCATGATGATAGACCTGAACAACCATCCATGAGGGAGATAATAAATAAGGTATTGCAAAAGGTTGATTCTATAGATGGTAACCTAAAGGAGATACGTGCTGACCTTTTAGGTATGAGTTTGAAAGTGGAAGCTCGATCTATTGCCGTAAAGCAGATTGAGACTCAGATGCACCAGATGTCTACTAGCATAAATTCGCATAAAAAGGTACTCTCCCAAGTGACACAATTTAGAATCTGAAGAATGATCAATCGATTATGGTTGTCACTGTGGGAAACAGACTATTGACCCTCCCATGCCTATAGTTATTGATGAGCTGGCCGAGTCTGATAAAGATGATGGTGAGATTATGGTTGATTCCGAAGAGAAAGATAGTGGTGAAGGTCCATGTAAGAGGAAGTCTTCTGAGATAAAATTGAAGAACAAAGAGGTTGCACCGATCTTGAAGCCTATGCCATTGACTCCTCCACCTTACCCACAAAGGTTGAAGAAAAAGGTCGTGGAAGGTAAATTTCACAAGTTCATCTCTATACTGAAATAACTTTCAATCAATATTCCTTTAGTTGAAGCATTAGCGCAGATGCCTGGGTATGCTAAATTCATGAAGGATCTGGTGACTAGGAACAGGACTGTGAGCTTTGAGCCAGCTGATAATTTGCACCATTATATTGCAATAGCCTCACGTTCTTTGGTGAAAAAAAGGGAAGATCTCGGAGCTTTTACTATTTCATGCATGATTGGAGCATTCTACTTTGCTAAAGCATTATGTGATCTGGGTGCTAGTATTAACCTAATTCCACTAGAATGTTTAATCAGTTAGGCTTGGGAGCCCCCAAACTGACTACAATGTGGCTTCTTATGGCAGATCGCACAGTGAAAAGGCCTGTAGGAATTCTCTATGATGTACTTATAAAGGTTGATACTTTTATCTTCCCTGCATACTTTGTGATCCTTGACTGTGAGGTTGACTTTGAGGTTCCCATCATCTTGGGATGACCTTTCCTTATCACCGGACATGCGCTGGTTGACTTGAAGACCGGGCAGATGAAGTCCAGATTGAATGATGAGGTAGTTACTTTCAATGTCTGCCAGTTTATGAAGAATTATGATGATATACGCATGGTTTCTGTTATTAATGTGGTTGATGAAGATAAGCTAATTATGCCTATTGAGGAGAGACTTGGTGTTGAAGCACTTGCAGCTGTGATTATGAATTTTGATAAAAATGATATTGAAGAGTATGATGACATGGTAGAAGCACTTACAGGTATGGGGTCTTATATCCATGCTCCAAAGAAGCTTGATTTAGACCTGAAAAATCAATAGACACCACCTACCAGACTATCTATTGAGGAGACTCAAGTTTTAAAGCTCAAAGCGCTTCCGTCTCATCTTCGATATGTGTTCTTAGGAGCTAATGATACCTTGATAGTTATTGTTGCTACAAATTTAGGTGAAGGGAAGGTTGAAGCTCTGGTTTCTATTCTGAGAAAGTTTAAAAGGGCCATTAGATGGTCCATTACTGACATCATTGGGATTTTGCCTAGAATTTACACCCATAAAATCCAGCTAGCCCTAGATTATATTTTGAGTATTGAGCACCAGCGTAGGTTGAATCAGCGTATGCAGGAGGTTGTCAAGAAGGAGATTATCAAGTGGCTAGATGCAGGTGTGGTTTACCTTATTGAGGATAGCAAGTGGGTGAGCTATGTTTAGTGTGTGCCTAAGAAGGGTGGGATTACTGCAGTCCCAAATGCAAAGAATGAGTTGATTCCAATGAGGCTGGTCACAGGCTGGCGCATATGCATGGATTACAGGAAGCTAAATGCTTGGACTGAGAAGGATCATTTTCTGATGCCGTTCATGGATTAGATGTTAGACCATCTTGCTGGTAGACGATGGTATTGTTTTCTTGATAGTTATTTAGGATACAATCAGATCTCGATTTCTCCTGAAGACCAAGATAAGACCACTTTCACCTGTCCATATAGGACATTTGCTTTCAAGAGGATGCCTTTCGATTTATGCAATGCACCATCGACATTTCAGCATTGCATGATGTCTATTTTCTCTGATATAGTGGAGGACACTATTGAGGTGTTCATGGATGACTTTTTAGTTGTTGGTGACTCTTTCGATGACTATTTGGCTCATCTCAGTTGTGTGCTAAAGAGGTGTGAAGAATTCAACTTGGTACTTAATTGGGAGAAGTGCCACTTCATGGTGAAAGAGGGTATAGTGCTTGGCCATTGGATCTCTAAGTAGGGTATAGAGATCGACAAAGCAAAGATAGAGGTGATTGAAAAATTGCGTCCACCAGTTTCTGTGAAGGGGATTCAGAGCTTTTTGGGGCATGCTGGTTTCTATCAGAGGTTTATCCAGGATTTCTCCAAAATTGCAAATCGATTGTGCAAATTATTGGAGAAGGGTAAAATTTGTGTTTGATGATGCATTTTTGAAGGCATTCGAGTGCCTTAAGGAAAGGTTTATCTATGCTCCCATTATTATTTCTCCTGATTGGTCTCAGCCTTTTGAGGTTATGTGCGATGCTAGTGGAGTGGCGCTAGGAGAAGTCCTAGGCCAAAGGCACGAAAAGATTCTTCATCCCATATACTACGCTAGCAAAGCACTTAATCCTGCATAAAAGAACTACAAGATAACTGAACAAGAGCTGCTTGTTGTGGTCTTTGCATTTGAAAAATTCAGATCCTACTTGCTTGGCACCAAGGTGGTGGTGCACACTGACCATACATCTCTTCATTACCTCATGGCGAATAAGGATATGAAGCCAAGATTGATTAGGTGGGTGTTGCTTCTACAAGAGTTTGACTTTGAAGTCAAGGACCGAAAGGGTATAGAGAATCAGGTAGCATACCACTTGTCTAGATTAGAAGAAGAGGCGATGCTAAAGTTGAATGATGAGCAGGAGATTGATGATTAGTTTTCGAACGAGAAAGTGTTGGCTGCCTCTCAAGACCTGATTCCATGGTTTGCAGACTTTTCCAACTATTTGGCAAATGATTTGGTACCTTCTGATATGTTTGTTCACCAAAGAAGAAAATTCATGTCTGATGTTAAGAAATTCTTCAAGAAGAAAATTCATGTCTGATGTTAAGAAATTCTTCTGGGAGGAGTCATTCTTGTTTTGTCTGTGTGATGATACTATGATCCATAGATATGTGCCTGAAGCTGAGATGATGGAGATACTAGAGGCTTGCCATCCATCCCCTGTTAGGGGACATCATAGTGGCATCCGGACTAAGCACAAGATCTTACAATGCGGCTACTATTGGCCAACCATTCACAAAGAAGCCCATGATTTTGCTAAAGCTTGCAGCAGGTGTCAAAAGGAAGGAGGTATATCAAGGAGGCCTGAGCTTTCTCTTACTCCTATCCTTGTGATCGAGATATTTGATGTTTGGGGTATTGACTTCATGGGCCCATTTGTGATGTCTAATGGAAACTGGTACATATCGATGGTTGTTGACTATGTATCAAAATGGGTGGATGTGGTTGCACTTCCCAGTAATGAGGGTAAGTGTGTCACAACGTTCTTGGAAAGAACATCTTCTCTAGATTTGGTACACCAAGGGAAATTATTAGTGATGGAGGCTCTCACTTCTGCCACAAGTTTTTTCGTGCTTTATTAGAGATACATGGAGTGAAACATAGGGTTGCAACCCTCTACAATCCCTAGACTAGTGGGCAAGTGGAAGTCTCCAACCGCGAAATAAAGTAAATCCTGTCCAAGACTGTCAATGCCAATAGAACAAATTGGTCATGAAAACTAGATGATGCTTTGTGGGCATACCGAACTGCATACAAGACACTAATAGGTATGTCACTATATCAACTTGTGTTTGGGAAGGCGTGCCATCTTCCTGTTGAGCTAGAGCATAAGGCTATGTGGGTACTAAAGAAGTTAAATATGGACTAGTCTGAAGCATCGCTTTAGAGGCTTGGGCGGCTAAATGAGTTAGATGAGTTCCGCTTGAATGCATATGAGAGTTTGGCCTTGTACAAAGAGAAGATGAAACTATATCATGATTGGAAGATCGAAAAGAGAAATTTCCACCCGAGTGACTTGGTCCTGCTTTTCAATTCTAGACTTCGCTTGATTCCTGGAAGTTGAATTTCAAGTGGATCGGACCATTCAAAGTGGTACAAGTATGTCTACATGGGGCAGTTGAACTTGAAAATCATGATGTCAAGATGTTCAAGGTGAATGGGCAGCAGATCAAAGCATATTTAGGAACCACAAAGGAGCTTAAAACGATTGAAGTTTAGACCCTTGATGAACTCATTCTAACCAAGGAGCTTAATGAAGTCTGAGTAATCAAGTGACCTAGATCGTGCCGCGACATTAAATCAGTCGATGCAACCCATGAGGAAACTTGATAAAGTCTGAGTAGTATAAGTAACCTGCGTCGTGCCACGATGTTATATCAGGCACTGCATGGGAGGCAACCCATGGACTAATGTGTGTTTGAATGTGCAGGAAGTGTGGAGACTGAAAATTTGCAGAATTGCAGGAAAAGGGGTCCCCACATGCTCTGCGATGGGCCATCGCAGGGGCCACTCCCGTGGGAGCAGGACATCCCAACTAAAAGAATAGAAATTTGTGGTTTGTCCCATTTCCACGCCCTACATGACGAGTCGTTGCTGCTTCGACGGGCGTGGGAAATGGGTGTGAATCCAAGTACAATTAGAAAGAATTACTAGCTCATTCCCACATCCCACATGAAAGGACGTCGCAACCCTGACGGGCATGGGAATGAAGCTTTCAATGTCCAGGTAAGTCACTCAAGACGAGACATCGCGTGCACGACGGGCATCGCGAGGCCCGTTGTCTGGGTTGGTCAACAAGGTCAACATGTTTTAATTTTTTTATTTAAGTGACTCAACCCAACCCGAGACCCTTTCCCCATTTTCTCCAAGTCTCTTAAGTGTTTGACGTTATTTAATTAAGGTCAAACATTACTCAAACTCCCTCTTTCTTCCAAAATTCTCACACGATCATCTTCTCTCCCTCAACTCACAATCAACTCCCCCAAATCACTCCCCTCGATCACTCCCTTGCAATCCCATATAGTCTTAATAATCACAAGAATACTAAGCAAGTTCACACAAAAGGCTCACAAGTCAATTTTCAAAAGTTCTGTTGGATAATCAATAGTAAGTGTTCTCTTTTCATTGAGTTCAATTCTATATTATTGCTAAGTAAATAGATAAGGGTTCATGTGTTGAATATATGCATATTTGTTAGTAAACCCTACGTGTGAACTTGGATTAGTGGTCATGTGTATAACTTGCAAAAAGATTGGGAATTAGGGTTATGTTATTGTTGTGCGTAATAGGTTGATATTAAGCTTACTAGTTTTCTATGTTAATTGTTTGGGTGAGGTGAAAATCGTGAAAGTAGACTATGGGGGAGAAAAATATGTTAAACTTGATCCCATGGGCCACCTAAGAGGACGTCTGAGGCACGACGGGCGTTGGACAAGGTGTTGAAAATTGATCAGTGCCTGAAAAGGCTTCTGTCCAAATCCGATGCCCGATACGACAGGACGTCGGACCTCCCACGCCCATGGGAGAAGCCCGTGAGAGGACAACTTATCCTTAAAAACCCCACTGCCGTGAGCCGATGCCCTATCCCACGGGACGTCGGACCTCCCACGCTCGTGGCATATGGTCGTGGGAGGACAAATATTCCTGCACAGTTCACTGGATCATTTCGACGCCCTGTGCCACGGGACGTCGGACCTCCCACGCCCATGGGAGGCCAAAATTCCTAAAAATTTTCTGAGTGTAATTTTTTTTTCTGATTTTTAATTTTTGGTATCATTTGTAAACGGTGGTTCCCTGCATGTACTATATGGCACCACCAACTCCACTAAGATGCGGGGGGCCTGGAAAGCTAAAGATAATGCAGTAAAGTCTCGGCTAAAGGATCAAACTGATTTTGAGGCTGAGAAGAGTGACTCCGACAACTGCCCCCACACCAAGATGACAAGACGAAAGATAGTGATGTCTCCTTCCCAGTCTGAAGAGGGAGGAGACAAAGCACCAAATCAAGAGCAAACATCGGCCAAGACTTCCTCCCAGTCTGAAGAGGGGGAAAGGTCATCTTTCGGCTCCGCAAGTACTGATTCAAACAATGTTTTATCCCTTTTCGGAGTTTATTATTCTTTAAAAAAAAATAAGGAAATAAAATGGTTTTTGACACTTAATTTTTTTGTCAAAACTTAAAAGAAGATTTTAAAATAATTTTAAAATAAAACAGAGTTGCCACTTAATTTTTATAAAGAAATTAAGAAAACTTAAAAGAATTTCAAAGACTTAAAAAACAGAAATAAATCTTTAAAATTAGAGAAGATGGGTAAGAGTTCAAGTAACGTCGTAAGAAGGATTTTAAGGCACTTAAGAACGTCCGTTTAAAAAATGGTTGACCAAAACTATTTTGACTAACTTGAAAATGACTAATTTCGAAAGAGTTTAAATTATGAAAATATTACAAGAATGTGTTTTCAAGAAAATGAACTATATTATAGCTAAGTTATAGAATAATCACCTAAGGAAAAAATTATTTAGAGAAAAACTTGAATAATATTTTATCTTTTAAATTGAGAGTGAAAAATAAATAAAGTTGCAAATTTATTTAAAAAACAATGGTCATTTGAGAAAAAATGATTTTAAAAGAAGTCTCTTTTGAGTGAAAGATCTTTAAAAGATGCATTAATTTAAAAGAACTAATAATTAAGGAGTTTTTGAACTAACTTGAAAAATCGATTAACATAAAAATATATTTTTTACGACATTCAAGAAATTTTTGAACCTAGTGAGGCTTAATAGAATATGAATGATAAAAAAGAAAGTATTTGCATTTGAAGAACCTATTTTAGGCAAGTTAACATAAAATCTGTTTTTTCTTTCATTTTTAACCAAAGCTAATTAAGTTACGAGATGTTGGATAAAACAAATTATAAGAAAATAAGATAACATTAAAAATAACAACACTTTAGGGGATCTATTTAGATTAATTAAATTAAAGTTAGTGTTAATACAATCAAGCATGAATAATTACAAATAAAGAGAGAGGGGAGAAAAGTTGGGCTTCTTAGCCCATTGCAAATGTTGTCCAGCTTTCGAACTTGTATTTTATGGACTTTGGTCCATTTCTGCCTTTGTATTTCAACTGTATATCAACAACATTTTCCTTCATGTCTTCCTGTATATCTTTTGTATACAACTGTTTATTGTTGCTTTTCCCTGTATATCTTCTGTATACAACTGTATATTGCTATATACTAGCATGCATCTTGACATTCCGGATTCGTATACCACTGTATACTAGTCCCTTGACTAATGATATTGGGTTTAATCCCAACAGAAATGCATGGTGGGGAGTCCAAGTGGACTCGAGGAGAAGTTCATGTAAAAAAGCAAGAAAATATAAGGATTAGTATGTGTCGAAGAATCAATCTAAATATCTTAATAGATCAATTTAAGAGAGATCTAGGATAATGATTGTAAATGTCAAAATATGGACATTCTATGGTTAATTAAACACGAACAACTGAATAGTACTGCAACTAAAACTTGGTAAAAAAAGACAACTCCAAATAGGCAAGAAAAGGATGTTGCATAGCCTGTTGTTTATTAATTTCCCAAAAGAAATGCAAGAACCAAAGCAAGCAATAGGACTGAAGACAAGTTAAAGAAAACTAAATAACCCATATCACCTTTCTTACCCACCAAAGCAGGGATCTTTCATCTTTCCACATACGAATACTGAACTTACTTTAATAAGATATGTAAGAGAAATACAATAGAAAGAATTGAACTGAATTGTTCAAGATCTTTTCTTGAGCTCGACCAGTCCCAATCTTCCATTATGAATCCATAAACAGAAATTCAGCCAAGTACTCATGATCAGAGAATGAAACACATAAGAACACTTCAAAGCATGCTTATCACATGTTCCTATACCTCAACCCATGTAACAACCTTCTTATCACGTCTAGCAGAACTAAAATATCTCTAGGAAGCTGGTAAGAGAAACCATTTACGACTAAGCTGTTTTAGGCTAAAAGAATTATCAACTTGTAATGCTAATTACAATAGCAGCAACAAATTCACTACAAAGAAGCATCTTTGAGAAGATAGAAAAACATATTAAAGAATACTTCATCTGGAAGGTCCTTTCATGATAAACCATACATAAAATACTAACGTCAATATCAAGCCATGTTGAGTTTAAGCAGTTGGTAACATAAACTAAAGACCCATGGATTCACGAAATAGTAGAAAAAAACCAAGGCTTCATTTTTATTCTTTGAAGGTCTCTTTGAGAATAACTAACGAGTTATCTCAAGACCTTGGTTCTTGGAACCCCCATGGTCTGGGGAACCACAGAGGACCTAGAAAGAGGCTCAAACAGTGCAATCCATCAGTTGGGTAACTGTTTTTGCCACTGAATTCACAAAGGAGATTATTTGGGCAAACAAGAACACAACAACATACTATCAAGAAAGCTTCAAAGTTAAGAATTGATCCTAGAACTAATATTTGACTATCAACTATGCTTAAAGAGTTCATTATAGATTCTATTATACCATACAAGAAATGAACCATGCTAACCACTCAAACAAACAAAGTGGAAAGAGAGGAGCTTTAGGTCTTTAGGAGCTCTTGGGAGAAGCCAAATTGGTGAGTTCAAAGCTTCTCCTTAGCTCAACTATTCCCCAAAACTCAACCCATCATTACCTTTACTAAATGACCTAAGAATGGCACTCAAACATCAAATCAACAGCAACTCCTATCACAACAAGATCATAGCAGCTTAACCAACAACAACAAGAACCAGAAACTAAAGTAAAAAGAGAAAGAATTTACCTTTTTTCGGGCAGCAACTGGGAGCCAACGAGTTGAACTTTAAACAACTTTCCGATGAATTCAAGCTTCCCTTTTCGAGATATCACAAACAGACCCAGGAAAGTTTTGAAGAATAATAGTGTTTCTTGCCTTCCTTTCAACTTGAATCCTTAGATTTTCCCAAAAATCAGAGAAAAGACTCTCCAAGATTTTTGCTACCCAAAAACTCACCCTTTCACAATGGAGAGTGGGGGGCTTATATAAGGTTTCCAACGGGTGGAATTGGGGGGGAAATATTTGGAGATTTTCGGATAGAATTTTGAGGATTTTGAAAATCAAAAACCCAAAACCCTCTTGATTGGTACACATTTGTACCTTGGGTATGAATTCAATCATATGCCGACGATTTAGAGGATAATTCGTTGCGATTTTAGGGTGAGGGAACACTGAGATTCCACTTGGGTGATTTCCACAAGCTTCCAGAAGCTTCTGGGTATTGCTAGCTCAAGAACTAGACGGCGTCTAGGATTTGGATGGATTTTGTGAACGTTGGGCGTGATTTTGGTGTTGATTTGCAGGTCGTTTGGTACTATTTAATGGAGGATTTGGATGGAGATTATCTGGGTTCATTTGGGTTTGTTCATCTGTTTTGAGAGAGACAAAGGGAGAGAAGAGGACAAAGGGGTCATTTGTTCTGTTGTGTGTTTAGAAAGAAGAAGAAAAAAGAGGTATGAGGTGTGAAGAGGTGGGCTTGGACCGGGTCGAGGCTAGAAGATGGAGAGAAAAGGAAGTGGGCCGGTAGATCGGGTGTGTTGCTGAGCCCAAATTCGGCTAAAACAAAGGCTGATGAGGGTGGTTTATGTTTTGCAAATGTGGCCACTTTTAGGTTTAAGAGGTGGACAAATTAAAAAATAAACTGATGAAAATCGGCTAAAATTTAAATGATTCAAAGGAATTAGGCTAGAATTGGACTAGAGACGAATTAATTACAATTAACTATTTGAGCTTTTTCTTTAAATTTAAATGATTTGAAATAGTTAATACGTTTAAAGCACAATTACCTCATTTTAAAAAATTATGAGATTAATTATTCAATTAACCTCTCATTTTAAATTAATTTGGAGGAAAATCAAGCATTTTTAATTCAAAAGGATTTTCATATGAAATTAAACTTTAACATAGTTTCTAGGTAAACTTATATAAATTCCATATAATTAAATATGAAAAATATAAATTCTTACTCAAAACTATTATAAAGCTGATTTGAAAAATATTTTATCCTTTTTACAAAATAATTATTTCAAAAATTATTTAAAAATTTAAAAAGACTCAAGATTAATTAGTAATGTGGAAGTTAAAAATTGGGTGTAAACAACTGCCCTTCCCTTTGGGTAGGGTAGATGTAAGGAACCCTGGGCAAAGGGAATTGATATTCTCAATTTTATCCGAACACAGATTCATCTTCAGAAAGCGGTTGGTTCTAGCATGAATTTCAAGGAATTCTGGCTGAATTCCGTATCGAGTTTCCTACGTATCTCAGGTAACATGAGAATTCAGGCTACTTGTAGTTTAAAATAATTGATTTATGCATGGTTTTCAAAGAATTTTAAGCTATCTCAATTTCATATTAAGGAGAGACCAAAAATCTGGGGAGTAAAGATTGGGGGGAGTTAGGAGTGCAGCCGAGTTTTCAACACAGAGCCCGCCTACATATCCCAAGACTCAAGGAATCGGGCTTCTTGTAGTTTGACTCAATCGGTGGAAAAGGTAATCTTTATGTTTAAGACCACCTTTGGTTCGGGATGAGTGACAAATAATTGAGTTATGGAAAAGAGGCTTGCAACCTCTCAACCATGAATGTGGAGCTCTTCACATCCATAGGTAGGAATTTACCTGAACATAATTTCTGAAGCTCTTGGTATATTGTCACCCGGATTTAAAGAAAAGGGATGTTGCTTTGCAGAGTGAGTTTAGAAATTACTCTGAATGCAAAACCAAAACTGAAACAATAAAGAGATACCCACATACCTTCTGATAGGGGTGTGGTTTGATTGAAATGGAAGTGGATCCTCAACTCGCATCCAGAAAGTTTGATATTCCTTTCTAGACTATGTCTCAGTTTACTGCTAAGAAAAAGTTTCATGTTGTGCTACATTCTTTTTGGTGTAGTCCGCACATGTGGTTTTGCTTTGAGAATTTCATCCTTCTCGGATTCTCTCGACAATATCTCAAAACAAAATTTTAGTAGTAATGTAACTCCATTTGGAGAGGTAGTTTCTTTGCCATACCTTATCCTGGAATTACGTTCGAATACTATATCATGACGTCCTTTTGACGCATTTCATACCTGTCATTCTGGTTCAAGATTTTCATCCTCACGGATGTTCTCGATAATATTTTGAAATAAGATTGTTAGTAGTAAAGTAGCTTAATAAGGAGAGATAGCTTTGTACCTCATTTTTGAATATATTGATTTCTGGAGAAGACGTCATTCTTTCTTGTCCCTTTCTGAGGACTTCCATGACATATAGACATGACAGCCTTTCTAGCCATCAGATAGGATTGTCTTTGTGGAGATTGGACGTGACAATCTTTGAAGATAAATATCTTTGTAGCCCTTTGTGATGTAACGGTCCTTGTAAACCATTTATAGCAATTTAGAAGTGCTAAATTTGCACATTCTCATTTTTGCAACTTAGAATTGTTAGATTTGCGCATTCCAGTTGCTGTGACTTTAACACTTTGTGCATTCCCATTGCTGCGACTTAAACACTTTGTGCATTCCCGTTGCTGTGACTTAAACACTTTGCGCATTACCATTGTTGCAGCTTAAACACTTTGTACATTCCCATTGTTGCGGCTTAGAAGTGTTAGATAATCCAACTTTATGGTGGTTGAATGTGGTGATCTTTGAATAATATGACCTTCATAGTCGTTGTGATGTAACAGTCCTCATAACCATTTATAGTGTTCTCTTGATATGATAGCCCTCGTAGCTATTGGTAGCGATATTCGCATATATCCTTGGGGTAATATCTAGCGCATCATCCTTATCGACGCGACTAATAGATATTCCTTGAATTGCCAGGCTTTGGGTAATCTAGCACATCATCCGACTTTGGATAGAGGCGGCTTACAAATGTCCCTTAATTTGTCAGTTTTGGAGTAGTCTAGCACATCATTCGATTTTGGATAGAGGCGGCTTACAAATGTCCTTCAAATTGCCAATTTTTAGGGTAATTCTGCACTTTTATTCGATCTTAGATGTAACGTGACTTACAGATTTCCCTTGAAATGCTAATCCTTTGGGTAGTCCTGCACAATATCAATGTGGATATGTCGTGGCTTATAGATAACCCTTGGACCATCAATTTTTGGTAGTCTTGCACATTCATCAAATTTTGGATATTATTGTGACTTACGCATTGCCCTTGAACTGTCAAGCTTTGGGTGATCTTGCACAGTATCCGGTTTTAGATATCGCTGTGTCTTACAAATAACTCTTAGTCTGTCAAGTTTTGGGTAATCTTTTACACTATACGGTTTCATACATCACTGTGACTTACAACAACCTTTGGCCTTCCAACTTTGGGAGATCCGGTTCATCGTCCAATTTGGATGGCGTCTTACAGTCATTCCTCAGACTATATGCTTTTGTCCTGGATGACAAATATTTTTTGATCATCGGGGTTGAAAAGGACTTTGTCACACGATCAAATATAGTTGCATCTTCCGACGATCGATGCTCTTGAATGTATAAACATCCTTCAATGTGAGACTTCATTGTCTCTAGCGATAATAAATAAGGGTGCATAAATATCCTCGACGTCAGACTCTGCTGTCTCACGCAATATTGGATATAAATATGTAGAATGCCAGACTTCGTCATCTCGACATAATATTAATAAGAAAGCAAAGATATCCTCATCGTTAGACTCTGACATGTTACGCGATATCGAATATAAATATGCTGAATGCCAGACTCTGTTTTCATGGCATAATAAGAAAGCAAAGATATCCTCAACGTTAGACTCTGACATCTTACGCGATATCGGATATAAATATGCTGAATGCCAGACTCTGTTGTCTTGGCATAATAATAAAGCAAAGATATCCTCAATGTCAGACTCCGCCATCTCACACGATATCGAATATAAATATGCTGAATACCAGACTCTGTTGTCTTGCATACTAATAAAGCAAAGATATCCTCAATGTCAGACTCTGCCATCTCACACGATATCGAATATAAATATGCTGAATGCCCGACTCTATTGTCTAGGTGTAGTAATAAGGATGCATAAATATCTGCGGCATAAATATGCATGTGCAAATATCCTCAATTTCAGACTCTGTTGTCTTACACAATCTTGGATATAAATGCTTTTGGGTCGATCCTGCGCACCAGGTGCGACTTAGGCACGCCCTTAAATGTCATCCTCTTTAAAACTGACCGGTAAAGGGAAATAATCTTTGCAATAAATGTGTGTCTGTGGTATTTAATGATGATGGTCCTTGCGACATGGTCCTTCTGACATGGTCCTTACGACATGGTCCTCGCGATATAGTCCTTGTGACATGGTCTTTGCGACATGGTCCTTGCGATATGGTCCTCGCGACATGGTCCTCGCGACATGGTCCTTGTGACATGCAAATATGATAATGATGTAGATGATCATGCAATGACATGCATGGCAGTTGCAGAAAATATCACCTTTGGTTTTTATATTGTCATGTTGACTCATTTGTGTGTACCTGCACTCAGAGTGAATGATTAGTAGACACAAAGTCGCTTTTACTAGTGACCACAGTCAAATTCAAATTTGAAAAACTTTAGCAACAATGTTCATGAAGCTTAATCAAAATAACTTTCATTTCAAATGTGAATGAAATAATTGTACCCATTTCTGGGGACAACCACAAATACCATTTTCGAACATCGTCTATTCGTGGTGGTTTCTGATTTACTGGGGATTGGCGGAGGATGTCATTGACCTCTCATTTTGAGACTGCCCAAAATGTCCTGATCTACTTGAGAGATTCGAGAATGCTGTCGATCTCTCCTTAACTGGTAGTTTCTACAACTTCAAGAAGATTTAACCATTCCAGGGACTTTTTGCCTCTTTCGGCTCCTTCCTGCTGTTTCAGCTTTTCTCGCCAATTCTGGGGAATCTAGTCTTGTTGTGTTGCTTTGAACACATTGGATAGCGAGGGAATTTTGCCAATCTCTAACATACTTTTTAGGACAACCTGCATCTACAGAAAAATTGTTAGTTTTTAGCGAAACTGGTCTTTGTTGACCTTCTTCGATCCACTGCTCCTTGTTTTGTCTTTTCTGGATGCTTCCCACTCTCGGGTACTTGTTGTACTCGATTCCTCGGGTCACAATAGACATAAGAAAAAAATAGATTTATAAAAGAGTAAAACTAATCTTTTGTAAAGGGTTTTCAAACAAGTGCTTTGGAAAATAAAGATTTGAAAAAGGATAGCTTTGGAAAGGTCTCTGCCTATCATGTCATGCACTAGATCAACAAACATCCTTTACTCGAGGCTTTGAAATCTCTGGCATGCTGCTGGCAGACTCTGAAGATTCTCCGACATCCTAGATGGAGGGTTTGAGAATGACCTTTTGAGAAATCTGTCATAGTTAGGGATTAATCCACCTCAGACTTTGTTACAACTGGGGATTGTTCTGAAGTAGATTTTGATCTCTCGGTGCTGGGGAATTCTTTGGAGTTTAAATGAACTCTTGAATGAAGCTTTAGTGGAAATTTTGAGGTTCCCCTCAAATTTCTACCCCAGTTAAAGGTTTCACGATGAATCTTATTCCAGAGTTTTGACACTCTGTGGGAATTATGAGATTCTTTCTCGAGATTCATTTCAGTTGCTCTTTGGCACATTCTGCATTCTGATTTGTTGGAGACGATCTTTGCCTTCTGAAATTTTGAGATTCGTTCCTCAAAAATTCTGGCTCAGTTTCCATTTTCTAGGTAATATGACCGAAATATTGTGGCACCTATATATCCCGTTGAGGCAAGAATCAGGTCAAATATAGTTCCTAAACTTATAGTGGGAGAATGTTAAAAATAAATAAAGGGGTGACCGAAGATGACAAAGGCCGCCTACGTATCTCATTCTTGAGAATTCAGGTCGAACGTAGTTCAAGCTAAAAAGGGAAAAGATAGATTTTCCTAAGGGGTTGATTGAAGCTGACACAGGCCGCCTATGTATCTCATTCTTGAGAATTCAGGTCAAACATAGTTCGTACATAGAGGATAGAGATACTTTAAGCTATAAAAATGATTAAAATTAGAAAGTGTTATTACAGGGAAAGAAAATGAAAGAAAACTATCCTTAGGCATAGTATCTCTTTACAGCATCAGACTTAATTGGTTTAGTCCACACTTGACCATCCATCTCGGACAGAATCAAAGCCCCTCCCGACAACACTTTTTGAACGACATATGACCCTTGTCAATTTGGTGCAAACTTCCCTTTGTATTCCTCTTGGTGAGGGAAAATACGCTTAAGGACCAACTGTCCTATGCCAAACATGAAAGCTCTTACTCTCTTGTTGAATGCACGAATCAGTCGTTGCTGATACAATTGACCGTGGTATACAAAACACATCCTTTTCTCATCAATCAACATGAGTTGCTCTTGCTGGGCGCACCCACTCTTCATTGCTCAATCTGGCTTCTTGAATGATCCTGAGGGATGGTATTTCAACTGCAGTGGGTATCACCTCTTTCGAACTATATAACAATGCATAAAGAGTCACCCCGATCGAAGTCCTGACAGTTGTTCGGTATCCCAATAAAGCGTAAGGCAATATCTCGTGCCAAGATCAGTGACTATGAACCATCTTTCTCAAGATCTTCTTGATATTCTTGTTGGCAGCTTCCATGGCTCCATTCTTTTATGGACAGTATGCGGTTGAATTTCGGTGAGTGATCTTGAATTGCTCATATATCTCTCTCATCAAATGACTATTCAGATTCACTCCATTGTCTATGATGATTGACTCGGGGATTCCGAATCGGCAAATGAAATTATTCTTGACAAAGTCAGCTATGACCTTCTTGGTCACGGATTTGTAAGAAGCATCTTCCACCCACTTGGTGAAATAGTCAATTGCTACCAGAATGAATTTGTGTCCATTGGAGGCAGGCGACTCGATTGGACCAATGACATCCATGCCCCAGGCTAAAAAAGGCCAAGGTTAACTCATAGCATGAAGCTCTCTAGGCGGTACTCGAAGCAAATCTCCATGGATTTGGCACTTGTGACATTTCTGTACGAATTTGCTACAATTAATTTTCATAGTCATCCAAAAATATTTGGCTCGCAAGATCTTCTTGGCTAAGGTGAATCCATTCATATAAGGCCCACACACTCTGGCATGTACTTATTTTAGCAACTTTGTAGCTTCAACCGAGTCAATGCATTTTAAGAATCCAAGATTTGGAGTCCTCCTATAAATGATTTCTCTATTTAGTAAAAAGTTGTTAGCCATCCATCGGATTGTCCTCTTTTGGTTAGCGGCCACGTCTAATGGATAGACCCCAACTTCTAGATAGCTCTTGATATCATAATACAAAGGTTTTCCATCGGGTTCCGCTTAAACTTGTGCACAGTGTGCAAGTTGCTCTTTCAGATTTATCACCAATGGGTCGATGTAATTCTGGTCTGGATGCTGAATCATGGAGGATATGGTCGCCAAAGCATCAGCAAATTCATTCTGAATCCTCAGAGTATGCCTGAACTCAATCTTTCTCAACCTCTTGCATAAACTTCATACCAATTTTACATATTACACAATCTTGGGTTTTTTCATAGCCCATTTGCCTTGGACTTAGTGAATTAACAAATCAGAGTCACCGATGACCTGGAGTTCTCAAACATCCATATCAATAGCCCAATTGAATATCGAGAATACAAGCTTCATACTTGGCCATATTGTTGGTGCACAGAAAATGGAGTTTGGCTATTATCGGGTAATGCTGACCAGTTTTTGATACCAAGACTGCTTCAATACCTGAACCTTTGATGTTGAACGCTCCATCGAAGAACAATCTCCAACCCGGGTATGCTTCTGCAATATCTTCTTCTACGAATAGAATTTTTTCATCCAGAAAATAAGTCCAAAGTTGTTCATAATCTTTATCAACTGCATTTTCCACTAAATAATCCGCCAAGGCTTGTCCCTTGATTGCTTTTTGAGTCACATACATGATGTCGAACTCACTTAGCAATATTTTCCATTTGGCCAATTTCCCCGTAGGCATGGCCTTTTGGAATATGTACTTCAGAGGGTCCATTCTGGAAATGAGATACGTCGTGTAGGAAAACAAGTAATGTCTCAACTTCTGGGCAACCCAAGTCAGAGCACAATAGGTCCTTTCTAACAGAGTATAACGAGCCTCGTATGGAGTGAACTTCTTGCTCAAGTAATAGATAACTCGCTCTTTCTTTCCTTTCTCATTATGTTGCCCCAGGACGCAACCAAATGCATTTTCTGAGACTGATAGATATAGCAATAATAGACTTCCTTCTCTCGGAGGAACCAATACCGGTGGATTAGACAAATAATTCTTTATACAGTCAAACTCTTATTGGCATTTCTCTTTCCAGATAGTCGGCGCATCATTCTTCAGCAACTTGAAAATAGGTTCACAAATGACCATTGACTGGGCTATGAACCGGCTAATATAATTAAGTCTTCCCAAGAAAGTCATGACTTCTTTCTGCATCTTCGGGGGCAGCAACTCCTGAATTGCCTTGATTTTTGAAGGGTTGAGTTTGATGCCCCTCCTACTGAGTATGAAGCCTAACATCTTGCCAGTTGGAACCACGAAAACACACTTGGCGGGGTTCAACTTTAGATTGTACTTCCATAGTCGATCAAAGAACTTTCTTAAGTGAGTCAAGTGATCCAAACTCTCATGGGACTTGATAATTACATCATCCACGTACACTTCAATCTCTTTGTGAATCATGTCATGAAATAGAGTTGTCATGGCTCTCATATATATGGCACCTGTATTTTTAAGACCAAACGGCATTACCCAGTAATGATAAATACCCCAAGGTGTAATGAAGGCTGTTTTCTCCATGTCTTCTTTGACCATCAGGATCTAGTGATATCCGATAAAATAATCCACAAATGACAGCATTTCATGCTTTGCGCAGTTGTTAATAAGGATGTGGATGTTGGCAAAGAAAAGTTGTCCTTGGGACTAGCCTTGTTCAGGTCTCGATAGTCAATGCAGATTTTGATCTTTCTGTCTTTCTTGGAAACTAGGACAATATTGGCCAACCAAGTCGGATACTTTGTGACTTCTACCACCCCAGATTGGATCTGTTTGGTAATTTCTTCCTTAATCTTCAAACTCAGATCAGGTTGTAACTTTTGGGTCTTTTGTTTCACCGGATCAAATCCTGGATTGATAGGCAATTCGAGAGAAACTATGTCAGTACTTAAACCCGGCATGCCACTATAGGCCTAAGCTAATATGTCGATGTACTCTCGGAGTAATTTGATGAGTTCTTTTTTCTGTGCTTCTGTCAGATGGACACTGATTTTAGTTTCTTTGACCTCTTGGTCATCCCCTAGATTGACCGCCTCGGTTTCCTCTAGGTTGGGCCTCTTTCGATTCTCAAAGTCTTTTAGTTCCTCTGTCAATTCTTCAGGAGCCATAGTTTCTTCATCATGCTCCTAGAAATCATTATCGTCTTTCTTGGTTTATTCGTTAAGCTCTTGACATGACATGACAGTGGGAAGTTTTATCTTATTATTACTGAAACCAAAACAAAACGGGTTAGATAATAACAAGTAAACATAAATAATTTTGAACATTAAGTGTTTTCAAAGTAAAGAGGCTTTCATTGAAATTCAAAAATATTTACAAACTATGGCTACAACCCGCATGAATGCAGGTTCATGCCTTTTGGAAAGCAGTAAAGCGGTATGAGGAATATAAAATGTAAACGTGGGTCACAGTGCCTCATCCGGACCATCACCAAATTTTTCATAGAACAAAGTCTTTGTCTACCCAGTCGAGCGGAGAGTCACGAGGGGAGTTGCGGCCCAATTCTGCCATTTTTCGCTAGGCCTGGCATCCCTGATCATGGCTGCTTTGGGGATTTCCTCTATTATAGCATCACACTCCTTAAACAGCTCTCATATTCCGCCCTCTAACCCATCTCTTGGGGGACCAATATGCACCGGGAATGACTGATATAAGTGAAGGAGTGGTTTCGGCAGTCTTGACTGCTTTTCCTCTTTGACTTTTGCCTTATATTCTCAGGCTACATACCCTAAGACATGCCTGGTCATTTGTCCGAGAATGCTTATGGGTTCAGTCATACCGTCGGAATTCATTCCCAGTCCAAAACCTAGTTCATATCCGCTCCTCAGCATCGTAGTCGCAAGAATTTTATAGATAGGTGGCATGGGAATTTGAGGAGCGAGATCTTCTCCCATGGTATTGACGATCTCTACGCTGTAGAAATTGCTTCCTCTCCGGACTTCTTCAATTACAGGGATACAACCATTAGGGCGGCTCAGGTGACTCCCTTCACCGTGGATTACCACCTCATGTTCCTCCCAGATAAACTTTAATATTTGATACAAAGCTTATGGCACGGCTCCAACTCCGTGGATCCATGGTCTTCCCAAAAGCAAGTTGTAGCTGGTGGTAATATCCATGACTTGAAACTCTGTACGAAACTCAGTGGGTCCTATTTGGATGTACATGCTAACTTCTCTGATAGTTTCCCTTTAACCTCTATCGAAGGCTCTCACGTTGACTCTGCTCTGGCGAATCCTCCCCAGATCATACTCCAACTGGGTGAGTGTGGACAACGGGCAGATGTTCTTCCCCGATCTATCATTAATCAATACTCTATTTACAATCTTCTCTTGACTCTTGATAGTGACATGTAAAGCTTTGTTGTGCATCATGCCTAAAAAAGGCAGCTCATCGTCACTAAAGCATATGTGGTGGCCCCCTAGGACTCGGCTTACCATGGCAGTCAGATTTTCTGCACTAGTACCTGTTGGTACATAAGCTTCATTCAGGACTCTGAGCAATGCCTGCCTGTGGTACTTGGAACTCATGAGTAACGCCCAAATAGAAATCTAGGCGGGGGCCTTCTCCAAATGCTTCACAATAGATTACTCCTTGGAGTGCATTCTTCTCCAAAATTCTTCCGCTTCACCTTCAGTGATTGGTCTCTTCTGTAGGTCTTTCTTGTAAGTATCATTCGCCAGGTCATTGAGGATATAACATTTTCCTGACCTTGTCATACTATGGGCTATCGTGGCCTCAACAATGAACTCCTTTTCTACTGGTACTAAAGCAAAAGCTTGCTGAGGTACTGCTAACACAATGAATTGCGGCTTCTCTGCAATACTTAAGGCAGCCACATATTTCTCCAATTCTTCTGGCTTTCTAGGATTGACTGGCACTATGGACTTGCTCACAACCTAGTCTTTATCTATCTCGATCATATTCACAGCAGCTCCCCCGTGATTCAGGAGCGGGTTATTGTTAACATTTGGTGGTGCTGTCTACAACGTGACCACTTTTTGATCGATCAAATCCTGAATCCTGTGTCTCAGATTAATGCAGTCTTCAGTACTGTGTCCGGCGCCTTCGAAATGGTAAACACAATGTCGATCATCTTTAAAGAAGCGAGAGTCTGTATTTGTAGGTTTGTCTAAAATGGAATGGATAAATCTGGCAACCTTCAATCTCTCGTACAGTTGAGTTCTAGTTTCAGCCAGCTAGGTAAAAGTTTGAGGAACTTTCTTTTCTAGATTAGGGCGAGAGAGATTGGTATAGCGGGAGGCAGAACCTGGCGATTGTTTTGGTTCTCGGGAGCCTTTTGATACACTTGGAAGTTTTGAGGAGGAGCTTGGTAAGTGGGTTGCACATTTGGTTGTAGAGCTTGGTAAATAGGCTGAGTATAGAAAACTGGTTGAGGATTTTGTGGAGCTGAGGGAGGGGTTATTAGAACAAGTGATTTTTTATGGTTGGCTTCGAAGGGTTTCTTTGGTTTTGTGTTAGGACTGGAGGATACTGAAGATACCTCTTCCCTCTTTTTCTTGGGAAATCCTGTTGATCTTGAGGATGTCGAGGCTTTGGTAATCTTGCTGCTATGAAGACCCTCTTCAACAATTTCACCGATCTTGACTAGGTCAGAAAATTTTGCTTTAACCGCTGATATCATTTTGTCATAGAACTCTGATTCTTGAGAGCGGATAAACACTGCAATTATTTCCTTTTTGGTCATAGGAGGCCGAACTCTCACTGCCTCCTTATTCCAACAATAGGCGTAGTCTTGGAAGTCCTCATTTGATTTCTGCCTGATACGACCTAGAGAGTATCGATCTAGGACAACTTTCACAATATATGCAAACCTTTGAGCAAAGTCTCAGGCCAGATCACTCCATCTAGACCATTTCTTCAGCTCTTGGGTGGTGAACCACTCCAGAGCTTTCCCGCTTAGACTCCGACTGAACATTCTCATTAATAAGGCATCGTTCTTCCTTGAGCCGACCATTTGGTTGCAATAGCTTCTCAAATGAGCATTGGTATTCCCAACACCGTTGAAGGTATCAAACTTGGGAATCTTGAATCCGTCTGGCAGGTCCATCTCTGGATAGATACAGAGATCATCGTAGTCATAGCCCTTTCATAGGACGAGCCTTGAAACTCTTTGATCCTGGCTATCTCCTCTTTCATTTGCGCCATGTCATATTCATGCTTCTTCTCTTTGGCCCTCAACTCTTTCTCTTTCTCCTCGTAGTGGTCAAGCTCGGGGCTTTCCAGGAGGGCGGTGTATGGTTATGCAATAGAGTGTAAAGTGGTAGGCGGCATATTTTGGACAGGCGGAGGCTGGACATGTGGAATGACATTTGGGTATGTGGGGGTATAGTTGTGTGGGTTAGTGATGTTGGGATGGTTATTCTGGGAGTTGTAGGTGTTTGGTGGCGTATTTTGGTAGTTTGGAGGGAGGTTTTTGTGAATTGTAGGCACTTGGGTTGTTGCTTTGGTTAGTGTGCTGGAAGGGAGGAGTATGGACTTGATATGGGGAGGGTTGTTGGAGAGAGATTCATTGGAAGGTGTTGGTGTGGAGGCAGGAGGGATATTCCTGGACGGTTTTTAGTTAACAGGGAATTGAGTGGAGGGATTTGGAGAAGGGCTTGGGAATTACCCAGAGTTGGGGTGTTAGCGGCAATATCCAGGCTCGCCATATCTTTGGCTTTTTGCACCTTTTCTTGCATCTTTTCTAGCTTCCTTTCCAGTTCGGCAATCATTTCACTTTATTCAGCAATAACATTGTCTCTCACAGCCAAAGCGTTCTCTTCTTCATTATCAGTAATTTTGCCCTTAGAAAATGAGGGTTAGAGGGGGAATCTATGGGTGTCTTTGAGCAGGTGAAATAAGGATGTTCGGCCAGTTTTGTCAACACAGATCAGTTTCTATTAGCTGTTGAAGTAAAATAACTCAAAGGCCAATATGTTAGATCCTGTTAGTGATAAACAATACAAGATATCTGACCGGAAATAAATGCTTAAGAATTACTTTAAACACATAAAATTACTTTCATCAAGGTAAATTAATCCACGTGTATTTATTGACTCGAGGATTCGATGGACAGGAATTCGCCCATCGATTTTGGATAAGTAGGTTTTATCAGGAAAGTTGACTTGCTGAGTCTCTGCCTTTCGATACTTGTCTTGTAGCACTTGATGTGTCTTCCGAACTCTTTGGCATCTCTGTCAAAGTGGGGAAATGAAAATTTCTTAAGGATAGGGGTCGGGCCTTGAAGGCTGCCTACGTATCTCACGAAGGAGAATTCAAGCCCTACGTAGTTCGAATGGGTAAAAGGGATATACTTTCATTTCATTTCATTTCTTCCACTATCTTTTGATTACAAAGGAAAAAGTAAAAACGACAAAAGGAAATAACTATAATAACTTTGCTACTTTTAAAGCTTCTTTTGGATAGTGGCAGGTCTTTTGGACTCTTCTCAATCTTCTTCTTCTGAATCCTTCCTGCATCTATGAGATCTTCGAGGTCAATCCTGAAAGTGCGACAATTCTCTATGTCATGCCCCCTACTCCAGCATGGTAGAGGCATATTTCTTTACAACTACACATAGCTCGGGACATTTTCCCAGCCTTTCTTTAAATTGGCTCAATGATATCGGTGTGGACTAGCTTGAAGTAGATGTCGAGGTACGTGTCACAAAAAATGGTGAAGTCATACTAGCGAATCAGGATATTTTGCGTAATTGGCATTCCCGGTCCTACCCTATCACAGATCAGCAAAGTGTGAGGACCCCATATGTGACTGATTTGTCCACTGTTAATCATCTCGTGAATCTTAACTCTCAGCATGGTGCATTCATTGGTGGTATGCCCCCTTTGGCATGGGTGTTAAACGCACCTCTTTTTTTTCATCTCTTGGGTTATACCAAAAACCCGGGGTTTGATCATGCTGTAGGATTCCCTTCATCTTTAAAGCTAGGAAGATGACTGATCATGTAACAATTCTTGGCCTCTGGCCGTTCTCCCGTGCGTGAGCTTTGAGAATGATCTTTTCTTTTCCCGGCTTGAACCTAGTTAGCCAAATGGGGTCATTCCTTATGTTAGCCTAGTAATCTGAGACTCGTTTAAGAGGCTGGATTTGTCATCGTTTTCTCCCACAGACTCTTTATCATTCCCTATGACTGATGCTGGCCTCTTAAGTGTCAATTGGTACTTTTGATCTGTTTGGTTGATCATTTCTTCTGTCTAGGTTATCCTCGTGTCAACGTTGACTATCTTTTTTTTTTCCATAAGGTCTATCTCTTTATCCACTTCCGCGGACTTGGCTACCAACTTTCCTCTCACCTGGTTTGCTTCCTTGATTTGTTCCTTCATTCTGTTGATTTTCTGGTCAATCTTTTCCATTCTCTTGCGCATTGCCTTTTCAGTGTCCATGGCAAGTCAACCTTCCTGAGAGTCAAAAGAGAAGTTCTCAGGCTTGTTTGAGGGGATTCTGGATTTTCTGGGAAACTTGAAAAACTCGAGGAGTAATTTTGGTCAGACTTTGTGCGATGAGTTTATATTTTCTGCCTACGGTGCTCGATTTTTTTTTGAAAATAGAGGTGGATCAATTTTACCTTGATTCGAGCAACACACGTAGCACATAAGACAGTTATATCACATAACAGTTCATAGCGCATCTTATACGAATATGTGAACTTTTTATGCCAAAGGTAGGCCTAACGAATTGAAGGATATGCATGTCGTTTGTAAATGTGCCATTACCCCCAAAAATATTATACAAACCGATTAAATGAAATGGGGGTACAAAATAGGGGGAAAAGGAATGTACATCAGAAATCAGTCCCACGCAGGGGTACAATCCTAAACTAGGCCGCCGTAGTTAGTCCTTCATTCTCGAACTTCTTGAGATTCCGAACGCCTTTCGGATGGAAAATAATAACTATCTAAAAATTTCCAACCCTGGGGGACAATGATTCGTACAACCCGACATCACATCCTTCAATTAACCACATAACGAATGATTGTTCTTTCATGCCGTGGGCCCTTTCAAAAACAAGGTGGTCTTACTAATGAACTTAATATCCCTTGGATATTAAGACATCTTAGGCCAATGCCTATTTCGGGATTTGGTTTCGCTCTATCCTGGGTTTACTAGAATAGATTTTGAAATTGACCAGGAACCCGAGCGGACAACCACGGGCTAAAATAATAAGTGATCGTTAACCGACCGTGAGTCAACTACTTCACTCGTCTGTTTTGAAAATTGTGTTTTTGTTAAGAACGATTACAAATACTTGCATAATCGCCTTTTTACTCCTAATGCAATCTAATGTTTTGCCAAGAGAAGCAAAAGATTCCATGAACAGTTTATAATTGCGAAAAGTAAACAAGTAAGGAAAGTAATAAAGTTCCTAATTATTACAATCCGAATAGTTAGTCAAATAAGTTAGTCAAATAGTTTAAATTTTTGGTTAGAACCTGAATAAATCCCCAGTAGAGTCGCCATTTTTTTTTTATCCCTTTTCAGAATTTATTATCCTTTAAAAGAAAATAAGGAAATGAAATGGTTTTTGACACTTAAAAATTATTTGAAAACTTAAAAGAAGATTTCAAAACAATTTTAAAATAAAACAGAGTCGCCACTTAATTTTTATAAATAAATTAAAAAAACTTAAAAGAATTTCAAAGATTTAAAAAACAGAAATAAATATTTAAAATTAGAGAAGATGGGTAAGTGTTCAAGTAATGTCTTAAGAAGGGTTTTAAGACACTTAAGAACGTCCATTTAAAAAATAGTTGACCAAAACTATGTTGACTAACTTGAAAATGACTAATTTCGAAAGAGTTGAAATCATGAAAATATTACAAGAATATGTTTTCAAGAAAATGAGCTATTTTATAGCTAAGTTAAAGAATAATCACTTAAGGAGAAAATTATTTAGAGAAGAACTTGAATAATTTTTTATCTTTCCAATTGAGAGTGAAAAATAAATAAAGTTGCAAATTTATTTAAAAAAACAATGGTCATTTGAGAAAAAATGATCATAAGAGAAAATAATTTTAAAAGAAGTCTCTTTTGAGTGAAATATCTTTAAAAGATGCATTAATTTAAAAGAACTAACAATTAAGAAGTTTTTGAACTAACTTGAAAAATCGATTAACATAAAAAAATATTTTTTTCGACATTCAAGAAATTTTAGAACCTAGTGAGACTTAATAGCATATGAATGATAAAAAAGAAAGCATTTGCATTTGAAGAACCTATTTTAGGCAAGTTAACATAAAATCCGATTTTTCTTTCATATTTAACCAAACCTAATTAAGTTACGAGATTTTGGATAAAACAAATTACAAGAAAATAAGATAAAATTAAAAATTACAACACTTTAGGGGATCTATTTAGATTAATTAAATTAAAGTTAGTGTTAATACAATCAAGCATGAATAATTACAAATAAAGAGAGAGAAGAGAAGAGTTGGGCTTCTTGGCCCATTGCAAATGCTGTCAGCTTTAAGACTTGTATTTTATGGACTTTGGTCCATTTCTGCCTTTGTATTTCAACTGTATATCAACAGCATTTTCCTTCATGTCTTCCTGTATATCTTCTGTATACAACTGTATATTGTTGTTTTTCCCTGTATATCTTCAGCATACAATTGTATATTTTTGTATACCAGCTTGCATCTTGACTTCCCAGATTCGTATACCACTGTATAATAGTCCCTTGACTCATGATATTGGGTTTAATCCCAACAAAAATGCATGGTGGGGAGTCCAAGCGGACTCGAGGAGAAGTTCATGTAAAAAAGCAAGAAAATATAAGGATTAGTATGTGTCGAAGAATCAATCTAAATATCTTAATAGATCAATTTAAGAGAGAGCTAGGATAAAGATGGTAAATGTCAAAATATGGACATCCTATGGTTAATTAAACACGAACAAGTGAATAGTACTGCAACTAAAATTTGATTAAAAAAAAAGACAACTCCAAATAGGCAAGAAAAGGATGTTGCATAGCCTGTTGTTTATTAATTTCCTAGAAGAAATGCAAGAATCAAAGCAAGCAATAGGACTGAAGACAAGCTGAAGCAAACTAAATAACCCATATCTCCTTTCTTAGCCACCAAAGTAGGGATCTTTCATTTTACCACATACGTATACTGAATTTACTTCAATCAGATATGTAAGAGAAATAATACAAAAATCTTAGGTTTGGGAGAATTTAGAAAGAATTGAACTGAATTGTTCAAGATCTTTTCTTGAGCTCGACCAGTCCAATTTTTCCATTATGAATCCATAAACAGAACTTCAGTAAAGTACTCATGAATAGAGAATGAAACACATAAGAACACTTCAAAGCATGCTTATCACATGTTCCTATACCTCAACCCATGTAACAACCTTCCTATCACGTCTAAAAGAATTAAAATATCCCTAGGAAGCTGGTAAGAGAAACCATTTACGACTAAACTGTATTAGGTTAAAAAAAATGATCAACTTGTAATTCTAATGGATACAATAGCAGCAACAAATTCACTACAAGGAAGCATCTTTGAGAAGATAGAAAAACATGTTAAAGAATACTTTATCTGGAAGGTCCTTTCATGATAAACCATACATCAAATACTAATGTCTATGTCAAGCCATGTTGAGTTTAAGCAGTTGGTAACACAAACTAAAGACCCATGGATTCATGAAACAGTAGAAAAAAACCAAGGCTTCATTCTTATTCTTTGAAGGTCTCTTTGAGAATAACTAACGAGTTATCTCAAGACCTTGGTTCTTGGAACCCCCATGGTGTTGGGAACCATAGAGGACCTAGAACAACGCTCAAACAGTGCAATCCATCAGTTGGGTGACTATTATTGCCACTGAATTCACAGAGGAGATTATTTGGGCAAACAAGAACACAACAACATACTATCAAGAAAGCTTCAAGGTTACGAATTGATCCTAGAACTAACATTTGACTACCAACTGTGCTTAAAGAGTTTGTTAGAGATTCTATTATACCATACAAGCAATGAACCACATTAACCACTCAAACAAACAGAGTGGAGAGAGAGGAGCTTCAGGTCTTTACTAGCTCTCGGGAGAAGCCAAACCGACGAGTTCAAAGCTTCTCCCGACCTCAACTATTCCCCAAAACTCAACCCATCATTCCCTTTACTAAACGACCTAATAATGGCACTCAAACATCAAACCAACAGCAACTCCTATCACAACAAGATCATATCAGCTTAACCAACAACAACAAAAACCAGAAACTAAAGTAAAAAGAGAAAGAATTTACCTTTTTTCGAGAAGCAACTGGGAGCCAACGAGTTGAACTTTAAATGACTTTCTGACAATTCAAGCTTCCCTTTTCGAGACACCACAAACAGACCTAGGAAATTTTTGAAGAACAATAGTGGTTCTTGCCTTCTTTTCAACTTGAATCCTTATGTTTCCCTAAAAATCAGAGAAAAGACTCTCCAGAATTTTTGCTACCCAAAAACTCACCCTTTCACAATGGAGAGTGAGGGGTTTATATAGGGTGAAATATAGGGTTTCTAACGGGTGGAATTGGGGGGAACTATTTGGGGATTTTCGGATTGAATTTTAAGGATTTTGAAAACCAAAACCCAAAACCCTCTTGATTGAGACACATTTATACCTTGGTACGAATTCAATCATATGCCGATGATTTAGAGGATAATCTGCCACGATTTTGGGTGAGGGAACGTTGAGACGCTACCTGGGTGATTTCCAGAAGCTTGTGGAAGCTTCTGGGTATTACCAGCTCAAGAACTAGACGGTGTCTAGGATTTGGATGGATTTTGTGAATGTTGGGCGTCATTTTGGTGTTGATTTGCAGGTCGTTGGTACTATTTAATGGAGGATTTGGAGTGAGATTATCTGGGTTCGTTCGAGTTTGTTCGTCTATTTTGAGAGAGACGAAGGGAGAGAAGAGGACAAAGGGGTCGTTTGTTCTGTTGTGTGTTTAGAAAGAAGAAGATAAAATGGGTATGAGGTGTGAAGAGGTGGGCTTGGACCGGGTAGAGGCTAGAAGATGGAGAGAAAAGGAAGTGGGACGGCGGGTCGGGTGTGTTGCTGAGCCCAAATTCGGCTAAAACAAAGGCTGATGAGGGTGGTTTAAGTTTTGTCCACTTTTGCAAAATGTGGCCACTTTTAGGTTTAAGGGGTGATCAAATTAAAAATAAACTGATAAAAATCGGCTAAAATTTAAATGATTCAAAGGAATTAGGCTAGAATTGGAATAGAGACAAATTAATTATAATTAATTATTTGAGCTTTTTCTTTAAATTTAAACAATTTGAAATAGTTAATACGTTTAAAGCACAATTACCTCGTTTTAAAAAATTATGAGATTAATTATTCAATTAACCTCTCATTTTAAATTAATTTGGAGGAAAATCAAGCATTTTTTTAATTCAAAAGGATTTTCATATGAAATTAAACTTTAACATAGTTTTTAGGTAAACTTATATAAATTTCACATAATTAAATATTAAAAATACAAATTCTTACTCAAAACTATTATAAATATGATTTGAAAAATGTTTTATTCTTTTTACAAAACAATTACTTCAAAATTGTTTAAAAATTTAAAAAGGCTCAAGATTAATTCGTAATGTGGAGGATAAAAATTGGGTGTCAACAGACAGTACCCCCCACACCGGCAAAGGAAGGAAAAGAGACTGCAATCCCGATTTCTAGTGGCATGGAAACTGAGACCGAAACTGGAGATGATGCTCATTCTAGGTCAGAGTTTGGTTCTGCAAAGAAGGCTGAGGGTGATGCGGAGTATGATACAGAATCTACCACTCCTGAAAAGGAGAAGACACCTGAAAGGGAGAATACACCGCCTACTCCCAAAGCTATTGGCACAATACTAGTCCTCACTTCCACAGATGTTCGACTCTGGGAGAAGAAAAGATGGACGGTAAAAGGGTCCCAGAAGATTCTTGAGTATGGGTTAGAAACAATGGAAAGAGGGCACATCAAATACCATATTGCAGAGGAATAGAGAATAAACTCACTCAAGATCAAGGACTTCCCCAAGTTGGATGAATATTTCCAACACTACAACTTGGGGTGGACTAGAAAGACACTCCCGATTATCAGCCAACCATCATGAGGGAGTTTTATGCAAACTATCAGGTCATCCAGGAAAGTAGATGCAAAAAAGGCCAGAAGATTGCAAACTTGCCAGCTATTGAGAGCGTCCCAGTAAGAGGTGTCCCGATAAACATCTCAGCCGAAACCATAAACAGATTTCTCTTTGGGCCTGAGTTTGTGGTTACCACCGACACCTTTGACTATGACTATCGAGTGAAGAATGAACTCAAGAGGACAAAATGGTTAGCCAAGAATCTTAAAATGACCGAAACACCAAAGTGGATCGATCAAGACAAGCCGCAGATCACAAAGACTTCTCTGTCATCTGAGGCCAAATTCTAGTGGGCCTTGGTGAGACTTCAACTTATGTCGATGGGTGCTGACAATCAGTTGACTCTTGAATAAGCCATCCTAGTGTCTAGCCTGCTTTCCAAGTACAATCTGAACTTTGGGCACATCATTGCTGAAGAGATCCGGGACAGAGTAACAAAGATTACATCTTCATATCCATTCTCGTGTCTCTTGATTGAGTTGTGTGACGAGGCAAAGGTTCCAAAATATTTGGGTATTGATCCTGTGGTGCCAGCCATCCGGACCCACCACCCAGAGAGATCTAAAGATAAAAGCAAGGTAATGGGTCTGAGCGGCACATCTGAACCACTCGCACTCACCCAAGAGGCAGTTGTACCTACTACAGAGAGGACACCTTCTGCTACTGCTGTGGCAACCCCACCAGGTAGCCGACTTGAGGAAAATCCTGGGGCCCCGTCTAGTTCTGTTGCACCTCTAATGGAGGATCCTAAATCAGTCTATGCTTTCCACCCGATGAATTTTGCTAACACAGTCCAAGCCATCATTCAGCTACAAGAGTGGATGACGAAGTTTGATCAATAGTTCCAGGCCATTGTTGATGCATCTATATAGAGAGCCATAGCACCTTTTGTTAGGTTGAATGGCCGAATTGATGCACTGGAGGATAGGATCAATGAGCAACTGAATGAAATGGGTACGACTGAGCTTACTGCAATGAAGCAACAAATAACGGAAATCTGGGTAGATGTGGATGAGTTGAAGAGTCATCCGACCTCCTATTCTCGGGCTCCGGTAGTCTTGCCAAAGGCTCCATTGGGGCGTATCATTGATTTGTGGGACTATGCTAATGCCGACCTCCGCTAGAAAGACCCTGCTAAGGAAAAATAAGCCGAGGTACCTCCTAGTCCTTTGGAGCCCTAGAAAAAGAGGAATAGAAAGGATAAGCATGTCTGTGTGGACGATGCCCCATTGAGTCCAAAGTCTCAGAAGGAAAAAGATGATAGAGCTGCCAAGATAGATAAGAAAGCAGAAAATAAAGCACGACAAGAGTCCCTAGCTATGCATCAAATTGAGGTTGATGCCATTGGAACTGGTGGCTTGGCTAGTGGTGTTGCCGGCTACTGAGGAACCGTCAGTAGGCCCTGCTGTGGGAGTTAGTGTTGATGATGTTTCCCGGGAAGCTGATACTATTGAGAAGACTGTGGAGGCAGCCTCAGTTACTGAGAAGGTTATGGGCACCAATCGAGCAGGCCCAACTACTGCACCCAATGATTGTGCTTAGGCACCGCAGGTATGCCTTATATCCCTTGTTCAGTTTTTATAGTGCATTGGGGATAATGCATAATTTTTTAGATAGGGTGAGGGCAGCTGGGTCATCTAGTTTTTTTGTAGAGTGTTTTGGCAAAGTCTGAGTTGCCAAAATACTCGCATCATACCGTGATATTAAATCAGGCACTGCATGGGAGGCAACCCATGAGGGTATCCAAATGGTATCCGCGTCCTTGAGGTTTTCTTGCATGTGTTCTTTCCCTAAGGACTTTTTAATTTATGTTGAACTGGCGTGTTTAGAATAGATGTGTGTTTGTAGAAGTAAAGTAGGAACTCAATGCAGCCATAGTCTGATTTTGTTTAAAGAAAAAATAGAGACCCCTCCAAATTTTTGTGCAATAAGGTGTTAGAACTGACCTTGATGAATCAATAAATGACAACATGCATATAACTGAAACAAGTAGCTTAAGCTAAAGCATGAACTAGTAGTTAGCTAATCTATAGTATATACTCTGTGTCATGTGTGAAGTGAGCTGCTTAGTATCTGTTCTTGCTGTACTGTTCAATCTAGAACTTACCTGGTTAGTCTTGATGTGGTTGTAGAATGGTTTTGTTAGGACATAATCATAGGCTATTTTTGAATGAGTCCACTCTAGCCAAAATACCTACCAAATAAAATCGAATCCCTTTGATCCCAAAATTTGAGCCTAAAGTTAACCCTTTTTGTTGTTAGCCTGTTCGCCTTCCCCATTTCCTATAAATCTTTGTTTTGGCCCTAGTCCCTCTTTGGACATTGTGCACCTCAACTCAGGCTAAAAGCCTAAGTTGAGGGTGACTACTGTAGGGGTAAGTAGGAAGTGTTGGGTATGAAAATATCGGGTTAGTGTTAAAAATAGAGATAGCGGGTGTAGTTTGTGTGGTATAAAAGAAAGAAATAAAAAATAAAAAAAATGAATAAAAAGAGAAGTGCAAAAATGCAATAAAGGCCACACCCGAAGCTTGATAAAAGTGAAAAGATAATAAAAAAGGGGAGAATCAGGGAGGAGAACTGTAAGGTCTGAGAAGTGGAGAATAAAGAAGTAATTGTAGTCTCAAAGAGCGCATAGTCACTATTTACTCAAATATACCATTCCCGTCCCTAAGCCTACATTACAAGCCTAACAAAGTCCTATAGTGATCCTAAACAAACTGTTTGAAAGACAAAGCATAGAAAATAAGGGCAAGCTATGGTATTGTGCATGTATAACTTGAATCTCTTTGCGAGAGTGAGTGTGTTCTCAGTCCCCGTGTGTAAATTGCAATTCTGTGTGATTGAGACTTCTTTGTTGTGAGAGCACTAGAGTAGGATGTGATTGCTAATTATTTCGTCTGAATGTCTGTTGTGTATGTTATCTTGATCATGAATATCATGTTGTCACTCATGGATCCATCTTGTGTTGTTTTGATAACTTCAATAAGTGCACTGGTTTTTGAGCTATTAAGAAGTGGGTATTATTCTGAGATTGAAAAGGTTTAATGAATCATGTTGCTACTGTAGTTTCTAGTTTCCTTTTACTTAAACATCTTTTTAGTTTTTATTTTCGTTTGTTGCTTGAGGAAAAACAAATATTCTAAGTTGAGGGTGTTGATGTGCCGGAATTTCACAGCACTTTAGATGCTTAAAACTAAGGTTTTTGGGAGTTCTTAAGTACATTTTGTTGGATTTAATGTCATTTGTTACATGTACAGGGAAAATTATTGAAAAGACAAAAGTACCAAAAAGTTACAGATTTTTGGGTAAAAGTCATGCCCCTCGAGCATGGGATCCACCACGTCCCATGGGAGAGGCCATCAAAATGAACCAGAGAGACTGAAGGAAAAGACTCATCTCTCACGCCCTGCCACGATGAGTGTCGATTCATCCACGGGACATCACAGAGCCCATTAGATGTGAACAGTGGACTGGAAGCAGCTAAGGCTAGACTTGATGAGCTGCCATGACGCCCGTAAGAGGCACGATGGGATGTTGTAGAGCCCGATGAAACAAGCCAGTGGAGATTGAAGATAGAGCTGAGTAACCGATGAGATGGCCACGACGGGCATCACATCCAAGATGTCCCATCACAGTAGCTCATGGAATCAAGGCAGAGGACCTGGAGCTCAACTTGAAGGATGCCCGACGAGCACCCACGATGCCCGTCGCCCTTAAGATGGCCCGTGGGGCGGCCCGTCAGAAGTACCGCATCCATCTTTCCCTGTTTACTTAGGATTTGGTCTTTTTTGTCTATAAATACCTTCCCTTAGGTTTTATTTCGGGGTTCCCAACTTTGTTTTGATATTTTTACGTTTTGTTTATGTTTTTGGAGACATCATAACCCAGTTCTTGAGAATTAGAGTTTGTTCTTGATTTATTGAAGTGTTCTTGAGAATTATTCAAGATTCCAGATTTCTTTACCTCTTCTTGTAAGTATATACTCATGATTGTTTCAATAACGCTTGATCATTTACTTATGAATATGAGTAGCTAAATCCACAACTAGGGTTGTGGGAACCATGAAGGATTAATGAAGTAGGCAAAGTACTTGGTAATTCTAGTAGGCAAAGTACTTGGTAATTCTAGAGCGGTGTTTATGCCTGTATTGTTCTTCCCTTTACTTTGATTGCATTTTAATGGTGTACAATGTTAGAACTTGCCTTATCCTTACTTGCCGGACCAAGGAGGTAAAGGATGGGAAAAGGGTTGTTCAACAACGGAGATATGAGGCTACCAACCCTCATCTAATGCTTGACCTTATCGGGGAATAACTAATCTGGGATCCAGGGTAAGGGCCAGTAAATCATACACCCATGTCCAGACCAAGGCGTGTGGTGAAATTCATCTATCTAGGGGACCAACCATTTATGTGAACCTAACTTACCGATTCTGCATGCTAAGCACCAATCTAGTTTACTAAGTACAACACCTTACTAAGTTATGATCTCATGAGGAACACTATCCTAGTCACTTCTCTCATTGATTACAACTCTTAAACTGTTACTTATTACTTGTTTGAGTTCGAATTACAATTACTACTTGTTACTCAAAAAAACCCTCCGTAGGGAAATAAACAGCTAACAACGCAATTAAGCATTAATCAACCCTAGTCCTACCATATTCCATATGGGATTGACCCCAACCTTTGTTGGGTTCTATATTTGAACAGCGACTGCTTACGCTCCTAAAAAGAGGTGTAATTTGGGCGTATCAACCAGCGAGCTCACATCTGCGGTCAGATTTCTGCCGGTGCAGAAATCACTATGTCTTTAGCAGTGGGTCTTTAGTTTATTCTGTTTTTTTCCACGACTCATTTTTTGATCTTGAGAACTCGATTTTTGGCGATTTTAAAGGGGATTTTTGGGATTTGTTTATTGGGTAAGCTTCTTATACTACTTTTATATATTTCCCAATGATTTTTTTTATGATTTCACTTTCAAATCGAGGTTTTTTAACTTAAAAATTTGGGGTTTTGCCAGTAAAGATAAAGTTTGATAAATTGATTATTTCAACATCAATTTTAACTCTGTTTTTGATAAAATCTCCTATTTGAACTCCTTAAGCTTTGGGCAAATGATTTTTCAATAAAATTCTAGTTTTTCCCTTAGGGGCTCGGGGTTGACTTTTTTGATCCGAATTGGAACCTTAGCAATATGGGTACTGTTGGACTCGTCTTTAAGCATAGAACTTATTATTAGTAGATTAGTTGCGTTCACAGGCTATTCGAAAAGGAATGGCTCAAGTGTGATCAAAAAGAGGCTTGCAGTTCAACTTCGAGGTAGGTTATGACTTAACTTTCTTCAGACTTTTCTTGGGTAAGAACTTATCATGTAAAACATGCTATGGGTTGGGTTAAATTTAGGGATTTGAGTACCAAATGAGATAAATTATCATTGTGATTCCCAAATTGGGGCTTATAATATATTGGGTGACAAGGAACTTAGATTCCTGGCTTGATATTAAGGCTCGTAGACTATGTTCACGTATTTGTTATGATTCTAAGATTTGATTGTGTCATGCCCTGAGTCTATACCCTAGACGTGGCTAGCACTCGAAGCCACAAGTGGCCCAAACAAACCCTTGGCCTGGCTTACTATTATACAAGATACTTAACCATTTAATATGCGGAAGTTATAAATGAAATGGACATGCACACTTTATAGAATAAGATCCTAAAATAATATGGATGCGAGGAAACTGAAATAATGCAAATGTCTCAAGCATATAATACTGCAACTCATTGTCTAGTTTATGAAGCTTCTAATACTGAAATAGATGGTTCACCAGAACAAGACCCACGGCTACCTGGAAGACTACTACAAAACCTAATATCTACTAATGACCAAAATAAACTAGAGTCCTCCGAAAGCAAGAAGGGCTCACCAAAGCTGGATGAATAGGCTCCTACTGATGCGGCTGCTACTAGTCTCGAACACCTGAGTCTGCATCATGTAAAATGCAGTGCCAAATAGCATCAGTACATGTGAACATACAATATGTAATAAAGATGAATAAAATAATAAGCTAGAACTGAAATACTGGCTGAAAGAGTAAATAATGAATGTGATCTTATCTGAGAGGTAAAGCATGCAGTAATATCCAACAATAAAGCTTTACAAAATAAAATGCATCAAAACAACTTTAGTTTCTTTGGAGAGTTTTTCTAACTGATAACCATTATGTGAGCCTCATGATGATACAATGTCTCACCCACGTTGCCAGAGCCATCCTATACCTTGCCAAGGTAAAGGACAAAACTTATCTAATGGATCCAAACTGAGCCTTTTTAGGGTTATTGTGGAATTGCCTGGCTTGCGGAATAAACCTATCCTATGTTGGCTACGTAGTTTTGGGGTTTGGGTTACTTCAACACTTACCCATATCGGTGCTCAATACTACTCCTAAAATAATGTAATAATGCTCAATAAATCTTTAAGATGTCCCTCTTTAGGGGAAAACTATAAACCTCTTTCTTTGAGACAATGCTCAATAATGATTCTTCAATTGATCTTTGCTTGATTAAAAACTATCTTTTCTTTCTAAAAATCAAACTTTACTTTCTTTAAAATTAGCTTTGCTTTCTTTCTTAAATCATGCTTTTGAAACTGAAATATGCTTACTTGAACAATTTCTTAAAGATACTTTCTTACATTGAAAACTAATTTTCTTAATGAAAACAATGCATAAAATAATATAACAATGCTTTCAAATACTTTAGCTAAAAGGGTCCATGTAGTAGAATGAGCACGAACCAACAGTAAACAATAGTAATCACAACAACTTTAGCAATAGGATAATTAATAAACAACTCAGAGCAACAAGGAATTTGGACTAGGTGAATGCAGTTAAAATTCTTATCTTTGATCTTACTAAAACTGAAACTTAGATGTAGAGCATGAGTAAGAACAAGGTTCTCACTATGATTAGCCTTACATACCTGAGACGCTCCAAACTTCAATAGAGAGCTTCTAAAACTGGATTTGCGACCTTACTAAAAGATTCCTTTGGTGATCCCTAGGGTTTTGTATCAATAAACTCATTAGAATCCTTTAGATTAGGGTTAAGAATAACTAAAATAGCCTTAGGATTGAAGGAGAAGGCTTAACTGGCCTTTGGGGAATGTTTCATATTGCCTAGGGTTGGGAGAAAATGTATGGACTTGAAAAATAAGTCAGAATTGACTAAGGACTCTATTTATAGTTGCAGGAATTAGAAATCAACGGGCGAGTCTACAAAACGTAGACATAATCTACGGACCGTAGACTCACCCGTAGTCATGATCTAGGATTCTTGTGATCCTCTGAAAGATGGTTCACAAGTGGTTATTGATGGGTCATAAACTTAAACGATGGTCCATCCTGTCATTCATTGTTTGACCCTGAAGATTTGAGGTTCCTCTGAATATGGACTTTCACGGATTGGTCTATGGGTCGTGGAATGGATTGATGAGTCGTCAACCCACTCATGAAATTTTCTTAGTTTTTGATACTCCTCTGATGATGGTGCTATGGTTGATAATACGGGTACATGGACCTGAACTATGGTCCATCGAGTTATTCCTAGAAACCTGGGGGGACAACATTTAGGAAGGGGTTTTCACGAGTCACTCCACGGGTCATGCTTCTAGTCGACGAACCATGAAGTCAACTGTGGATTTCTCGGACAGTTCTGCAATAAATTTCTATGTGTTACCAAAATGCTAGTTCAGATGCCGAGGCGTTATAGATTGTATCTATCGTATTTGGTTTTCTTTTACTTTTGGTGTTCATGCATAATCATTCATCTCATGGTACATGGAAACGCTGGATTGAAAGAATTGATTCGAAAGAGATGCTTTGAAAGAAATAAATGATTTTAGTCTCAGTTGGAATTCAAGTCACTGATATTGATTTTAGTCCCAGTTCGAGTCCGGGCATGATACTTGGAAGGCCCAATTCGAGTTTGGGCTTGATATATGGATCTCATGAATCTATGTAGGTCCCACCTTTATAGCAAACCGCTGGAAGGGGTATATATCAATAGGCATTGGTCATTGCATTTTATCCCATATCATTGCATTGCATTTTCATTTGTATTATTATTGTGATTGAGATAAGCTATACTATTCATTGATATTGTACTACTGAGACTTTTCCGCATGCAAGGTTATTTTAGTATTCTTTATTTGATATAGTATCTGTATAAGCTCAGTCGACCTATGATGCCTACTGAGTACAAGTGGACCGTATCTGATACAGATCCTGGTACGAGCGAACTCCGTGGCTGAGTTCATGCTTGTGATTGCTATTCCAAGCTATGGTGAGCTCCTACCTTCACAGATTGGCCCATCTTCTTCTATTATTTATTTTCCTATCTACTTTATTACCTAGACAATGTTGAATTATTCAGTTTTGATATTGTATTAGAGTCGCTCTTGTACTTATGACTTCTGAGTCTCGGGGATTATTGGATTATCTTATTCAACACTAGCTGGAGAAGTTTTGAGACATCATCTTTATTTTTATGTGTTTGAATCCTATATTATTGCCTTCATTTTGAGTATTGTATTTGTTGAGTTTGGCTTACCTACCATGGTTGGGTGGGGTAGGTGTCATCATAACTCAAGTGATTTTGGACCGTGACAGGAATGGATTTATATTTGTGATATTTATCGTGAAGAAAAAATATTTGAAAAAAAAACTCCAAAAGAAGGAAAACCCAAAAAAAAGAGAAGAAAAGTCAAAGGAAAATGAAAAGAAGCATCAAAGGAAATGAACATCAAGTACGAAAATGAAAAAATATTGAGCGCATAGTGCAATATTAAAGAGGAAATAGTCACTCTCCGAAATAAATATCCTACCTATCACCAAGCCTACATTACAAGCCAATGACAAGTCCTACTTGATTCCATTCTAAGTGTTCTCACATTAGTGGATACTTGCATGAGGGCAAAGCGTATGACATCTCAGTTGAATGCATTGAACATCTTTCTGAGTGTGAGTGACTTTCAGAACGTCCTAAGATCTAAACACTTCTATTGGGAGGGAATTAAGACTTTATTTGTGGTAAGGGCACTTGAAACATGAGAATTGAAATAATTTAAACTCTTAATTAGAGCAAGGCAAATATATATTGTTAATCCTTAAGTATATTTGAGGTACCATTTGAAACTATAGGGATTACTTCTAAAATTGACTCAGAATTTGTCTGAAAGTTATTGATGGTATAACATGCATAATACTAATTGGTGGTGTCAATTGAAGTCAAAACATGTTCAGAAAACGAATTGGTTTTCCTTTATTCATTCTCCAATATATTGTTTTGTAAAAAATACTTTTCAAAAAGAAAAAAAAAGTTTTGCGTTTGTGTATGAACTACGTTTGACCTGATTCTCGCAATGGCATGATACATAGGCAGTCCTATAATGGGGCTCAGTCTCTTTAAATAAAATTTTCTTACATTCAGAAAATTATTTATTTAAAAGATAAAAAATATTAAAGTTCCTCGATATCAATACAGGGGCAATTTTTTTTATTCTTTAAAGAAAAAAAAATTCTTCATGCTTTCACAGGGAACAAACTCCCTAATGACAATTTTAAGGAACAAACACCCTATATATTTTTTATTTCTACACAGAGAATAAACACCCTAGTTGCACCTTGACCTTAGTAAACAAACATCCAAGTGGTATTTTAGGGAACAAACACCCTATCTTTTTTCAGCACAGGGAACAAATACCCTAGTTGCATTTTGACCTTAGGAAATAAATACTCTACTGGTATTTTAGGGAACAAAAATCCTATCTTTTTCTGCAAAGGGAACAAACACCCTAGTTGCATTTTGACCTTAGGGAACAACCACCCTATCTTGTCCTGCAAAGGGAACAAACACTCTAGTTGCATTTTGACCTTAGAAAATAAACACTCTATTAATATTTTAGGGAATAAACACCCTATCTTTTTCTGCAAAGGGAACAAACATCCTAGTTGCATTTTGATCAAAGGGAACAAATACCCTATTTGCATATCAATCTTGCATTATTATTTTTTGGCACAACTAGTTCACATTCATATTAATAACTCCAAAAAAATTCTAGTTCAAACTGGGGCAAAATATTGTGTTGTATATCTTTGATGATTTATCATAGCAGGACCCTCCTGGTTAATAAAATTTATTTTAGTAGCAGGACCCTCCTGAAAAATTGGCCTAACAGAACCCTCTTGGGTAATGAATTTTTTTTTTAGTAGCAGGACCCTCCTGAAAAATGGGAATTACTCTAGTAGAAGGACCCTCCTTAAAAATGGGACTAGCAAGACCTTCCTGGAAAATGAAATTTAGCGTAGCAGGACCCTCCTGGATAATGAAATTTATTTTCAGTAGCAGGACCCTCCTGAAAAATGAGACTAGCAGGACCCTCCTGAAAAATGAAATGTAGCGTAGCAGGACCCTCCTGGTTAAATGGATTTATTTTTAGTAGCAAGACCCTCCTGAAAAATGAGTATTAGCATCGCAGGACCCTCCTACACAATAGAATTTATTTTTAGTAGCAGGACCCTCCTAAAAAATGAGACTAGCAGGACCCTCCTAGATAATGAGATTTATTTTTAGTAGTAGGACCCTCCTGAAAAATAGAATTTATTTTAGTAGCAGGACCCTTCTGAAAAATGGAACTAGCAGGACCCTCTTGAATAATGAAATTTATTTTAGTAGTAGGACTCTCCTGAAAAATGAGATTAGCTGGATCCTCCTGGATAATGGGATTTAGCGTAGTAGGATCTTCCTGAAAAATGGGATTTACTTTAGTAGCAGGACCCTCCTGGAAAATGAGACTAGCAAGATCCTCCTGAAATATGAAATTTAGCAGTAGCAGGACCCTCCAGAAAAATGAGATTTATTTTAGTAGCAGGACCCTCCTGAAAATAGGACTAACAAGGACCTCAATGGGATTCAGTTATTTTTTATTTTCTCCTAGGATGAAAACTTTCTAGTCTGAGACAATTATTTTAATTGTCTCCTAGGATAAACACTTCCTAGTCTGAGTTTTATTTTTTACATTTGCTAATAACTCACAAAAAAACATTCAGTGAAAACTGGGGATTTTTTTTTTGTTTTTTTATTTATGATGGCTTGCAGGTTTTTCCTAGCAAAGCATGGCCTTGAAGTCCAAGAACAAAGTTTCAACTCATTCCAGAATGCTCAATCTCAATGATAGCCGGAGTCAGATATTCAAATGCATGTAACAGCCCCCATCGTGAGATTCGTTCCTTTTCAACTACTGATCAAGAAACAAGTATCCAAAAATACTCAAGAAACTATTATTTGAAAGAGCATCAATAACTCCATCCAAATTTCAAGTTCAAGTTCAAGTTCAAGTTCAAAATCTTATCTCAAGATCAAAATTTAAGATCAAGGTACCCATCAGAAGAGGATGAGGTGACAACTAAAAATCCAAGTGAAGATCTAAAGAAAGACTCAAGACATGTAGAGTAGATAAGATCTTGTATTTTTCTTTCTTTTTTATTGTATGTTTTCTTATTTTCATGATGTAAGAACAAGAGCTACGGACCAAAAACTCGACGGAACCTCACTCGACTCTCCAACTCATCACTCCATCTCTTTGAACTACACATGACATGATTCCCTTATAACCCGGGATATGTAAGCTGTCCAAAATCAGGACTCGATCGCACTATTTTTCTTTTCTTCTTCCTTTCAAATAACTGTCGGGTCAAAACTAGTCTCATTGCCTACTTTTTTGACTGAAAACTCTTCGTCTTTTCAGTCAAAGAGGGACAAACTGTAGACACGTGATTTTTGATCCTCTCCGAGTTTTAACTCATTTTTAGCTTTAAATATTTATTTTAATTTTTAGTAGGTTTTATTTTAAAATGGTGAAAAATGATTCAAAAAATAGAGTCATATTTTAGGATAGATTTTGTTGTTTTGCTTTTTCAATAAAAAGAAAATTTTCAAAAAACATGTTTTCTTTTTAATTTAGATTTTTATCTAGTAATCTTAATATTTTCGTATTTTTATTTTTATTTTTAGACTAGCCATTTAACCTTTTTATATTTTATTAATATAAAAATAATTAGTCTTTATTTTTATCATTACATTTTATTTATTTACTTTATAAAAATAAAACAAAAAATAATAATAAAATTTCCTAAACCCACTACCCTCACCTGCACTTCCCTCACCCCAATTCCCTTTCCCCCACTCCCTCACTTTCTCACTATTACACACACAACACACACGACACAGCACACATCAACACACTCACTCACCACTACACACACATATAACAATATATATACACGCAGGCAGAACACAAAAAAAAGGGTACAAACAATTCCAAAAGAAAAAAGACGCACACAGACACAAGAGACGAGAGAAAAAAATGCAACAGAGAGAAAAAGAAAAATAGAGAGAAGGAGCGCAAAAATACGTGCAACACAGGGAACATTTGTTAGGAAGATTTGTGGGTTGGAGTTCGGATCTCAGTTTCTCTTTCGAGTTTTCGGTCAACACGTTTTTGCTTCAATTTTCAATTAGTTTATCACACAAATTCTCACTCAATTCCTTTCAATGTATTTTTAATATATTTATTATGAACAAAGCGTGAACAATGTTATCTAATGGTTTCATGTATATTTAGTACGTAAAGTTGATTGTTTATGTGAGATTCTTTTTTATGGCATGATTTTGTGTATGTTTGGCTTAGGTGATCTTGATAAGTTTATCATTAATTTTCAGTTGGTTATATACATATGCATATCTTTTTTTCCTCTCGCTTTCCAGTTTGGTATGGGTTAATTTGTTTACTTGTTTTTCCTAGTGACTTCATTTGTTAATTAGTTATGTTAAAGTTATTTTTTTTTTTTTAATAATTAAGACTTGAAGATGCAATATTTAGAAAATTATGAGGTGACGTTGGAAAATATAATTGAGGTTTGTGTTTGTCATGAGTTTTCATTTGTAGGAACAAACTTAGGCTCGCCAATAATTAGACAGGGATAAATGCCTCTAATAAACGGTAGACGAGCTTTAGGCACGTTTAAATGTTGTTTCGATTAAGAATATGGTTACGCATTTTTTTCTCGAGACGCTTTAAAAATAAGTAATGATTGATTAAATAATAAAAATAAAATTTTAAGGATGCGGTTATATATGCACCTTGGCCAAATCTTTAATAACTAATTCTCACTAATTTAGACCAAGAATGCGGTTAAAGTTTGACAACTAAAGTTTAATAACTAATTATCATCTAATTTAGGACCAATAAAAGTTTGACAACTAAAGAGACGAGTGTGAACCATTGCTTGTAACACAATTTATCCAAAAAAATTATTTAAGCTAAGTACAAGTCGATAAAAGCGACCGTGCTAGAACCACGAGACTCGAGGAGTGCCTCGTACTTTCCCTTCGGTTTACAAAATTCCTTACCCGGTCTTTTGTTCTTGAAAACCAAAATAAAAAGTTATTTCCTTTTGATTAGGGATTCAAAAAGGTGACTTGAAAAATCATAACTCAATTCCAAGTGGCGACTCTGTAAATAAAATAATCCTTATTCAAAATCGTCACTTCAATTGGAAAAACCCTTCAATTCTTCGATCGTAAAAAAAAGGGTGTGACAGTGATAGAGTGGTATCAGAGCTTTAGGTTCACCAGTGTCATTGGTACAAGAGCAAGTGTCTAGTACAGTGTTGTAGATCGGTACGATGACATCCGTATCCTATCTGTGGGAGGCTATAGGGAATTCTTAGAAAAAATCATCTTTTTGATTCCTTATCGTGAGTTCTTAACTCCATTAACTTTTAAACTTCATTTGTTTCATTCCTTCTCAGATGATTAGGACAAGTACGACAGTGGTTGATGACGAGGCTCCTATGCCTGTTGCTACAATGCTTCCTCTAGTGCCGGGGTTTCATATAGAGATTTTACCGCTTTAGCTAGGGGGTTTGGGGCCAGCCCAACCTCTGATAGGATTTATGGCCACCTCACTTCTTCAGGACACTATAGCTAGGACTCTAAGTCTTCAGGAGGGTATGTCACAGCAGGGGCAGTACTCGATTCTTTGAGCGGTGCTACGACAAGGGTTGATGTTGCAGGTCTCCAGAAGGGTTCTATGTCCATTTTGGAGTATGAGGCAAGGTTTCATGAGGAGACTAGACTCACTGCTAGGACTATGTCTACAAAGTTTGAGAGAGTGCATGGTTTTATTAGGGGGTTGATTTGACCACTCCTTTTGGCGACAGAGCACTTTGGTGACAATTGGGACTAATTCTTCAGGTGGTTGATCATGCATGGTCTATAGAGGGTTATGTCGTGAGGCATATTGATACGCCCAAAATATACCTCCAAAAAGAAGTATAAAGTGGTCGTGGTTCAAATATAGAACCTAACCAAGGTTAGGGTCGAACCCACAGGAAAAATGGTAGGACCTAGGTCAACTGTGTGTTATTTGCGCTCTTAGCCATTTTATTTTCCTAATGGGGGGTTTAAATAAAAAATAATACTTGTAAACTATCAAGTAACAAGTAACAGAGTATCGATTTCAACTGGTTGATCATGAATGGGATATAGAGGGGTTATGTAATGAGGCATATAGAGGCATTAGTAAGAGGCATCACCGTCAGGGCAATTTTGGTGGTTCTCAGTCTGGAGGTATGGGATTATCTGGCATAAGTCAGTTTCGCTGCTCTCTGTCTAGCAGGCCAGTTCTGGTGGCACCACAAGGATCAGGTTAGACTTAATGAGGTTTGCATTCTGTGTATTTTGGTTGTGGTGGCCAATCTGGTTCAGCGAGATCTTCCCAATGGACTTTAACTGGTAAGGGTTTCTACATGTGTAGTGAGTTAGGGTATTTTTCTAGGGATTATCCCAAGTTCAGGGAGTTTCACCCTCTTCAAGCTCCACTGCCACCAGCTAGAGGTGGTTTGCAGGGTAGTAGGAGGGTTCCCAGTTGATTAGAGGTGACTTTCAGTCAGGCAGTTCTGGTAGCCGTCTCGAGTTAGCAGGCACCTTGCATCAGAGCAGAACTTCTCTAGGTTGTTATGATTATGGATTGACTGGCCCCTTTTCCAGAGAGTGTCCCTGGCGTGGGATGATTGAGCCTTCAACATCGACTACTTAGTTTAGAGATAGGTGCAGATAGTTCTACGCCTCTCTTGGTAGGCCAGAGGTGGAGGTTCCAGATATTGTTACTACATGTATGGTCTTTGTTATTATCAATTAGTTCTTGTATTGTTTGCTTTGGGGGTTTACCCTTTTTGTATTTATATATATCTTCCTACATGTTTCTTGTTTGGATGTACTATTTGAGTTTGTAATGCTTATGCGTGTAACTACCTTGTAGAAGGATTCTTTTAGTAGTGGATTGGGTGTATCACCCTTGGGAGGTGACTACCTAGGAGTATGACACGTGGGCAGGCCTTGTAAGCTTAATTACTGGTCTTTACTGTGATTCGAGAGTTAGTTTGAGTATCTCAATATGTAGCGGTTTAGGGTGGTTTTGCCAAGGCCGTTATCTAGCTTATGCCTGGAACCTTCCAGATAGTTTGGTGCGGTATCGGTAGCCGTGTGCTAAGGAAGGTTATTTTGTCTTGGAGGGCTTGGTGGTTCGTAGGCAAGTGGGTATCAGATAGTTTTGCTTATACTCAAGAGATAAGAGTCGACCTTCATTACTTGATCGATTTAGGTGGTTAGCAGGTACGCAGGTTGTTTCCACTATTTTCCCTTAGTATTTAGTCTGGGTGTGTTTTGACTTCGACATCATTGTTAAGTTGAGCACTCGGCCTATTCCTTTATCTTCTTTATCGAGTGACGCTAGCAGAGATGTGGGAGCTAAGGGAACTGCTCCAAGATTTTCTGAGAGAGAGGGTTGCTAGATCTAGTGTGTTGCCATGGGGTGTTTCATTCAGGCTGTGAATTTGAGGGGCCTTGGGTTCTCGGCATTTTTAGTTTTGATTACCTTGTGTGTGCTCATCAACAACACGTAAGTCTACTCAAGTACATGGGGAGGAACTTGATTACCTTTGTAGTTGGGTTCCAGACTTTGGGGTCTAGCAGGTTACTTCAGGTGGTTCTTAGAAGGTTCTTTTCGATTGCGGCACCAGTGACCAAAATGATTCCTTACTTTGTTCTTTTTATTGGGTTGACGAGGTTGGGACGAGTTTCTAAAGGTTGAGCCATATGGATTTTAGTGTCGATTAGGCTGCCAGAAGTTTTCATATGTTGAGATGCATTCAGAGTAGGTGGTTTGCATACTGGTACAAAAGGGTGGATGTTTTGAGCTTGAAGACAGTAAGTTTAGATTTTATGAGTTTTTCAATAGCTAAGCAACAACCTTATCCTTCAGGCATCCTTTCCTTTGTTTATAGGTTGGTTTGACTTGGTATTCATGGCATGACAGATTTCTTTCTAAGTGGTGAGGCTAGTAAGGCGACCTCAGATCCAGATGGTGTTTTAAGAATTGGGAACAACAGTGGTGTTCCTAAAATTTGGAGTTTACTTGATGGCTACGGACTTCGTGGTAGGATTGCAACACTCCTTGCAAAGATTGGATGATGTTTGGGTCTTCATGGACAGGTTGCTCTAGTTTACTCATTTTTGGCTGGTTCAGACTTGGCACATTTCAGCGAGGTTGGTTTTCTTCTACAACTGAGAGATTGTCCTTCAATGTGGGGTGTTCATCCATATCATTCCCGACCCTAGTGTGCCAGTTGCAGTTGAGTTCCAATGGTTGGTTCTTATGAGTTTGGGTATCAGAGTTAATTTTAGCACAGGTGTTCATCCATAGATTGATGGTCAGTCGAAGCAGACTACTCTGGTTCTCAAGGATATGCTACAGGCTGGTAATTTAGATCAGAGGCTTGTGGACTATAGCTTGGCTTGGTAGAGTTTGAGTATGAATCATGGTTAAGTGTAGTGGGAATTAAAGACTTTCGATAGGTTAATTGATGTTTTTTAGGGTAGCTTGGGTGTTTGACCTGTGTGTATCTTCACGGTTAAGGTACAGATGATTCAAGATAGACAAAAGGGTTTTGCGGATCAAGGGACTCACGAGTCTAGGTGTTGAGGATGTGGCTTTTGGAGTTGGCCTGGTTACTAGTTTCGTGTGATGATTGCCTTGGTTTTCTTAGTATTTGTGTTATATCGGTACATCCGGTTGAGTTCTTGAGGTTCGGTTCAGTTGATTGATCTTTTGGGCTTTTAAGTTAGAGTTGTTGTTTTTCTAGTTTGGCTGGTAAGGATTTAAGGTTTGAGTAGTTTTCCTTTGGTATAGCATCGTGGAGCATCGTTTGGTTGAGGAGGCTCCTCGAGAAGCCTAGCTTGACATGCGAACCTAATATCCTTTCATTTTTAAGCCTTCAGGTGCTTTCTATTTCTTTAACTTTTGAGTATGAAAGTTCTTTTTGTAGTGGATGTTGTAATGAACCTCTAGGTTATTTCCCAGTTTTCATGCATTTTCAGAGTAGGTGGTTTGCATACTGGTACAAAAGGGTGGATGTTTTGAGCTTGAAGACAGTAAGTTTAGATTTTATGAGTTTTTCAATAGCTAAGCAACAACCTTATCCTCCAGGCATCCTTTCCTTTGCTTATAGGTTGGTTTGACTTGGTATTCATGGCATGACAAATTTCTTTCTAAGTGGTGAGGCTAGTAAGGCGACCTCAGATCCAGATGGTGTTTTAAGAATTGGGAACAACAGTGGTGTTCCTAAAATTTGGAGTTTACTTGATGGCTACGGACTTCGTGGTAGGATTGCAACACTCCTTGCAAAGATTGGATGATGTTTGGGTCTTCATGGAAAGGTTGCTCTAGTTTACTCATTTTTGGCTGGTTCAGACTTGGCACATTTCAGCGAGGTTGGTTTTGGTCTACAACTGAGAGATTGTCCTTCGATGTGGGGTGTTCATCCATATCATTCCCGACCCTAGTGTGCCAGTTGCAGTTGAGTTCCAATGGTTGGTTCATATGAGTTTGGATATCAGAGTTAATTTTAGCACATGTGTTCGTCCATCGATTGATGGTTAGTCGAAGCAGACTACTCTGGTTCTCAAAGATATGCTACAGGCTGGTAATTTAGATCAGAGGCTTGTGGACTATAGCTTGGCTTGGTAGAGTTTGAGTATGAATCATGGTTAAGTGTAGTGGGAATTATAGACTTTCGGTAGGTTAATTGATGTTTTTTAGGGTAGCTTGGGTGTTTGACCTGTGTGTATCTTCACGGTTAAGGTACAGATGATTCAGGATAGACAAAAGGGTTTTGCGGATCAAGGGACTCACGAGTCTAGGTGTTGAGGATGTGGCTTTTGGAGTTGGCCTGGTTACTAGTTTCGTGTGATGATTGCCTTGGTTTTCTTAGTATTTGTGTTATATCGGTACATCCGGTTGAGTTTTTGAGGTTCGGTTCAGTTGATTGATCTTTTGGGCTTTTAAGTTAGAGTTGTTGTTTTTCTAGTTTGGCTGGTAAGGATTTAAGGTTTGAGTAGTTTTCCTTTGGTATAGCATCGTGGAGCATCATTTGGTCGAGGAGGCTCCTCGAGAAGCCTAGCTTGACATGCGAACCTAATATCCTTTCGTTTTTAACTTTTGAGTATGGAAGTTCTTTTTGTAGTGGATGTTGTAATGAACCTCTAGGTTATTTCCCAGTTTTCATGCATTTTCAGCATTTTAAACTTTCCCGCAGTGGCTCTAGGTCATTTATAACTTTCCAGGACTGACAGTTTGGTTCTCGAGTTGTTCATTTGTGTTCTAGAAAAGTTTCTCTATTTTGAAACTCTTAAATTTTGTAGAGTTGACTTTGGTCAATTTTCGAAGGAAACGGCCTCAGAGGGAAATTTTGTTAGCACTCTTAACTTTGGAATGTTGACTTTGGGCTAGAGGGACCTTTGGTTCGGGTTCCGAGGCTTCCAGACTTGTTTTAGGATATTGGGTTCCTTTTTGGCTAAAGTTGATTTTGGGCATGGGGCTCACTTTCCTTCAAAACAATTTCCGTTAGGAGTTTTGTCAATTCCGTTGAGTCTGGATTGCCATTTTTTTGTAGGTTAGCATATATGGTTTATGTTCTTCGGGTTTTGAATGAATCCCGAGGGTGCGGTTGGAGTTTTTGGATGTGTTTTATTATAGTTGGTGCTACTGGTTTCTGGTATGGCATGCCTGCGTGCCTGAGGGCGCACCTGCACTGCCGCCCCTACGGTCACCAGTTGTACCTGCAGCCCTAGGTGACATCGGCAGGGGGTGCCCTTGCATTCCTTGTACCACGCCTGTGGTGCCTCCCCTACGACATGTTCACCGCACCTGTGGGGGTTGGGAGGTTTGGTTGACCACTGCCCCTGTGGTGATCTGTGTGCAACAGCGATATCGCACTTGCATTATTTTGACCGCAGCTGCACCATTGCTGGTAATTAAATGAGCTCCTTCTTCCTTCCAAACTCCATTTCCAAACTCTTTTCTCCATTTTTAGAGCTCGGATAAAGGGGAAAGTTTCCATTTCTCATCATCATCACAGACTTGTGAGGTAATTCTCTTTCCCCTCACCTTCTAGTACTTGTTCCTGTGTAAGTCTCGTGTTTTAATCCACAAATTTGGGGTCTTTAACCCATTGTTTCCCCAACTTTAATGTACTATTTTTGGACCATTTGAGGCCTGAATCCACCTCCCTCTCTACCCAAATTTGGGGCATGTGTTCCTTACCTCGTAGGGAGTGCAATTGTGAATTTTGTTTTCTATTTCTTAAAGAAGGTCCTGAGGGTCATTTTTGGACCCAATTTCCATCCCAAAAGTTCCTATTTCAATATGGGTGTCATGATTCTTGTCTTGACACCTAGATCATGTTTATGATAGCGTGGTAGTAGTCAAAGGCTTTTCGGGAGAGATAGGCTCTGATCTTGTGGATTGTGTGCGCGTGTTCGACTTCCAAGTAGGTTATGGCTTACCTATTTTTAGACTTAGCTCTTATAAGGTGTTTGTATGGTAAATTGCTAATTTGTGGGTGAGTTATTATGGTTGAATACATCGACTTAGGTATTACATTGTTATAGCTTATTTCAGAGGCCTTACGGTAAGATATGGAATCCTTAGGTTAGTTGGTTCTTCCTTAAGACTTGGCATAACTTTCATGGTAAGTATGGGTTTGGAATTCCTTGACTTAGATTAGCGTAGGCTGGTGGTAGTTTGGGATGATTAGATTAGGGAGCCCTAGTATAGGGTTAGGAGAGGAGTTTGCGGTAGAGTAGACTTTTTCTATTGTGTTTATATTTACTTTTACTGCTTTAAGGGCCCAAGGCCATAGATGTGGGACACCAGATCAGTAGGAATCCTCCCTTTCTTTAAGTTATTGGTTTGTGGCTAGTTTTAGTGTAACATTGGTTAATGGTTCGAGTTAGTGTAGTCTGGACTTGTTGCTTGCCTTAGCTTAAGTTTTGGGTTAGTTGTCCACTTTAGGTTGATTTTCTATAAGTTTTGGCAGTTAGTGTAGTGTTTTCCCGATAGTATCTACCATAGGCTAGTACCTCTGCTTTAGTAGAACTGATTGTGCCTGTGCAGGGCCGATAGGAATGTTTGTGAGCCATTTTGGGGTAATCTATTATTTGCGAGTATATCATTCATGCAAAGCATTTTTCTGCATGTTTTAGTACTGATTTGGCTGCAGGCTACTATAAATGGTTTTCTAAACTTTGCATGGCCTCGAGGGCTTATTTTTTTGTAAAATGAGTATGAAAAGTTTTAGTACTAACTTTTATGAAACCTTTTGGAGTATAAAGGATGTTTTGATGATTTCACCACTGGTTTTCATACTGATACTAGGCTCGGCTGGGCTGTATTGCTAGACATGATTTTCTATGAATTTAGACTCGAACACGTGCCAAGGCACCCTATTTAGGGGATTTTTACACTTGATTACTGGTTTAGACCCGTATACACTCTGGGCACCCTTTATGAGGGTTTTGAGATCACTGCAACTATTTTAGACCCGGTTTAATTCTGGGCACGTACTATGAGATTTTGTGTAATGACCCTTCCGATTATTTCCACGTATACGTTTTCCTTGAACCGTTAGAGCTTGTTTGTAGCGGCCCCAAGTCACTTAAGGCTTGTCAGGACCGGTATTTCAGTGCCGGGTCCATTTGTTTGGTCGTATGATAAGTTTTGAAGACAAGTAAGTCGGCAAAAGTTATCGTAAGTTCCTTTAATAAATTTTCTGAACTTTGGATAAAATGTCTCAGGGCTTTTTTCCCAATATATAAAGCGTTAAAAGTCCCCCGAAATACCAAATCGAAGGTCTACGAGTCTAGTTTCCAATGCATAAAACCTCACATCCAACTGATCTCAGAGTAAAAAGTTATGACTGTTTTACCGCGGACTGTCTGGCAGAAACCGGGTTGCGAACCGGGTCGCGAACCGGGTCGGGTCAAAACCGATTTAAAGCCTCAACTTCACGTTTTAAAACGCCATTTCAGTTCTGAAACAGTGAGAAAACATAAGGGAGGGTTCCGAGGGAGTTCTTGAGTATCAAAATCGTGCGATGGTGAATTGCGAACCTACATATAAGAATTTTATTAGCATCGCGCGTATATTTGGAAATATTTTATTTTAAAGTTATATTTTTTATTACCTTTTTTTAAAGTATTTTAAAGGTCTATGAAAAATATTTTTGTTACGATATAATTGTATATGTATTTATTTTATAAGGTTTTTATACATTGTAATATTTTTACGGAGATAGTAAATTTAGTTATGTTGAAAATTATTATTATAATATAGTAGGTTTTATTTGAAATGATTTTCTATTAATTATTGTATATTAAAAAAGTTATATATATTTTACCATGAATTTATGCAATACCCGAGTATATACTTAACGGGACGAATTGGTTGCCACCTCCACTTCCACGTGGAAGTGGAGGCATTGTACAACAAGGTTGGCAGTATGTGGTAGTATATATATGCACATTATTACCCAACATAGCCATTAACTTCTGTACTTAATATTCTCTCAATATTTGAATTGTTCACATACATGCTTAGGCGGACAAGGATTTTTGGTGGAAAAAGCATTTTGTTCTTGTTTTGTTCTTATATTTGATCACTGAAAATAGAAATCAATTATCTACGTCAAGTTATTCAAGCCCAAGTTCGAGTTTGATTTCTTGTTGGAGCTTTTTCGGAGAGGTTCAAGCTTGTCATCGGACGACAGGTAGGTTACGATTTATTTTCCCTAGACTCCGCATATATAGGATAAAATTGTATTACTGGGCATCCTTGGGTTGGTTTATTAGGTTGGTACCACAGACCTCGACCGCTTTATTCATGTCCGCCTACTTTTGTTCCTCCGTTGCTTGTTGTACTTGCCGAAATATTTTATTTACCCTTGTGGTCCTGTGAGGCCTTGTTGACTCTGGAACATAGAAGGTGGAATTTTGGGAATGTCCGCGAGTCCCGGGCATAGAATTATCCTTCTAGGCTGGTTATGCTTGCTGAGTAGCTATGGGCCTGTGCAGGGTCGATAGGTTGATTGTGAGCTGCTGGGGAGCTATTGTGTGTGATCATACCATTTCCATGCATATAAAGAGGTTTTATCCATGTTTTACTATGGTTTTGGCTTTGGGCCTACTGGCACTATTTTCTAACCTTGCATGGCCCCGAGGGCCCATTTTTTATGGAAATAATTTGGAAATGGTTTTATTTAACTTGTGAATATTCTTGGGTAAATAAAAGTAAAATTATGATTTAAATCACCAGTTTTACGATTAACGCTAGACTCGGCAGGGCCGGGGTGCTAGCTGAGTTTTCTTACTATTTGAGATAATTTTATCCTCGGTCGGACCGAGCACCCGAGATGACTTTCTACTGTTTAGACCTGGTTATGCCCGGGCACCCTTGGAGGGGTTTTTTCTGAGATATTTTCGTACTACTTTAGTCCTGGACAGGGTCTAGGCATGCATATTCGAGACTGGGTGTCTAGCTTGAAACCGGACTTGCTTCCGGATGACATGTTTTGATACTGAGTTTTAGTATGGGGTCGGGGACCTCCATGGACCTTGCCATCTGGGCCTGGGGCTTCGGGTTGCGTGTGCCGGAGGAAGGGTATACGGCGGAGTAGAGGTATACGGGCAGTGTCCTTCCATGGAACCTACCTGCTGGGCCGGATCGGCACCGGAGGAGGTACATACAGAGATACCATTTCACTTGAGATCTTCATGCATCATATCATTCATTGTTTGAGGTTCCACCATTGTTTGTTGTTTGTTGATTGTACGCTACGGTAGTATGGGATGCTGGAGGGTTTGTTTTCACTTGTTTGTGTTCCTCGGTTGTATGGGAGGCCGGGGGACTGTAGGTAGACTCTTGCTATTTACTTACAGATTTATTCCCTGTTACGGTTAGGAATGAAATTGGTTACTGCTTAACTGTTAGTTTCTGGGTTGAGTTTGATTCATGTCTCTGAGCATGCCTATCCTTACTCTTTCCCTCTTCTTACACTTGAGGTTACCGGTATACCGTCCATTTCGTAAACTTATTATGTGTACACTGTTATTGCAAGGACCCCAGGTGCGTTGTTTCTTACTTTCACCTGTGCCTATGGTGTATATATATTGCTTGCTGGCCTCAAATGTGGTTCTGTTGATTTCCCTCGGGGCTAGTTCATGTGTACCTTTTGTTGATCTCTGTGACTACTTGCTTCTATTCTGTCTGTTACTACGCTTTTATCTTATATGTGCCCAGTCGGCCTATGATACCTACTGGGTACCTTATGCTTCGCATTTGGTGCTCACCCTACCCCTTGCATCTTTGGGTGCAGATTCTAGCGTGGGCCATCGCCGTTAGATTGCTGTGATTCGTGCTTGGAGATCTGTTGGGGACTACTTCAGACTAAGGGTGAGCTCTTGGCGATCGGAGCTTAGCTTTAGTTTATCTTTTGCTTCATGTACTCTATTACCATTCAGAGATATCTGTATATATTATTTTGGATCATTTGCACTCCATGTATATAGTTTTGGCTCTATACTATGATACCAGGTCTTGGGGTTTGGTTTAGTTTCCGCATATGTGTATATATATATCCCTGTTATCTCTTCTCTTCGTCTTGTTCCCTTATTTGTTAGATAGTAGCCCATTACTAACTATCCTGGGCTACGGGGATTGGTTCACCTACCGGGGATTGTAGGTGCCATCATGACCGAGAAATCGGGTCGTGACAACTTAGTATCAGAGCTTTAGGTTAACCGGTGTCATTGGTATAGGAGCCAATGTCTAGTAGAGTCCTGCGGATCGTGGCAGAGACGTCCGTACTCAATCTTTGGGAGGCTACAGTGGCATTTTAGGAAATTTGACTCTTTCATTGCTTCTGTGTCGTGAGTGGAACCCTTGAAATTTCTGGAAATCTCATTTGTTCTACTTCATTCTCCCGCAGATGGTTCGTACGAGATCATCGGCATCACGCGGAGATGAGCCTCCCACTCCAGCTAAGGGTCGAGGATGCCCTCGAGCAGTGGCACCTGCTAGGGCTGCTAGAGTGGAGATAGAGCCCGAGCAGCATGTGGATCAGGGGGAAGCCCAGGTACCACCAGCACCAGCTCCAGCACCAGCTCCAGTACCAGCTGCAGCGCCAGCTCCATTACCAGCTCCAGTGCCCACTTCTGTGCCAGCTCCAGCCGCAGCTCAGTCTCCAGATATTCGGGGATTACTATTACAACTTTTGGGTATGATTGGAGAGCGGCCTTCTGAGGTAGCGCAGACATCCGCTCTGGGGGTAGCCCTGGGTGCACAGAGCTCAGGAGCGTAGCCTGCTACTATGGCTCCTTGTGCGGAGGTCATTCCGGTTCCATCCGTTGCACAGCCTCTTGCTCCTCGCCCAGCTATGACAAAATAAAAGCAGATGGCGTTGGGTAGGTTTTTGAGGTTAGCACCTCCGAGGTTTGTTGGTACTTCTGGACAGGATCCACATGACTTTATTACTACATGTGAGGAGATGTTGCATCATTTGGGTTTGTTGGAGACTCACGGAGTTGGTTATACTACCTATCAGTTAGAGGGCCCAGCGAAGTTATGGTGGAGGGCCCAGGTTGCTTGTAGACCACCATCGTCACCTCCTTTGACCTGGTCTGAGTTTTATGAGGCCTTTATGGCCAAGTTCCTACCTCAGAGTGATCGTGAGCGTCGCAGGGAGCAGGTTACTCACCTTGTGCAGGGGTCTACGACTATCTCAGAGTATGAGACCTATTTTTATCAGCTAGCACCGTTTGGAGCTATGATCATTCCTACCGAGGCAGATAGGATTCACAGATTTGTATGGGGTTTCAGAGATCAGGCAGCCAGCTGAGATATTGATTGCCGGTGGTCGGTCATTTCAGGCTATCGTAGACTATGTCTGCACTTTGGAGGACTTACATCGACATGATCAGGGGTCCAGAGATAAGAGGCCTCGACATCAGGGTGTTTATAGTGGTTCTAGATATGGTGGTAGAGGTCCTGGCCAGTGGAGCCGGAGTTATCAGCCACAGCAGTACCAGGGTCAGTCCAGCCGACCGGTTCAGGCTTCCCTTCAGACTTTCGGTAGTACCCAGTTCAAGCAGGGTCAGAGCAGCCATCAGGGCTATAGCGGCCAGTCTTCGAGGGGTACAGTTTCTGGGGCATCAGGTCGTGGTGGTCATACAGGATATGCTGGTGCATCTCGACTGAGTAGGCCATCAGGGGCGTGTTTTACTTGTGGTGCGATTGGTCATTTTGCTAGAGATTGCCCTCAGCAGGGTACAATTCAGTTGGCCGAGCCTTTATGAGCAGTTCAGCCTCCAGCTAGAGGGGGTGGTCGTCAGGGGAGAGGTGGTGCTCCATGCGGCAGAGCAGGTGGTAGGGATGGCGGTCGGGCAGGTGGAGGTCGTCGTCAGTTTTATGCGGTCCCTAGGAGACCAGAGGCAGAGTTCTCAGATGCTATGATTACAGGTACGATTTTTGTGTGCCATCAGTCGGCTATGACTTTATTTGATCCTGGATCCACTTGTTCATATGTATCTACCTACTTTGTGCCTTGTTTGGGGTTGGCTAGTGAGCCATTATCTGTTCCTGTTTCTGTTTCGACCCCAGTAGGAGATTCCTTAGTAGTGGATCGGATTGTGAGATCTTGTATGCTATCTATTGGTGATTCAAAGACTTGGGGTGATTTGATGATTCTTGATATGCTAGATTTTGATGTGAACTGGGCATGGACTGGTTATCCCCTCACTGTGTGGTTTTGGATTGTTATGCCAAGACCATTACCATAGTTGTGCCCGGTGTATCCCCGGTTGTGTGGCAGGGTTCTGTTAGCCATGCACCATCTGGGATCATCTCTTGTCTTCGAGCTAGGAAGTTGATTTCCCGTGGGTGTTTAGCTTATCTAGCATATGTCCGAGATGTTAGTGCTGACCCTACTTCTCCTGAGTTTGTTCCTGTGGTTAGAGACTTCCTCGATGTGTTTCCTACCGACCTGCCAGGCCTTCCACCTGAGAGAGATATTGATTTCGCTATTGAGCTAGAGCCGGGCACCATGCCCATTTCTATTTCTCCTTACCGTATGGCTCCTGCTGAGTTGAGGGAGCTTAAGGAGCAGCTCCAGGATCTATTATCTAAGGGGTTTATTAGGCCTAGTCTGTCACCTTGGAGTGCTCCTGTTCTCTTTGTGAAGAAGAAGGATGGGTCGATGCGCATGTGTATTGATTATCGGCAGCTGAATAGGGTGACAGTGAAGAATAGGTATCCGATGCCGAGGATTGATGACTTGTTTGACCAGCTTCAGGGTTCAGTCATGTTTTCGAAGATTTATTTGAGGTCCGGCTACCATCAGTTGAGGATTAGGGCGGAGGACATCCCTAAGACAACATTCACGACACGTTATGGCCATTATGAGTTCCTGGTGATGTCTTTTGGGTTGACTAATGCCCCCACAGCCTTTATGAACTTGATGCACAGGGTTCTTGGCCCTTATTTGGACTCATTTGTGATAGTTTTTATAGACGACATCTTGGTATACTCGCGTAGTAGAGATGAGCATGAGCAGCACTTGAGGGTTATAATCCAGACTTTGAGAGATCATCGGCTTTATGCCAAGTTCTCAAAGTGCGAGTTTTGGCTTGAGTCAGTTGCATTCCTAGGGCACGTGGTGTCTAAGGATGGGATTAGGGTTGACCCAGGAAAGATTTATGCGGTTTGTGATTGGCCTAGACTTACTACTGCTACTGAGGTCCGCAGCTTTATTGGGTTAGCAGGTTACTACAGACGGTTCATTGAGGGATTTTCCTCCATAGCAGCACCCTTGACTATGCTGACTAGGAAGGATGTCCCATTTCAGTGGTCGGATCAGTGTGAGGATAGCTTCCAGAGGCTTAAGGCCTTATTAACTTCAGCTCCAGTTTTGACTTTGCTGGTTGAGGGTCAGAGTTTCTCCGTGTATTGTGATGCTTCTGGGGTGGGTTTTGGTTGTGTGTTGATGCAGCAGGGTCGATTTTCGGTTAATAGCATATGCATCGAGCAAGCTGAATTGTTCACAGAGCGCAACTACCACCTACTCATGAATCTTAGAGTTCTTGGTGGCATTGGCAGTAGTTTTCAGCGCTCAAGATCTGGAGGCATTTACCTATTATTGGAGTTTCACTGTGAGACTTCAACGCATCACCGTAGTCTTCAGTTATATCACCGAGTCAGCGAGAGTTGCACTCGAGACAGAGGAGATGGGTCGAGTTACTGAAAGGACTATGACTTCACTATTTTGTATTCATCCGGGCAAGGCAAACGTGGCAGTAGCGGATGCCTTGTGAGTCGGAGGCAGTGAGTATGGGTAGCCTAGCTTCTCTTTCAATTTTAGAGCGACCGTTGGCCTGGGACATCCAGTCCTTGGCTAACCGTTTGGTTAGGCTTGACTTGTCGGATCCTAGCAGAGTTCTCGCCAGTATTGAGGTTCATTCTACTTTGATTGATCAGATTCAAAGCCATCAGTTTGAGGATCAGCAGTTGTGTGACCTTCGTGATCGAGTTGTTCAGGGTGAGACCATCCAGGCTACTCTAGATTCATATGGGGTTCTGAGGTTTGATAGTCACCTTTGTGTTCTGAGGATTAGTGATTTGATTCAGTTGATACTTCATGAGGTACATTGTACTAGATACTCCATTCACCCTGGCACAGCAAAGATGTATAGAGACTTGAGGCAGCTTTACTGGTGGAGTGGTATGAAGCGGGATATAGCGGATTTTGTATCTCGATGCTTGAACTGCCAGCAGGTTAAGTTCGAGCACATGAGACCTGGTGGTTTGATGCAGCGACTTCCCATTCCTGAGTGGAAGTGGGAAGGGATTACTATGGACTTCGTTGTTGGTTTGCCTCGTACTTCTCATGGGTTTGATTCCATATGGGTAATTGTTGATAGGCTGACTAAGTCAGCACATTTCTTGCCGGTTCATACTTTGTATGGTGCGGAGAGGTTAGCTCAGATCTACCTTCGTGAGATTGTTCGATTGCATAGGGTCCCAGCTTCTATTATTTCAGACCGCGGCACTCAGTTCACATCTCAGTTCTGGACGGCTATTTAGCGAGATTTGGGTACAGAGGTTCACCTTAGTACCGCTTTCCACCCTCAGACAGATGGCCAGTCTGAGAGGACCATTCAGATTCTGGAGGACATGCTTCGGGCCTGTATTCTTGACTTTGGAGGTTCTTGGGATAAGTTTGTTCCCTTGGCAGAGTTTGCTTATAATAACAGCTTCCATTCGAGCATTGGCATGGCACCTTTTGAGGCCTTGTATGGTAGGCATTGCAGATCGCCTATTGGTTGGTTTGATGGTTCTGAATCTAGGCCATAGAGCACAGATCTGCTTCGAGATTCCTTAGACCGAGTCCGAGTGATTCAGGACAGACTTCGGGCAGCTCAGAGCAGGCAGAAAAGTTATGTTGATCGTAGGCTTTGTGCCTTGGAGTTTAGTGTCGGTGACTTGGTGTTCCTCAGTGTATCGCCCATGAAGGGCGTGATGAGATTTGGTAGGCGGGGCAAACTTAGCCCCAGGTACATTGGGCCGTTTGAGATTCTTCAGAGGGTTGGTAGCGTTGCCTATCAGCTAGCCTTGCCTCTGATGTTTTCAGCTATACATCCTGTATTCCATGTTTCGATGTTGCGTCGGTATGTCCCAGATGAGTCTCATGTATTGCAGTGGTATTCAGTTCAGTTGGGTGAGGGTTTAGCCTTTGTTGAGGAGCCGGTAGCTATTTTGGCCAGAGATGTCAGGAGATTGAGGTCTCTAGAGATCCCAGTTGTTAAGGTTCAGTGGAGGCACCGTCCAGTCGAGGAGGCTACCTGGGAGACCGAGAGAGATATGCGGGCTCAGTATCCGCAGTTGTTTGAGCCTTCAGGTACCCCCTTGACCTTGACTTTCGAGGACGAAAATCCTTTTTAGTAGTGGATGATGTAATGACCCTTCCAGTTATTTCCACGTATACATTTTCTTTGAACTGTTAGAGCTTGTTTGTAGTGGCCCCAAGTCACTTAAGGCTTGTCAGGACCGGTATTTTGGTTCCGGGTCCATTTGTTTGGTCGTATGATAAGTTTTGAAGACAAGTAAGTCGGCAAAAGTTATCGTAAGTTCCTTTAATAAATTTTCTGAACTTTGAGTAAAATGTCTCAGGGCTTTTTTCCCAATATATAAAGAGTTAGAAGTCCCCCAAAATACCAAATCGAAGGTCTACGCGTCTAGTTTCCAACGCACAAAATCTCACGTCCAACTGATCTCGGAGTAAAAAGTTATGACTGTTTTACCGCGGACTGTCTGGCAGAAACCGGGTTGCGAACCGGGTCGGGTCAAAACCAATTTAAAGCCTCAACTTCACGTTTTAAAACGTCATTTCAGTTCTGAAACAGTGAGAAAACATAAGGGAGGGTTCCGAGGGAGTTCTTGAGTATCAAAATCGTGCGATGGTGAATTGCGAACCTAAATATAAGAATTTTATTAGCATCGCGCGTATATTTGGAATATTTTATTTTAAAGTTATATTTTTTATTACCTTTTTTTAAAGTATTTTAAAGGTCTATGAAAAATATTTTTGTTACGATATAATTGTATATGTATTTATTTTATAAGGTTTTTATACATTGTAATATTTTAACGGAGATAGTAAATTTAGTTATGTTGAAAATTATTATTATAATATAGTAGGTTTTATTTGAAATATTTTCTATTAATTATGGTATATTCAAAAAGTTATATATATTTTACCATGAATTTATGCAATACCCGAGTATATACTTAACGGGATGAATTGGTTGCCACCTCCACTTCCACGTGGAAGTGGAGGCATTGTACAACAAGGTTGGCAGTATGTGGTAGTATATATATACACATTATTACCCAATATAGCCATCAACTTTCTGTACTTAATATTCTCTCAAATATTTGAAATTGTTCACATACATGCCTAGGCGGACAAGGATATTTGGTGGAGAAAGCATTTTGTTCTTGTTTTGTTCTTATATTTGATCACCGAAAAGAGAAAATCGATTATCTACGTCAAGTTATTCAAGCCTAATTTTGAATTTGATTTTATTTCAGAGTTTCTCGGAGCGGTTCGAGCGTGGACATCGTCGTTCTAGCAGCTTGTCATCGGACGACAGGTAGGTTACGGTTTATTTTCCCTAGACTCCGCATATATAGGATAAAATTGTATTAATGGGCATCCTTGGGTTGGTTTATTAGGTTGGTACCACAGACCACGACCGCTTTATTCATGTCCGCCTTCTTTTGTTTCTCCGTTGCTTGTAGTATTTGCCAATATATTTTATTTACCCTTGTGGTCCTGTGAGGCCTTGTTGACTCTGGAACATAGAAGGTGGGATTTTGGGAATGTTCGCGAGTCCCGGGCATAGAATTATCCTCTCCGGCTGGTTTATGGCTTGTGGTAGCTGTGGGCGCTGTGCCGGGTCGATACGGTTCATTGTGAGCTGCTGGGCACTATTATTGTGTGTGATCATACCATTTCCTGCATATTAAAGAAGTTTTATCCATGTTTTACTAATGGTTTTTGGCCTTCGGCCTACTGGACTATTATCAATAACCTTGCCATAGCCCCGGAGGGCCACCTTTTTTGATGAGAGAGAAATAATTTGGAAATAGTTTGATTTAACTTGTGAATATTCTTGGGTAAAAGAAAGTAAAATTATGATTTAAATCACCAGTTTTACGATTAACGCTAGACTCGGCAGGGCCGGGGTGCTAGCTGAGTTTTCTTGCTATTTGAGATAATTTTAGCCTCGGTCGGACCGAGCACCCGAGATGACTTTCTACTGTTTAGACCCGGTTATGCCCGGGCACCCTTGGAGGGGTTTTTTCTGAGATATTTTCCTACTACTTTAGTCCTAGACAGGGTTTGGGCATGCATATTCGAGACTGGGTCTCTATCTTGAAACCAGACTTGCTTCCGGATGATATGTTTTGATACTGAGTTTTAGTATGGGGTCGGGCACCTCCATGGACCTTGCCATCCGGGCCTGGGGCTTCGGGCTGCGTGTGCCGGAGGAAGGGTATACGGCGGAGTAGAGGTATACGGGCAGTGTCCTTCCATGGAACCTACCTGCTGGGCCGGATCGGCACCGGAGGAGGTACATACAGAGATACCATTTCACTTGAGATCTTCATGCATCATATCATTCATTGTTTGAGGTTCCACCATTGTTTGCTGTTTGTTGATTGTACGCTCCGGTAGTATGGGATGCCGGAGGGTTTGTTTTCACTTATTTGTGTTCCTCGGTTGTATGGGCGGCGGGGGACTGTAGGTAGACTCTTGCTATTTACTTACAAAATTATTCCCTATGACGGTTAAGGATGAAATTGGTTACTGCAAAACTGTTAGTTTCTGGGTTGAGATTGATATGATTAGTTGAGTTTGATTCATGTCTCTGAGCATGCCTATCCTTACTCTTTCCCTCTTCTTACACTTGAGGTTACCGGTATACCGTCCATTTCGTAAACTTATTATGTGTACACTGTTATTACAAGGACCCCAGGTGCGTTGTTTCTTACTTTCACCTGTGCCTATGGTGTATATATATTGCCTGCTGGCCTCACATGTGGTTCTGTTGATTTCCCTCGGGGCTAGTTCATGTGTACGTTTTGTTGATCTCTGTGACTACTTGCTTCTATTCTGTCTGTTACTACGCTTTTATCTTATATGTGCCCAGTCGGCCTATGATACCTACTGGGTACCTTATGCTTCACATTTGGTGCTCACCCTACACCCTGCATCTTTGGGTGCAGATCCTAGCTTGGGCCATCGCTATTAGATTGATGTGATTCATGCTTGGTGATCTGTTGGGGACTACTTCAGACTGAGGGTGAGCTCTTGGCGATCGGAGCTTAGCTTTAGTTTATCTTTTGCTTCATGTACTCTATTACCATTCAGAGACATCTATATATATTGTTTTGGATCGTTTGCACTCCATGTATGTAGTTTTGGCTCTATACTATGATACCAGGTCTTGGGGTTTGGTTTAGTTTCCGCATATGTATATATATATCCCTGTTATCTATTCTCTTCGTCTTGTTCCCTTATTTGTTAGATAGTAGCCCATTACTAACTGTCCTGGGCTACGGGGATTAGTTCACCTACCGGGGGTTATAGGTGCCATCATGACCGAGAAATCGGGTCTTGACATTTTGATTATTGATTTACATCCCAACACAATTCGGCCAGTTTTACCTTAAGATTCATGGTTAGTATGTGGTCATGGACCTCCATGGACCCTGCCATTCCTAAACCAAGAGCTACATGCAGAGTTTGCCAGGAGGATGGGTGTACAGTGGAGTTTAGGTACTCGAGAGAATTCCTTCCATGGATCCTACCTCTATTGGGACTTTTAGATACCGGAGGGGTAACATATGGGTTACTATCACACTAGTTCCATCGCATCATCATCATCATGCATCTTGTATTTAGATTCCACCCTTGTTTGCTATTTGCCTAGTGTACGCTCCGGTAGTATGGGCTGCTGGAGGGTTTATTTTCACTTGTTTGTGTTCCTTGGTTGTATGGGCAGCCGTTGGGCTTGTAGGTAGATATTATTTCTTATCTCATATTATAGAGCTTGTTATGGCCTTCGGTACTTGGTGATTTAGCGGGTTCTATTGAGGCTATGATTGTTGGATATTTTGATTGTTGATGGATTAGTAGGTCCCTTATTGATTTGAGTCACTGTTTATGTGTCCTTTTGGGCAGTTGTGTGATAGGGAGTTCTATCCTCTATTGTGGTTCTGAGTAGTGGCTTTCGATGCTTTGTGGCGTAGTTTATTCCATCCTAGGTTTGAAATTGAGAGGTGGTTATCTGTTTCTCTTATCTTTAATGGTGTTTTAAGCATGATTCTATTCGTATATTGCTTCTAGCTTGAATATGTTGGCTTGCTTTCCTTCTTTCCCTTTTTACTTAAGGTTACCGGTATACCGCCATGTTTCTAAACTCTCTCTTTATATATACTATTGTTGCAAGGATTCCAGGTGCATTCTTCTTTCTCTCACCTGTGTTTCTATGTTATGTATATCTTCTGTGATAGCATTGTATGCTTGTTGTAGTTCTTGGTTGACTTCTCTCTATGCTAGTTTTCTTGTGCTTTCTCTATTGCTTCAGTGACTGCTTCTTTCCTATCTGCTATATTACTGTTTTTATATCTTATATATGCTCAGTCGGTCGATGATGCCTACTGGGTACCCGTTGCTTAGCAATTGGTGCTCATACTACTCTTCTGCATCTTTTTTGTGTAGATATTAGTGTGAGCTTTCACCATTTATCGCGTTGAGACTCGTGCAGCTTTTGGATATTCGAGACTAGGGTGAGTGCCTGTCTACCAGGGCTTGACCACATCTCATCTTTTGGCACTGTTACTGTTTGTATATTCAGAGACAATTGTACTACTTATTTCGTTACTTATAACACTTATATTCTATTTAGAAGCTCCTATACTATCGATACCAAGTCTTGGAGTTGGTGTAGTTTCCTTATATATATATATATATATTAAGGTTGTTGCTTCTGCATTGTTCTATCTTCATATTTTGCTTCCGATTATTTCTGCTTATTGTGTTAGTTAGGTAGTAGCCCATTACTAACAGTGTTGGGCTATGAGAATTGGTTTGCCTACTGGGAGGTTGTAGGTGTCATCATGACCTGAGAAATCGGGTCATGACATCTTAGTATCAGAGCTCTAGGTTCTCCGGTGTCGTGATACAGAAGCAAGTGTCTATGTAGAGTCTCGCGAATCGGTACGATGATATCCGTATCCTATCAGCAGGAGGCTACAGGGCATCATTAGGAAAAGTTTCATATTCTTGGCTCCTTATCGTACGTTCCTAGATCTATTAACTTCTAAACTTTGATTGTTTCATTCCTTCTCAAATGCCTAAGATGAGTACGATAGCGGGTGATGTCGAGGCTTCCTTGCCTGTTGCTTTAGTGCTTCTGTCAGTGCCAAGATTTCAGAGTGGGAGCATACTACATCAGATAGAGGGTGTAGGGCCAGCCTAGCCTCTAGTAGGGTTTCATGCTACCCCCATCTTCAGGATACCATGGCTAGGACTCCGAGTCCTCTGGTGGGTGTTTCAGTACCTCAGGATAAGGCAGTACTCGGTTTTTCGAGCTGTGCTTTAGTTAGGGTTGAGCTTCCAGTTCGTCAACAAGGTTGTATGTCACTATTGGAGTATAAGGAGAGATTTCACGAGATGGTTAGGCATACTGCTAGGACTGTGCCTATAGAGTTTGATAAGGTTCAGAGATTTGTTGGAGGGTTGATTTCACCGCTCCATTTGGCGACCGGGCACCTGGTTACATTTGGGATGACTTTCCTTCAGGTAGTTGACCATGATTGGGCTGTTGAGGGTTTATGTCGTGAGGCATATAGAGGTAGTAGTAAGAAGCATCGTTGTCAGGACAATTTTTGAGGTTCCCAGACTCGAGGTATGGGATTCTCTGCTAGGGATCGGTTCCATTACTTCTTATCTAGCAGACCAGTTTCAGTTGCTCCACAGGTAGGAAGGAAAGCAAGCCAACATATTCAAGCTAGAAGCAATATACTAACAGAATCATGCTTAAAACCATTCAAGATAAGAGAAACCGATAACCACCTCCCAAATTCAAACCTACGATGAAATAAACTACACCACAAAGCACCGAAAGCTACTACTCAGAACCACAATAAAGGATAGAACTCCCTAGCTCACAACCGCCCAGAAGTCCACATAAATAGTGCCTCAAAATAATAAGAGGCCCACTAGTCCATCAACGATCAAGAAATCCAACAATCGGAGCCTCAACAGGCTAGAGCCCACTAAATCACCAAGTACCGAAGGCCATAACAAGCTCTATAATACGAAGGGAGAAATATAATCTACCTACAGTCCCAAGGGCCACCCATACAACCGAGGAATGCAATAAAGTAAAAAGAAAACCTCCGGCCGCCCATACAACCGAAGCATACACTGAGCACACAACAAACAAGGGTGGAATCGGAATACCATATGCATGATGATGTGATATGATGAATTTGGTGTGATAATAGTGTCGTATGTTACCCCCTCCGGTACCTAGAAGGCCCAATAGAGGCAGGATCCATGGAAGGCTCTCCCAAGTACCACTACTGCACCGTACAACCCTCCTCCTGGCACACTCATCGGCCCGTAGCCTTTAGACCAGGAACGGTAGGGTCCATGGAGGTCTACTCGTAGAACACATACTAAAAATCATGAATCCCAACATATAGCTCAATAACCAAAAACTCGTAGTACGTGCCCAGAATCAAACTGGTGTAAAGTAGTAGTCAAACCTCAATAAACCTTATAAAGGGTGCCAAGAGCATATTCGAGTCTAAATCAGTAATCAAGTCTCAAAATCCCTAAACAGGGTGCCCGACACGTATTCGGTTCTAAATGCATAGAAAACCATGTCTAGCACTACGACATAGAAGAGACTAGTATCAGTATGAAAATCAGTGGTAAAATCATCGCAATATCCCCTCTACTCCAAGAGGTTTCATGAAAGTCAGTTCCAAAACCCTTTCATCACCATTTTACCAAAAATGGGCCCTCAGGGCCATGCAAAGTTTAGAAAATCATTTATAGTAGGCCCAAAGCCAAATCAGTAGTAAAGCATGTAGGGAAACATTTTACATGAATGATATGCTCCCAAACAATAGATTAGCCTAGAATGGCTCATAAACATTCCTATCGGTCCTGCACAAGCATGATCAGCTCTACAGCACAGATAACCAGCCTAAAGTAAGATCACAATGTCCGAGACTCGCGAACATTCCCAAATATCCCATCGTCTATGGTCCAGAGGCATATACAAGGCTACACGGGGCCACAAGGGTAAAAAGTATAACATTACCACGAATACTACAAACAACGCATAAAATAAACAAACAGAAGAGGCGGACAAGGTCTGAGGGTACGAACCTAGAAAATCAACCCAAGGATGCTAATTAATGCAGTTATAGCCTATATACGCAGAGTCTAGGTAGGGAAAGCCATAACATACATATTGTCTGATGACTAGCTGTGGGGACGGCGTTGCCCAAGCTTGAACTACTCCAGGAATCTCCAAAATGAAGTTAGACTATCACAAATATAAACTACACATCAAAACGAGAGTAACGATAAACATATTTCTATAATAATAGCTGGGTCAAAATCTGGGTCACAAGATGGCCTGTGGGCCCCGTAACCCGAAGTTGGTAACAAAAAACACCACACTGTTCCCCACAATCCCGGGAGAACATGCTCAAAATTTGAGCAGAAATGGACATCAAATAAATGCTAAAACAACCCATAAACTACAAGAATCAAAGAGGAAAGATTATGGGGTTTTAACTGAAATTAACACGGGAACTTACCAATTCTAGAAGTCAAGAACACCCACGAATCAGCAACATATATTCCTCCAAGTTATGGGAGTGAGATGGTGAAGAAATGGAGGAATTTGGAGCAAAAATGGTGGAAATAACGATGTTGAAAGATGATGAGAAAAGCTGGAAAAAAGAAGCCAACAACTATTTAAACTGGCCCATTGATGCCATGCCTATGCGTCCATGGCGCTGCGTATGCGGGCACGCGTATGTGGCTGGCACTGGAAAACGCATAGGCAAGGCGTTGGCAAGGCCACGCACTTGCCCAACATGCATGCGGCTAGGCCACTGCGTACGCGGCAGCGCGATGCGACCCAGGTGCTGCTTAGGCGATGGCCAAGAAATGGGGCGGCTGGTCGTGCTGCTTCGCGTAGGCGGCCATGCCCACGCGTAGGCATAGTCCTGCTGGTGCCATGACAGCAACCAGCTGCCATCAACCATCCCAACCTAGAATATAACTCTAACAGACCCTCAGGAACGCATCCGAGGACCTGCGAACATAAATGACCTGAGCTAATCAACTAAAAACGACATTCCGAATCCAACAAAATAGACGAAAATCCCATCGGAGGTTGATTTAATGAAAAGTGGCCCCGCACCTAAAATCAACCTTTTGGCTAACAATTCCCAAAATGGAACTCAAGGGCCAAAATCAAGTCTAAAAGCCTGGGGACCCGAACCAATGGTTCCTCTAGCCTAAACTCGACATTCCGGAGCTAACAACGCTGACGAAATTTCCATCCGAGGCTGCCTTATCCGAATGTTGACAAAATCAACCATACAAGCCCAATTGGCCTGAAAACACATAACGAGAGAGAATTCCAAGATGAATAGCTTTCAGATCCTAACCAAAGGTCCACCTAGACCAAAGTCCACACTCCGAAGCTAACAGAACTGTTGAAATTCGATTCTGAGCATGATTACCAAGAATGTTGACCAAAGTCAATGATTTCAAAGTATAAAGCTCTAAAATAGGAAACGGCCATATAGACCAAACAAACATCCCGGGCACCAAACTATCGGTCCCAGCAAGCCATAAATGACTTGGGGTCGCTACAAGCAAGCTCTAATAGTACAAAGAAGGTGAAAACGCATAAATGACCGGCAGGGTCATTACATGATCCACTACTAAAAAGACTTTCATCCCTGAGAGTTAGGAAAGAAGGAAACACTAGAGACTTAAGAACAACGGATACAAGGCTCACACCACTCTCTCGAAAACCTGGGTAGCTTCCTTGACCGAACAACACCCAAAAAAATGGAACTAAGGAAAAGCAACCAAGCCTCAACTTCACTCTAGCCAAGCTAGATCCCAACCTTAACTCTAAAACTCCAAAGATTTGCCAACCCAAACTGAACCTCAAGAATCTCAACTGAAAAGCATCGACACAACACCAAAACCAGAGAACCAAGGAGATCAACAGACAAAACTCAAATTCTCGATACCACAACCAAGTTCACCCTCAAAGTCACCAACCAAAAATTTAACACATGAACCCGCTGGTTCGCAAAAACCCTTTATTCTGACCTAAACCCTTTTGCATCATACTCATGAAGCTTTAAACAAGTCAAACACTCGAGCCACCCTCAAAACATCAACTAACCCACCAGAGATCCATAGTTCCCGCTTATACTCTACCACGAACGAAGTCACCCTTTTTCTCAAACTCTTTCCAAGCCAAGCTATAGTCTACTAGCCTTTGCCATCCAAGATAACAACCCATAGCATATCATTAAAAACTGGAGTTACCTATCCGGTCTAACCATTAACCAGGGAATGAACACTTTTGCTAACACCACCTTCGTTACCTGAACCCATCCAAACCAACAATCTGAACCAACCGTCTAAACTCGATTGAAAGCGAATGAACTAGGGCAACCTTCCAAAAGACCCAAACTAAAACCAAGACCCTGTAAGGAGTGTGGTAAGCCTACCATGAAGTTCGTAGCCATCAACTAAGCTCCAAACTCTAAGAAACCGCTGCTGCTTCAAACACTCAAACACCGTTCGAATTTTAAGATCATCCTGCTAGTCTCACCTCAAGAAGAAGTCCTCTATGCCATAGATATCAAGCCAAAAAAACCTGCAGGCAAAGGAAAAGATTTTTGGAACCCAAAGTCGCCATCTAGCTATGGAAATTTGCATAAACCTTCGAATCACCCCTTTGGCTCAAACCACCCGCTCTACTGCATCTGCACAAACCAACAACGCTGAAGCATACAACATACTGAACTTCTGGTCCATACTGGCCGAGTTTAACTAACGCTGGAAACCCACACACAGACCATCACTCAAAGAGTTCACCAAATCAAGCTTTCAACCCTTGGAATACAAAGGCAACCATCAATCTCAAAATACCACTGGAACCTAATAATAACCTTGTCGGCTTCAATCTACACAACCTGGTTAGATACAATACACCAGCGGTGATTTTTTCCACCAAAGTAGAATGAACCTCGTACTGATAAGAACACTGCTGAGATCTGGAATATCTAGACTAATCTGATGATTAGCCAAGGACTAGATATCCAAGGCCAACAGCCACTCCGGAACCAAAGTAAAAAAGCTAAGTTGCCCGCACCCACTGCCTTTCGGCAAAATGATACTGCAACCGAAGAGAAACTTCCATGAACCATCCAATGCAACCTGCTAGCCCACAAATCTAAAATCCAACTCCAGTTTTACTGAACAATGCTCTTGTCAAACCTACGAGTAGACTCTTCTGCCATCAAAGAACACTAATAGAACTGGAGCCAACTAAGCCCTGAATACACAATTTGCCCAATCCATAAATGCTACTAAAACTTGGTTCCCTCAAAGAAGATAACAAGGAAGCCAAAGTTGATGCAATAAGTTCCCAAAGGTAGTATTGGAAAAGTCCATTACCTCGATCTCTTACTAGAAGAAAATCTGACCTCGAATCACTCAAAGGAAATATCACTGCAGTTTGTAGTCGGTCGAATCACTCATCAACACACAAACCCTAGCCAACTCTCAACCGCCACCTCAGTCAGCTACTAGAACACATATATACGACAAGGAGTCATCACCCCCTTCATAAACCAAACAAAACTCTCTCCAAGGATACACTGAATTCCATAAATTTTTTCTCAGAAGACTTTAGAGTGGTTCCCATATCTCCCACAACTCTTACTGGCAACACTTGAAACGATGAAATGAGAGTACGCCGAATGCCCAACTCAACCAAAATACTATAGTCAAAACTTAGCCACAATTCCACAGTCAAACCTCAACCACCTGCTACACTCAAAAGCTCAACCATAATACTACAACTAAAAACTCATCCCAATAGGGACTGGGGAGAACAAATGAGAACATCTCAAACCAGGCTTGAAGCAGAAGAAAATAAGGAAAGCAACCCAAACCTTCTCACCTCCTAAATCAACCAAACAAAGAGGGTCGACTCTAACCACCCGAGAAACGCAAAACCAACCAATGATCACTAGCATAACCAACACCACTCGACTTAATACAGAACCTAAATCTCTGGCACAACCACTGGTATCACCTCAAACCAACCCAAGGACCTCTAGCAAACACTAAATAATGGCCTAGGCAACAACCATCTAGAACCGCTTAGGAAGGGAAGACTCAACCTAAGTCTTAAACCACAATGAAACTGGAAATAAAACCAACCAGAAAAAGAGGCTAACAAGACCTACCCAAGAGTCACAACTCTGGAAAAAACTACCTCTCAAGGATAACTCACCCCATCCACTACTTAAGGACAATCTACCAAGAAATTACACGCATAAACACTGCAACTCAAGTAGTAAAACAACTAAATAAGGAAAATAGGAAGGCATATAAGCAAGTACACAAAAAGGGAAGAATGGCAATGTGTATATTACCAGCACTAGCCAAGGGTAACAAAAGTCATACCTGGAGCAACAGTATCCGGAACCTCTACCCCTGGCCTACCAAGAGGGGCATCGGACTGACGGGGTCTAACGCTAGACTGAGTAGTCAATGTTGAAGGCTCTGTCATCCCTTGCCAGGTACAATCTCTAAAATATTAACCAACAACCCCACAACCGTAACAACCCAAGGAAGCCCAACTCTGATGCACGGTGCCTGTCAACTCTGGACAGATACCTGAACCATCTGGCTGAGAGCCACCTCTAAAAATCTAGGGACCACCCCTACAACTCTGCGCACTACCTCTTGCTACCTGGGGACTACCCCTACTACTCTGCAGTCCACCTCTAGATGGTAGCACTAGATCCCTGTGAGATAACACATGCTCTGGAAGGTGGGATCGTGGGGCAATCCCTAACAAAGTTCCCATGCTCATCGCACTGAAAAAAATCCCACTGAATATATACGGACAGGAAGATCTCGTTGAGCCTGACCGGCCACCATGGCTTACAGGTGTTGAATGCAAACCCTGAGAACCCTGACCTGTACCATGTCTACTCTACTCAACATACTCTGCACAACCACCCTCTGGAACCTATGGAGCAACTAAAACTGGTCTGCTAGCTAAGAAGCAATGGAACCGATCCCTAGCGGGGAATCCCCTACCTCGAGTTTGAGAACCTCAGAAACTATCTCGAAAATAGCGCCTCTTAGCACTACCTCCATATGCCTCATGACATAAACCCTCAACAGCCCAAGCATGGTCAACTACCTGAAGGAAAGTCATCCCAACTGTGACCAGGTGCCCGATCACCAAACGGAGTGATGAAATCAACCCTCCAATAAATCTCTGAACCCTATCAAACTTGGTAGGCACAGTCCTAGAAGTACGCCTAACCATCTCATGAAATCTTACCTCATACTCCAATACCGACATACAACCCTTCTGACGAACTGGAAGCTCAACCCTAACTGAAGCACTGCTTAAAAAACCAGGTACTGAAACACCTATCGTAGGACTCAAAGTCCTAGCCACGGTTCCCTAAATAACTAGAGTAGCATGAAGCCCTACCAGAGGTTGGGCTGGCCCTACACCCCCTATCTGATATGGCAAACTCTCACCCTGAAATCTTGGCACTGACGGAAGCACTGAAGCAATAGGCACAGAAGCCTCGGCATCACCCGTTGTAATACTCATCTTAGGCATCTAAGAAGGAATGAAACAACTGAAGTTTAGAAGTCAATAAATCCGGGGATACATGATAAGGAGCCAAGAAGATGGAACTTTTCCTAACAATTCCATGTAGCCTCTCGCAGATAGGGTACGGACGTCATCATACCAATCTACGATACTCTACTTAGATACTTGCTCCTATACCACGACACCGGTGAAAATAGAGATCTAATACCAAGTTGTCATGACCCTATTTCTCAGGTCATGATGGCACCTACAACCCCCTAGTAGGCAAACTAAATCCCGTAGCCTGGAACGATTAGTAATGGGCTACTAGCTAACCAATACGCACAATAAGCAATAATAAGCGGAAGCAGAATATAGAGTAAAGATGACATGGAAGAAAATAACTGGAATATACAAATAAGGAAACTACATCAACCCCAAGACTTGGTATGGATAGTACAGAAGCTTCTAATAGAATACAAGTGCTAGAAGTAACAAAATAAGATATACAATGATCTCCAATAGTACAAAGAGTAATAGTGCCAAAAGAGTAGATATGGTCAAGCTCCGGTCGTCATGCGCTCACCCTAGTCTCGAATATCCAAAGCTGCACGAGTCTCCACATGATCAACGACAAAAGCTCACACTAATATCTGCACCAAAAAGATACAAAAGTGTAATATGAGCACCAATTGCTAAGCAATAGGTACCCAATAGGCATCATCGGCCGACTGAGCACATATAAGATATAAAAATAGTAATAAAGTAGATAGCAAGAAAGCAGTCACAAACCAGAAGGAGAAAGCACATGGAAGGTAACATAGATAGAAAACCAAGGAAATACAACAAGTCATGTTAGTCACAAAAGATATATATAACAGAAACACATGTGAAATAAGAAAGAACGCACCTGGAGTCCTTGCACTAAAAATATTTATAAAGAGAGAGTTTAAGGAGAAGGGTAGTATACCCGTAACCTCAAGTAAAAAGGGAAAGAAGGAAAGCAAGCCAAAATATTCAAGATAGAAGAAATATACTAATAGAATCATGCTTAAAACCATTCAAGATATGAGAAACCAATAACCACCTTCCAAATCTAAACCGACAATAAAATAAACTACACCACAAAGCACCAAAATCTACTACTCAGAACCACAATAAAGGATAGAACTCCCTAGCTCACAACTGCACAGAAGGCCACATAAATAGTGCCTAGAAACAATAAGAGGCCTAGTAGTCCATCAACGATCAATAAATCTAACAATCAGAGCCTCAACAGGCTAGAGCCCACTAAATCACCAAGTACCGAAGGCCATAACAAGATCTATAATATGAAAGGACAAATATAATCTACCTACAGTCCCAATGGACACCCATACAATCAAGGAATGTAATCAAGTGAAAACAAATCCTCTGGCCGCCCATACAACTGGAGTGTACAGTAAGCACACAACAAACAAGGGTGGAATCAGAAAACAATATGCATGATGATGTGATATGATGAATATGGTATGATAATAGTGTCGTATGTTACCTCTTACGGTACCTAGAAGGCCCAATAGAGGCAGGATCCAAGAAAGGCTCTCCCGAGTACCTCAACTGCACTGTAATCCCCTCCTCCTGGCACACTCATTGGCTCGTAGTCTTTGGCCCAATAATGGCAGGGTCCATGGAGGTCTACTCGTAGACCACATACTAAAAACCATAAATCCTAACATATAGCTTAATAACCAAAACCTCGTAGTATGTGCCCAGATTCGAAATGGGTCTAAAATAATAGTCAAACCTCAACAACTCTTATAAAGGGTGCCCAGAGCATATCCGATTCTAAATCAGTAATCAAGTCTCAAAATCCCTAAGCAGGGTGCCCGACACGTATTCGGGTCTAAATACATAGAAAACTATGTTTAGCACTACGGCATAGCCGAGCCTAGTATCAGTATGAAAATTAGTGGTAAAATCATTGTAATAGCCCCTCTACTCTAAGAGGTTTCATAAAAGTCAGTTCCAAAACCCTTCCATAACTATTTTACTGAAAAAGGGCCCTCATGGCCATGCAAAGTTTAGAAAATCACCTATAGTAGGTCCGAAGCCAAATCAGTAGTAAAACATGCAGGGAAAACCTTTTACATAAATGATATGCTCGCAAACAATGGCTTAGCCCAGAATGGCTCACAAACATTCCTATCGGCCTTGCACAGGCACAATTAGCTCTATAGCACAGATAACCAGCCTAAAGTAAGATCATGATGTTCGGGACTCGCAGACATTCCCAAATATCCCACCGTCTATGGTCCAGAGGCATATACAAGGCCACAGGGTGCCACAAGGGTAAAAAGTACAACATTACCACGAATACTACAAACAACGCATGAAATAAATGGACAGAAGAGGCGGACAAGGTCTGAGGGTACCAACATAGAAAACCAACCCAAGGATGCAAATAATATAGTTATAGCCTATATACACAGTGTGTAGGTAGGGAAAGCCATAACCTACCTGTCATCCGATGACTTACTACAGGGACAACATTGCCCAAGCTTGAACTACTCCGAGAAGCTCCAAAATGAAGTCACACTATCATAAATATAAACTACATATTGAAACGAGACTAACGATACCCATATTTTTATAATTATAGCCGGGTTGAAATCCGGGTCACAAGAGGGCCCATGGGCCTCGTAACCCAAAGCCAGAAATGAAAAACACCACAGTGTTCCCCACAATCCCGGGAGAACATTCTCAAAATTTGAGCGGAAATGGACATCAAATGAAGGCTAAAACATCCCATAAACTACAAGAATCAAAGAGGGAAGATTATGGGATTTTAACAAAAATTAACATGGGAACTTACCAATTATAGAAGTCAAGAACACCCACGGATCAGCAACATATATTCCTCCAAGTTATGGGAGTGAGCTGGTGAAGAAATGGAGGAATTTTGATAAAAAATGGTGGAAATAACGATGTTGGAAGATGATAGAAAAGCTGGAAAATAGGAAGCCAACAACTATTTAAGCTAGCCAGCCAATGCCATGCCTACGTAGTCATGGTGCTGCCTATGCAGGCACGCATACATGGGCGGCACCGGTAAATGCGTAGGCAAGGCATTGGCAAGGCCAGGTGCTTATCCAGCGCACACACGGTCAGTCCACTACATACGCGATAACGTGCATGCGGCCCAAGCGCTGCCTAGGCGATGGCCAAGAAATGGGGCGGCTGGTAATGCCTCTTCGCATAAGTAGCCATGCCCACGCGTAGGCATAGTCCTGCTGGTTCCATGACAGCAACCAGCTCCCATCAGCCATGCCAACATAGAATATAACTCTGATAAACCCTCGGGAATGCATCTGGGGTCCCACAAACACAAATGATTTAAGTTATTCAACTAGAAACGACATTTGGGATCCAATGGAATCGAAGAAAATCCCTTCAGAGGTCGATTTAACAAAAAGTGGGCCTTGCACCCAAAATCAACCTTTAGGCCAACAATTTCCAAAATGGAACTCAAGGGCCAAATTCAAGTCCAAAAGCCTCGGGACCCAAACCAATGGTCCCTCTAGCCTAAACTCATTTCGGAGCTAACATCACTGATGGAATTTTCATCCGAGGCTGCCTTCTCAAAATGTTGACCAAAGTCAACCATACAAGCCAACTGGCCTACAAACACAGAACGAGAGAGAATTCCAAGCTGAATAGCTCCCGGATCCTAACCAAAAGTCCACCTAGACCAAAGTCCATGCTCCGGAGCTAACGAAACTATTGGAATTTGATTCCAAGCACGATTACCAAGAATGTTGACCGAAGTCAATGATTTCTAAAATTTAAAGATCTAAAATAATGAACGGTCATAAAGACCAAACAAACAGCCCGAGCACTGAATCAGTCCCAGCAAGCCATAAATGACTTGGGATCACTACAAGCAAGCTCTAACAGTACAAAGAAGGTGAAAACATGAGAATGACTGGAAGGGTCATTACAACGGCCCCTCAAAGAAGGCGAAAATGCGTAAATGACCGGGAGGGTCATTGCAAAAGCAGTACACTTATGAAAACTTTTTTATTTCTGAATAATATTTTTACTCGTTTTTATATGGAAACTTTTCTTTTTGCAAGAAAAATAAAGAGTTGTGACTCTATTTGACAATCAAGTTAATTTTTTTGAATGTTGAGGAATTAGAAATTTAATAAAGAAATAATAATAAAAAAATCACTTCCAACTCTATCTCTCTTTATAATAAAAGTTAATTTTAAGTATTTGGTTGTGACACAAAATAAAATATAATTTAGAAAATAAAGCACTTAAACTCTCATTTTGCAAATTTTAGATGTATAATTCTCATATATTTATTGTGTACTTTTTTCCATAGTATAGTTATTGAGTCAAATTGAACTATGTCGAATTTGAAGTTTTCATGATTGACAAATATTATATAAGAACAAAACTTTTAACATGTCTCAGATACAGAGCTGGTAGTGTTTATAATTAACAAACAACTATTGAAGAACCAAATACTTATAATGTCTAACGAAAGAACTGGCTATAAAAATTGTATGCATGAAGTGAAGGAACCATGTACTTTGCCCTGGATTGGAGACGACCGATAATCAGCTGACGCTAAGCAGATCCTAAATGCAAGAAGAATTACTTGAGGAGTTGAGTTTAAGGCTAAACACATGGATCACGAAATATGAATTGTAACATTTACCCACCATTTAAAATGTAACTGAAATATAGCAAAATTTCCATTAAAATAAGCAACAAAAGGCTTTTATACCCTTTCCTCTTCATCTCCTTCATTAAACTTGAAACATATTTGCAAAAGAGAGGCTGATTTCAAAATCTTCCGTATCCTAAAGCATAAATTCCAATAGGTTGCTTCTCTTCCTTTCTTCTGATCATGTAAGTTGTAGGAATGATAAAGAACTTGTATGGGAAAAAGATAAACCTCTCCACCATGGCCACAAATTTGAACTTCAGGATATTATCCTAAAGTTTCACTTGTATAAGTTTGAATTCTAGGACACTGTTGGGAGTTTTACTTTTATAAGTTCAAATTTCAGGATATTTTGCTGGAATTTCACTTGTGTAAGTTCAGACTCCAGAAGATGATTATTGAACTTCACTTTTAAATAGGTATCGCAATAAAATAACCCAATCATTTCTCAAGTCTCTCCCTTGGAGGGTTTACCTTCAACATTATTAGTGATTATGCCCCGCATGTGGGCTTGGACAAGGAGGTCAAAAAGTAATTTTGGGAGGATTTGGATGAGGTGGTGAGGGATATACCACATACCGAAACGATATTCATTGGTGGAGACTTTAATGGCCATATTGGGGCAGCTTCTAGTGATTTTGACAATCTGTATGAAGATTTGTCTTTGGGGATAGAAATGAAGGTGGAACCTTGCTCCTGGATTTGCTAAAGCTTTTGAGTTGGTGATAGCTAACTCGTGCTTTTCAAAGAAAGAGGCCCACTTGATTACCTTTCGTAGCACGATGACTAAAACTTAGATAAATTACTTACTCTTGTGGAAGGGTGATAGAAGCCTTTGTAAGGACTACAAGGTTATCCTGAGTGAGAATCTAACTATCCAACATAGGCTTTTGGTGATGGACTTGGAGATTTATTACAATCCCAGGAGGAAGAAGACTTTATATGACCGTCCAAGAATTAAATGGGGTGGGTTGACCCCTGCCTTCTATTAGGAAATAGGGAGTTGTTGATGGTGATGGGGGCTAGGAAGACTAGTGGGGATGCAGACAACATATGGGATAAGACAGCTGGTTGCATTAGGGAAGTAACTAGAGAGGTACCAGGGGTGACGATGGGTAACTGTGGGGGTCACTGAGGAGATTGGTGGTGGAATGGAGAAGTCCAAGACAAAGTGGAAGTGAAGAAGGTTGCTTATGTAAAGTTGGTGCAATGCAAGGATGAGGAGGAGAAACAGATGAATAAGGAGATTTATAAGACAAAAAAGACAGTGGATAATTAGCGATTTTAATAGCTAAGATAACAGCTTTCAAAAAACTATATGTTGAATAAGGGGACAAAGACAAAGATAATAAGTTGTACAAGCTCGCGAAGGCAAGAGAAAGGAAGGCTCAAAACATGAATCAAGTGAAGTACATCAAGGATGAGAAAGGTAAGGTGTTGGTTGAAGAGGCCCCCATTAAGTGAAGATGGTAAGCTTACTTCCACAGACTTTTGAATGAAGTAGGGGAAAATGACATTGTGCTGGGTGATTTAGAGAACTCTGAGAGACATCGGGATTTTAGGTACTATAGGTGTATTAAGGTTGAGGATGTTAAGCGTGCTATTAGTAGGATGGGCATAGGAAGAGCGATCAAACATGATGAGATTTCAATGGAATTTTGGAAGAGCACAGACATGGCAAGCATGGAGTGGTTGACTTGCCATTTTAATGTCATTTTTAAGACGACAAAAATACACAAAGATGGAGGTGGAGTACAATGGTTCTGTTGCAAGAATAAGGGTGATATCCAAAATTGTAATAATTTTAGGGGTATCAAGTTGTTAAGCCACACTATAAAAGTTTGGGAAAGACTAGTGGAGATAAGGGTGAGGAGGGGTGTGTCCATCTCTGAGAACCAATTTGGATTCATGCTAGGGCGATTGACTACAAAATCCATCTATCTTGTGAGGAGACTGGTGGAGAAACACCGAGAAAGGAGAATGGACTTACATATGATGTCCATTGACCTTGGAAAGGCCTATGACAAAGTCTTGAGGGTGGTCCTTTGGAGATTTATAGAGGTTAGAGGTGTATGGTGCCTTACATTAGGGTGATAAAGGACATGTATTTAGAATGGTGGGAGGAGACTCAGAAAACTTCACAGTTGAGATGGGTTTGCACCAAGGATCACTTCTTTGCCATTACTTTTTGCCTTGGTGATGGATGAATTAATGCGGAATATTCAAGATGAGGTGCCTTGATGTATGTTATTTGTGGATGACATAGTACTGATTGATGAGATGCGCAACAGAGTTAATGCTAGATTAGAGGTGTGGAGACAAACTCTGGAGTATAAAAGGTTCAGATTAAGTAGGACTAAAATAGAGTATTTGGAGTGCAAAATTTAGTGAGGCAACGCATGAGGCAGGCATGGAAGTAAGGCTTGACACACATGCTATCCCCAAGAAAGATAGTTTCAAGTATCTGGGTCTGTAATCCAGGGAGGTGGCGACATCGATGGTGATATCACATATCATATTGGTTCAGGATGGATGAAGTGGAGACTTGCCTCCTTAGTCTTGGGTGATAAAAAGGTACTACCAAAAATTAGAGGTAAGTTCTATATAGTGGTGGTTAGATCGACTTTGTTGTATGTTGCAGAGTGCTGGCAGTCAAGAAATCCTATGTTCTGAAGATTCATGTTGCAGAAATGAGGATGTTAAGGTGGATGTGTGGGCATACTAAGAGCAATAAGATTAGGAATAAGGTTATTCAGGATAAAGTGGGAGTGGCCTCCATGGAGGACAAGATGAGCGAAGCAAAATTAAGATAGTTTGGACATGTGATGAGGAGATGCGTAAAGGCCCTAGTGAGAAGGTGTGATAGATTGAATATAGTAGGTACAATGTCAGGACCCAAACCGGTGAGAGTGGTACCCACCCAAAACCCCTGAATGAGCAAACCAATAACCCAACTCAAGACTTAGTGAAACTAACAGCTCAAAACCAGATCCATTAAAGTGAACTAGCATTCATAGACAAAATACTAATAAATAAGATCCTACAAAAATACCCCTAGAATATGAAACTCATTGTACCAAAACATCTACTAATGTCTAGAGTGCGGGGATGTAATCCCAAAACAAATGATTCTAAGTCTGAAATAATGGACTATAGATGTACTAGATAAAACTATGGTAGCCCGGAAGAAACAGCTCACCTTTGGAATCTAGAAACATCAGGACTACAATTGAGGTCGCGTAGTAGTGGCTGGAATATGTCCTATACTCACAAAAGGAAAGCAAGTGCAGTATCAGTACACAAAACCACAGTGTACTGGTAGGATCATTGACCAGCTCCAATAAACAATATATGAACAGTAAACCAAGGCTGAGTAAAGTACGACAAACATAAATAAACAAGTCAGCAATATCATTCCAGACTCTCAGTCTTTCCTCTACCCTACCAAATACATGAAACATGTTCAACAACTACTACAACAATAACAATGACAATAAGGATATACCCTTTTTAAGTAACCCGAACCAACCAAGGATCCCTAGAATAATACCTAAGTGTTTAACATGCAATACTCGTTCTACACAAGGACCAACCCCACTTTTAAGTGTGACTACTCAGCCTCTCATAGACCAATATGAAACAATCAAAGTTTTAACAATCAACCTGATCCACTCATGGAACCATCGACAAAATGCAATCAACAAGTATAATTAAACCCGTACAAGGCGTGGTACCCGAGCCAACCATTATAGAACCTGTACCAGGCATGGTACCCGAGCAAACCGATAGTATCTCGTACTAGGCATGGTACCTGAGCTAGTCAAATATCACACACAATCCAACAAGTCAACAATTAATGAACAAAATCACACTAGTAAACCAACAAGAAACCAAACCAAGTTTATTTCACATGATTGACACTCGGATACTTAGACATTTACAATTCCATTCCCTAAGCATGCAATGCACATACAATACTAAGCGACACTTACATGAACACATATTACATTTGAGAAAACAATAACCATCACCTACCTTGAATAGCCTAAAAGCTCTACTAGACCGGAGCTTTCTTGTTTTTCAAAGATTTCGCTTGTTCTAGGTCTAAAAATGATTACACAATACTATAATCAGTCCAAATGGCCCAATAATACCCAAATTATACACAAATCATAATTCTAGACCAAACCATGATAATTCCACCCATCCCAAGGCTTTTCCATCATTAATTCTCCTAAAACTACCATTTTTACGGATACATTAAACAATTTATGGTGAATAGATCATAATTTAACAACAAAAAATAAGACCCAAGAATCCCTATGCCCTAGAATCCCCATAAAACTGGATTCTACCCTTATAGGTCCATTCAAACCTTCCCCCAAACCGGCAATTATCGATTCTAACACCCGGGATTGAAGTACTGAAGTAGGGGAGTAAAATCCTTACCTTAGCGATGATTTTTGATGGAAACTGAGTTGGAGTCGCCCAATTCGCCTCTACCTTTCCCCAAAATGTTCTTGAGAATTTTTGAATGTTTTTGGGGAAGTTTTTGCATTTACAGTGACTTACTCCACTATAGCGGTCCCCACTCTGTTATAGTGGTGTTGCCATAGCAAACTCGACCACTATAGCGATGCTGACTAACTTTGACTTCCGCTATAGCGAGAATTTCTCCGCTATATCATCTATCACTATAATATGGTGTCAACCGCTATAGCGCTTGACATGAACATGACCTTGTAAAATTCCCTAAAAGTGCCTATTTTATAACACACTTCAAAACTCGATATTCTGAACCAACCCTTTTACGTCAACTGTGATATCGGGAGTTCTACTCACCCGAGTTTGCTTTCAAAAGTCCCCCAGACTCTTTAACATCTTAGCTAATGGAAAATCTAGGTCAACATAAGATATTTTACCCAATCTTTTTTTAGATTGCCCTAGACCATACCCCGCTCAAGATTCGTCCGAGACTAGCCTAGCCCAAAATTTCAAACTCCCAAACCCGGATGTTTTCTAACCCAAGACTTGGCATGAATTGTTTACCCATAACGATGGAACATGTCATTACATCAGATACCAATTTACCCATTATTCCTCCCCGAATGATCAAACCCAAAAAAATAAGCTAAAAGAGAGAAAATGGTAGTACCTGAATCCTCAAACAAGTGAGGGTACTTGTCCTGCATGTCCTCTCGGTTTCCCAAGTGGCTTCCTCAATCGGATGATGCTTCTATAGAACCTTCACTGATCTGATCTCTTTTGTCATCAATTTCTAGACATATCGATCACGAATAGCAACCAGATCCTTCTCATACTTAAGATCCTTGTCTAGCAAGTTTGAATCCCACTTGATAATTTACTCCCCATACCCATGGTATCGCTTTAACATGGATACATGGAAGACTGGATAGACTCTGGATAAACTGGGTGGTAGCGCTAACTTGTACACCATCGGTCCTACAATCTCGAGAACCTCAAATAGACTGATGTACTGAGGGCTAAGCTTGCCCTTCTTGCCGAATTAAATTACCCCTTTCATTGGTGACACTTTCAACAACACTTGTTCACCAACCTGAAATGCCATGTCTCTTACCTTGTGATCTGCGTAATCTTTCTGCCTACTTTGGGCCGCAAGCAACTTAGTCTGAATACCCCTTACCTTTTCTTGAGCTTCCCTCACCAAGTCCACTCCCAAAGGTTTCACATTGCCTGTCTCAAACCATCCTATAGGTGATCTACATCCCCTCCCATAAAGTGCCTTGAATAGTGCCATGCTGATACTGGAGTGATAGTTGTTATTGTATGAGAACTCACACAACGGTAGAAACTGGTCCCAATGGCCTCTAAGGTTGATTACACATGCCCTCAGCATGTCCTCCAATACCTGAATTGTCCTCTATGACTGACCATCCATCTGAGGATGAAATGTTGTGCTAAAAGTTAGTTGGGTGCCCAACTCTTCGTGCAACTTGCCCCAGAACTTGGAAGTAAACTGCATACCCCTACCTGAAATGATGGAGAGTGGCACCCCATGCAATCTCATAACTTCCTTAACATAAATCTTGGTCAACTGCTATGAGATATAATCCATCCTTACCAGAATAAAATGAGCTGACTTGGTTAGCCTATCCACGATGATCCAAATGGAGTCATACTTTCTCAAGGTCATAGAAAGACCCACCACAAAATATATGGCTATCCTTTCCCATTTCCACTCTAGGAATGACCATCCTCTGAAGCAATCCTGCAGGCTTTTGGTGCTCATAATTAAATTGATGACAATTCTGACACTTAGACACATAGTCAGCTATGTCCCCCTTCATCCCAGGCCACCAATAAAGTCGCCTCAAGTCTTACTATATTTTGGTTATGCAAGGATGAATGGAATACCATGAACCATGAGCCTCTGCCAACATATTCTGAATCAAGTCATCAACCCGAGGAACACAAATCCTTCCTCTGAAACTCATCACCCTGCCAGAGTCCAGTGTGGCATCTCGGGCCTCCCTAGACACCACTTTGTTTCGAAATTATACACTACTAGAAATTTGGCGTATGGCAACGGTTCGAAATCTGTTGCTGTAGACAGAACATCCGATGCTATAGCCCTATTGCAATGGTTATGGAAACCCTCCCAACAGATCGTGTTGTAGTAGATCTGTTGCAATGGATCATCACAATGATTTCCAAACCATCGCAGTAGATACCACGTATTGCAACGGTTCTAACTTTAAAGGTATTGCAACAGTTATAACCTCTAGTGCCATGGTTTTAGCTCAACAAAATGCAACGGTCGATACCCCTATTGTAATGGTTTTTGGTTCAGGGATTTGCAACGGTTCTACCCTACTACAATGATTTTTACTTCAAGGTATTGCAACGATTCTTACTTTTATCGAAACGATTCCTACTTTATGGTATTGCAACAGTTCTAATATTTATTGAAACGGTTCTTACTTTTAAGTCATTGCAACAGTTGTAACCCCTATTGGGATGTTTTGGAAACTGTTCCCATAGTCTTATGCAACATAAAATCTCTGGTTGCTTTTGTCTATTGCAACGCTTCATAGGGCTACCGTGACAATTTTTTCACTATTGTGGCAATTATATTTGACTATTGCAACAGAAATTACTGTGCTTATGAAATAGATATTATATACAATAATATCGGATAAAACAATATTAGGTACATAAAATATACATATATATATATCACAAGAAGAAACTATTCATAATCAAAAAAATAATCCAAGATCCAAGGTCAAGTAATATCCATAAAAACAAAACACGCAACAATGTTTGACCATTCAAAAAGTGAAACACAAGTTCTCAATTAATGTCCAAAACAAAAAACCTCTAGAACACATGTTAAGTTTCAAGGATATCAACTTGATCCTCCTAAGTCAAGCCTTCATTGCTTTGATCCCCTTGTTCACATTCAATACCTGCAAATGATAATAAAAAATGAATTTGCAAATTTTTTTAAAAGAATTTAACATAAATGAAAAAAGCTCAAAGATGTCCTTAACCTATCAAAGAGTTAAAAAAAACCTCTATGATAAAACCTCATGGGAGGAGAGAATAGGGATCATTTTCAGTTGTATATATAGATTGCTTTTCAAATGTTTTGACGGTTCTGCAATTTCAGTGTGTGGTCTCCTCAACAATTTGGATAAGGATACTAGGTTGGCAAGGAATAACAAGACAACCCATAGAGTGGTGTGAAGAGTTGCAATGGGCTATCACATTCTATAAAGGTAGGAGTGCAGTTGCAGAAATTTACAGAATATGTCTAGAATGTGCTACATAACATATTTGGTTGGAAAGAAATGCCAGGATCTGACCACACACACCCAAAGAGAAGGTCCAGAGAAATTAAACCATACGTGCAATTTTAGCGCACCAACAATATGCTCCAAGGAATAACAGAAACTTGCACCTGCATATTCCACGGCATAAAGAAAATAAATTTCTATTCCTTGAAAAAATATTTTTGCGCAGGAAAACCATTTTGTACTCACAATGCGTGACAAACTAGTGTATAAAAGCAGCTACTAATAATGATTCAATAATGAAAAAATATTATCGCCCTGATTAAGTAATTGAATACTTGTAGGTAGATACTTATGAATGCATATTACTATGAAAAGAAGACTGTCAAAACAAACTGCCTTCTGGTTTACCCAAAAAGAAATTATGATTAATAAGCGGTCAAACAGAAAGCAGGCCTCTATTCTCTAATGGGGCTTCCAGCCAATAATATTGCAGACTAGTGACTGCATATAAGCTGTTCCTCATCACATGTGGCTCTTCCAGAATACTGATTCTAAAAAGCTTGCAATGCATGCATATTTAAGTCTCGAAGCCAAGCTGTGCCAATCATCGAGCTTTACAAGGAGAAGAGCAAAACATGTTTTTATTGAAGTGTGTCTAAGCAAATAACATACACAATAATAGGAATGAGAAAGCCACTTAAACTACCACAAAATTGTAGGAAATAAAGAATACAAGAATACAAAAAATCCACCTTGGACAGTGAGGGATGGTGTGCAAACAGTTCCAAGTATGAATTCTTCTATATTTTAAAGATCACTATTCATCAGGGTCAAATATCAAAATCTAGGAGCACTACAAAGGATAGGGTCAACAAATTCTCCTCCAAAAACTCAACATGCTATTAGGTTCAAGTGTATGATTTGCTCATGTAGCCTGATCAAGTGCACATAATTAATACTGAACAATAAAGGGTTTCCATTGGGGATTGTACACAAATAACATTTGTGTTAATGGGCTGGTGTTGCAACACTAGTTCCTAATGGAATATTTTAACTTACTTATTAGTTGTAATAACTTGATCAAATGGAAGTTTCAGTCACAAATTCCCTATTCATTAGCACCACGAATCCATATTCACTGAATCTGGTGACAGAACACTTCACCAAGAACTTCATATTCCCATTAATGGATAATCAATACAATACTATAGTTTTTACCAAGTAAATCAAGAAATCAACACACAAAAAAGTAAAAAATTGAATCTTTGCAACTAAAAGGGGAGTTCCACATCCTCGTCCCCCTCCTCTAACCCCACCACCACAACAAACTACCTCACCCAAGAGCCAAAAATTTCAGAAGAGAAGAAAAGCAAAAGAACATATTAAAGGTCAAGCATACAATACTATAGTTCCCACAAAGTAAAACAATAAGGCAACACCAAAAAAATTGAATTTTTATAACTAAAATGGCAATTCCATCTCGCTCCCCCCCCCCCAAACCAACAACCAAGAATAAGAAATCCCAGAAGAGACGAAAAGCAAAAAAAATCCACAAAAGTCAACCTATTAAAGCCCAAGCAATACAATATTACAGTTATTCGCACCAAGTAAAACAAGAACAGAACACAAAAAGATTTAATCTTTACAACTAAAATGGTAGTTCCAGAATTTACTTTTGTTTTCTTGATCACACGACTCGTCCTATGGTATGAAGCTATGTGTACATATTCCCTCAAGAATACATACCACAATTTGGTTAATGAAATTGACTTTTATAAAATTAAATCATATCTTGGTATGTATCTGTACAAAAGTAGGGTCTACAGGCAACATTAGGATCTCTATTTACCTCCTTCCTTTTAAACATGTAATATGATCATTACTACTTTACGACATTCTAAAAGGACATAACAGAGAACAAATAATCACTCATTTATTGGATTAATTATCGGAGGCCCATCCCTAGGGGCCTGAGGGATAAACTTGCAATCATCAAAGGAAGAGTAAGAGAAAAAGAGAGAAAGAAAGCAACTGTTGTTGTATTAATATCACAATAGAGGAGAAAAATAAGAATAAGGCGAAGAAAGAGGAAGAACTAAGTGACACTAACCTTGACTATTGATGTAGACACGTGATTTTTGACCCTTCTCGAGTTTTAACTCATTTTAGCTTTAAATATTTATTTTTCGTCTAATCTTTATTTTAGCTGTTATTTCAATTTTTTTAGTAGATTTTATTTGAAAATTGTGGGAAAAAAAGTTTCATAAATAGAGTCACATTTTAGGATAATGTTCTGTTTTCAAAAAGAAAAGAAATTTACAAAAATATATATTTTTCTTTTAATTTAAATTTTAATAAATAATCTAGTAGTTTTAGTATCTTCTTAGATACATTTTATTTACTCTAGCTATTTAATTTTTTTCTATATTTTTATTAATTCAAAATAATTAGTTAATATTTTTATCATTACATTTTATTTATTTATTTATTTGTTACCAAAAAAAAAGAGAAAATCCTAAACCCACTACCCAACCCCCTAATCCCCACTACCCTCACTTCACTCCCCTTTACCCTCCACTAATCTGCACAACACACACACACACTACACACACACAAACAAAAACACACACGACTCACACATAGCACACACACATTCACTATACAATTATATATACGCACACACAAAAGCACAAAAAAAGGGGAGAACACACAATTAGAAAGAGAAAAAAGGAGAAAGGGATCAGAAGAACACGAAAAGAAGAAGAAAAAAGGAGCAGGAAAAGTCAGAAAAGAAAAAGTAAAGGAGAAAGAGAGTTAGTTTTTTAAAAAAAAAAACGATAAAAACTAGAGAGAAATCAGAAGCAAAACACAGAAAACAAAAGAGTGAAGAAAGGAGAGAAAAACTAGGTCGGAATTCGGGCTTGAGTTCTTGTTCGTTGGCTTCGGTTTTGGCCTTGTAAGATCTTAGCGTTGGCTAACTCTTGGAAATCAGTAGATTGCTTTATCTTCTTTTCTACTTGACGTGAAAGAGGTAATCTTTGAACTCCTTGTAGTTGAGAATGATGATAGATGAAAAGACGATTTCATGTTTACCCTCCTGTTTTCGTTTGTTTTTTAGCCGGTTTATGTGAAGTTTTCGTGTGTTCTACGTCCTCGTAGTTCTAGATCTCATATGTTTGTCTAGTTTGAATATCATTAGTTTCTTCTTAGATAGGGTGTATCGTTAATAATCACGGACAAATTTTTGTTACGTTAGTTGGAAAAAAACTTAGGCGTCATGAAACGATACTGACAGCAACACATAATTGAGAATAAATAGAAATAGGACGGGACAGAAAAAAAAGAGAACAAAAAAAAATAGAGAAAGGGACTAGAGGAAGAAACGGAAGACAAAGAATAGGAGAAAAATACAAAGGCAAAGGTTCATTTTTTCTTTTGATTACTTTTTTTTTCTTTCTTTGTTTTCTTCTCTTCTGATTTTGTTTCATATAGTTGTCTGGGTATGTTCTATGTTATATGTTGCTGAATTTGATATTGATTATTGCTTGTTATTTTTTGAATGATTTGAACCCCAAATTTGAGATTAGTTGGTTGGTTATTTGATTTGAAGTTCGAATAATTTTTGTTAAGAAAAATAGATGGTCTGTTTATGAGGTTTTGCATAATTCAGTTGCAGAATTTGGAAAGAAGCGTATCATTATTTTGGTTTAGCTAACACGTAAAAATTGAATTTAAAACCATATCTGAAATGATAGTTATTTAATGATAAGATAGTGGTTTAAGATTCAAATATTTGGCAACCTGAAAATTTACGTGGAAGCCTTGAAAAATATATTTGATAAGCATAGTAGTTGGTTTGTTTTGTTATCAACTGTTTGGCCTCTTTATCTTATTGCAGTATTTGGATACATATGTCTAATTGATTGAACGGGTTTCGGAGTTACGATGGTTCGAGCTTCTTTGAGTCTGGAACTATTGTTCAAGGCCTGGGTACATAACTAATGTGAGTTTGAGTGAAATGTGTTACGAATTTATTCAAGACCCGTCACAATCAATAAAAGAAAAAAGAGAGGAAAAATAATTGTGAGGGAGCGAGATGAGGTGCGGGCTAATCAAAAACTCATTAAAAAGGATTAAAAGAGAGAGGGTAAAGAGTTAAAAAAGAGAAAAAATGGTCTCGAGTTTACAAGAGACGAACAAATGCCTCTAACGTTAGATGAGTTTTAGGCGCGATAATAATAATAAAATATTTGAGTACGACCATGTGTGCGGTTATGCTCCTTGATTAACTCAGGCTTTATGTGCGGTTACGTTCCTAAGCCCAAAAAATATAAGTCACCATTTTGGACATACTATTTAGGTAATTTAAGCAATTAACCAAGCACCGCTTATTCAAGAGTTAATTCAAGCCATAAATAAGTCAATAAAAGCGACCGTGCTAGAACCACGGGACTCGAGGGGTGCCTCATACCTTCTCCTCGGTCAACAGAATTCTTTACCCGGTTTTTTATTTTCACAGACCAAAAATAAGAGTCATTTCCTTTTGATTAGGGATTTAAAAAGGTGACTTGGAACACCATAACTCAATTTCAAGTGGCGACTCTGTAATTAAAATAATCCTTATTCAATATTGTCACTTTAATTGGAAAAACTCTTTCACTCGTTAACCCGATCGTAAAAGGGTTGTGACATCTCTGGCGACTCTGCTGGGGAATATAACCAGAATTCGAGCTTTTTTATATTGACTCATATTTGGCTTTCTTTATATTTTGGATAAATGTATTGTGTTTATTAGCCTAATGTGATCTTTACTTGCTTATTAATCGCTTTGATATTTTGTGACTACTGTATATATTAATAATCTTCTCTCACACACTCCTCCGAGTATCTGAATACATTCACCACCGTTCACTGTGTGTGCGGATAGGCTCCACAAAACCTTCTATCCAAGATGATCTTGTGTGCGGTTACGCTCCTGAATCAGGAATATTAGTCACACATGATTAGGCGGGGCTGAACCATCAGTAAAACCAGAATAGCTCTGCTACCGGTAAACTGACCCTCCCCGGCTTGAGTTATCCACTCGAGTTAGCCAGTCTAGACACCTTTATCTTAAGAATGTTAAATCTAGTCGGACAAAACTATGACTTATAGTTATCCCTGGTAGGCTCAGCTTTATTTGCATCATGTGCATTTGACTTAGTGGGACTCGACACAGAGGCCGAATTCGTCTAGGACTGGTACCATCTTTCGAGACTAACATATGCATCTTATGTGTTATTTGTAATATTATACAGAAGGCTTGATAATTATTGATCGACTTTAGCGTAATTGGCAAAACAAAAGAGAAAGAATTATTCCTCTAATTTTATGTTCGTGATTCCTTAAACTCCAAATTTTTTCGGGTCTTATTTTTCTAAAAAAATAAATTATAATTTTTAGCAAAAAATCACCAAAAAGGAATTTTTGTTTCTCTTGTAAATATCTTAAAAAAGAAAACTCAAAAGATTTTTTCTTTCCATTTTTACAAAAAAAAATAAAAAAAATAGTTACATTTTTCGACAAGATTCAAAAGCTTTCTTAACTGTCCAATCTGGATGAACTACGCACACCTGATTCTCAACTCAATGAGATACGTAGGCAGTCATCCTCAGGTTCGGTGATCTTTATTCAAAAAATCAAAAAAAAGGTTTCAGTCTATATTCAAAAATAATTTTTTTTATCTTTATTCAAAAATTCAAAAAAAGCTTTTTTTCCTTTATTTCAAAATCCAAAAAAATTACTTCATATTTCACGTTTTTGAACTACGTCTGACCTGGTTCTTGTCTCGGCAGGATACGTAGGCAACCTTTCTTAAGGTTCGGTCCCACAAAAAAAATCTTGACTTGGTTTGTACCAACATATTTAGAAGTGTGCATGAGAAAAAAAAGGTATTAAATTACTTGACATGATGAAGTGGACCAACTTTATTGTGAACTATAGATTCGTTTGGTACCTCTTAGTTGTACCTAAGTGACACTTGAAAATTCTCTTGCTTAAAGTCAAGGTTAAAAGAAATCTAACCTCATTGTTTCATGTGCATTATGAGGTGAGCTTTATATTGAAAATTCAATGACATGACTCTATTGATCTAGAACTTGGCCTGAATATTTGTTGAGGCAAAATTTTGAGCAACACTTAACTTGGGAAATGGTAGGTTTTCTTTGACCCGATTGTACCTTTCAAGCCTACCAAATGACATGTAATCCTTAGATCTCCCCTTTTGAGCTTAAAGCCTTTTGTTGGATAACCACATCTCAGCCTATATCTTTTTTAGTGCATCAATGCACTAACCTTTCTTTTGGCCCACCTTCTTAAGCGCACTGACAAAGATCTAAGTTGGTTGAAAAAAAAAGTCAAAAAGTCAAAAAAAAATACAAAGACAAGAAAAGTTACAAAAAAAAAAACCCAACAAAAAGGAGGAAAAACTCATGAAAAAAAAAGTCAAAAAAAATATGAGAAAGTAGCAAAGCAGATAAGGATTAAGTGTAAAAGCACAAAAATATCAAAGGTACAAGGGTGGCGCGGGTCCTAGTGGACAGGCTATAGATGATGAGGCCACAGATGATGAGGATGAGGCATATCCCTCCAGGGAGTGTTGCACCCCCTTTTCCATTAATTGAGCTTATAGCATTGAAGGCAATGCTTCTTTTGATGAGAGGGGGTGCTCTTTATTATTATTATTGCTTTTGATTGCCCGTGATTGGGCTTGAGATATTTTATTGCCCTTGTTGATATTTTTAATTCCTTGCTAGATTTGATTTAGACCTTGTCGGGCATATTTGGATGATTGTGATGATATTACCCTTGTCAGGCCGCCCTTGCCGGGCCTTTTCTTTATACTCTGTTTTGTTTTTGAGCTTAATTATGCCCTTGCCAAGATTGATTGTTAATTCTTGATTATGTTGCCGAGTTAGTCTTATACGCCTCATTGTTCCACTACTCGTGCTTTGCAAATGCACTAAAGGCCTACGCTGAGGCTTGTTTTTAAATTGATTCATGAGCGAGCAAATTTGGCTATCGCCTTGTTAATAGTAGCTTAGCAATAAACTTCGAGGGTTTTCTTAATGCCACGGTTCTTTCTCAAGGAGCAAAAATCTTTTCTTTATTTTCTTGTTCTTTTTCTATTGCTACCAGATTCACTTCAGGGAATGGAGCATATTTAATAGGAGATATTTCATGACTCTTTATCAAAAACATATTATTTTTCCTTAGTCATCAAGAAAAGGATCATGTCAACCAATTTCTAACTGTTACATAGAAATTTCAGAAGATACAAATTTTCTTGTCAAATTAATTTACCATTAGCATATCATTCCTTTGTGAACACACAAAGAAAAAATGATCTAGCACAGCATGGCTAGAATAGAGTTATAAGTACATACCAGAGATGAAGAAGTTAGGCTCAATTTGAAAACATGTGACGACTTATTCCGTTGTTATTAGAAAAATCTCGCGATAAAAGAAAAGAATTAAAAATCTTGTGTTATGAATTTTATGTGGGAGTAATTATTATTGTGTTTAATAAAGCGCGGATTAAAATAAAGTCAAAGAAGTAAGTCCGGTCAACAAAATTTCTATGTGCAAGGGTAGACAAAACTCCAAAAATGCTATAAAATCAAGAAAATTAAGTATAAACAACAGACATTTTCAATAATTAAATACCCCAAGTTTCAGATTTTTTCCCAATAAAGTAGGATTCCGTGCACAAAAATGAAAAAGAAAGAAAAATCATCAATGTAAAACTTAAAATGATAGAACAAACAATAAAACTAACATGAGTACAAAAAAAGAGAGCTTTGATGTTGGGGAACAAGATGAATCAAAAATTGCCTAAATACTTCTACCAATTAAAAGAACGATGGAGATGAGAGGTTGATGAGAGAGAAAAGGTAGTTGTGTATATTTTTTAAAAAGAGAAAGGGAGTTGAATGTATTTTAAAAGACTTATAATATGCCCAAAATTTTATAAAATGTTGAAAAAGAATACAATATGTAGTGATAAAAACGTTTTACTATGGGTGGCCTGACATTCAAGACCTGCGCACAATGATTTCAAAGCAATATGAATTAAAGGCCAAATGCAAAATTGGATTGCTTAGCAATAGGCACGTCCTGATACGAGCAGAGAATCTGGAAGACTATGTGAATTTATTATCAAAGCCTGCCTTTTATTTAACTCAGAGGCACTAGACATATCCAATGAGAACTTTGAAATGAGATTCTTTGTTTGATCCGGAAGAGGAAACAACTACTGTTATAGCCTGGATTTCCTTCCCTTTACTAGCACCAAATTTCTTCAGAAAAGAGGTGATGTTTTTCATTAGCTGTTGTGGTTGGAAAACCATTACAAGTAGATTTAGCCACCAAAAATCAGACAAAGTCTAGTTGTCGCGCGTGAAGGTGGAGGTGGACTTACTAGGTGAATTTCCAAAGTTAATTAATATTGGAATGGAAAAGGATTGTAGGATTTTATTGACCTGATTGTGCCTTTGAAGCCTACCGAATAACATATAATCCTAGACCTCCCCTTTTAAGCTTAAAGCCTTTTTATTGGATAACCACATTTTAGCCAGTATCTTTTTAGTTCGTAAATGTGCTACTCTTCTTTTGACCCTACCTCACTGAGCACACTAACAAACTAAGTTTGATGACAAAACGAGAAGGTGAAGAATTGAAACATGAGGATAGAAATAATTTTAAACCCTTGACTAAGGCAAGATAAACAAATATTGTCAATACGTAAGTATATTTGAGATATCTTTTGAAACTATAGGAATTACTTCTAAGTTGACTTCGAATTTGTCCGAAAGCAGTTGATGAAATTTCTATGCATAATGCTAATTGTTGGTATCAACTGAAGTCAAGACATATTCAACCAATGAGTTGGTTTTCCTCTACACATCTTCAAACATTTTTTTTTGTAAAGAGTACTCTTCAAAAAAAAAGAAAAAAAGAGTTCCTCGATATCAACACAGGGGCAATATTTTTTTTTATTATTCTCTAAGAAAAAAAAACTTCATGCTTTCACAGGGAATAAACACCCTAGTTGCACCTTGACCTTAGGGAACAAACACCCTAGTGGTATTTTAGGGAACAAACACCCTATCTCTTTTTCAACACAGGGAATAAGCACCCTAGTTGCACCTTGACCTTAGGGAAAAAACACCCTAGTAAGTATTTTAGGGAACAAACACCCTTTCTCTTTATCAGCGTAGGGAATAAACACCCTAGTTGCACCTTGACCTTAGGTAATAAACACCCTAGTCGTATATTAAGGAACAAACACCTTATCTCTTTTTCAGCACAGAGAATAAGCACCCTAGTTGCACCTTGACCTTAGGGAACAAACACCCTAGTAAGTATTTTAGGGAACAAACACCCTATCTCTTTCTCAGCATAGGGAACAAACACCCTAGTTGCACCTTGACCTTAAGGAACAAACACCCTAGTTGTATTTTAGGGAACAAACACCCTATATCTTTTCCTGCAAGGGGAACAAACACCCTAGTTGCATTTTTATCATAGGGAATGAACACCCTATTTACATGTCAATCTTGCATTTTTCATTTTTGGAACAACTAGTTTGCATTCATATAAAAGAAAAAAAATTGGTTCAAGCTGGAGCAAAAATAAAATGTGTTATGTATTTTTGGGATTTAGCAGTACCAGGACTTTCCTGGATAATGGAATTTATTTAGCGTAGCAGGACCCTCCTGAACAATGAGATTTATTTTTAGTAGCAGGACCCTCCTGAAAAAAGGGATTAGCAGGACCCTCCTGGACAATGAGATTTACTTTTAGTAGCAGGACCCTCCTAGAAAATTGGACTAGCAGGACCCTCCTGGACAATGGAATTTATTTTCAGTAGCAGGACCCTCCTGAAAAAAGAGACTAGCAGGACCCTCCTGGACAATGGAATTTACTTTTAGTAGCAGGACCCTCCTGAAAAATGGGACTAGCAGGACCCTCCTGGACAATGAGATTTACTTTTAGTAGCAGGACCCTCCTAGAAAATTGGACTAGCAGGACCCTCCTGGACAATGGAATTTATTTTCAGTAGCAGGACCCTCCTGAAAAAAGAGACTAGCAGGACCCTCCTGGACAATGGAATTTACTTTTAGTAGCAGGACCCTCCTGAAAAATGGGACTAGCAGGACCCTCCTGGACAATGAGATTTACTTTTAGTAGCAGGACCCTCCTAGAAAATTGGACTAGCAGGACCCTCCTGGACAATGGAATTTATTTTCAGTAGCAGGACCCTCCTGAAAAATGGGATTAGCAGGACCCTCCTGGACAATGGGATTTACTTTTAGTAGCAGGACGCTCCTGGAAAATGGGACTAGCAGGACCCTCTTGGACAATGGAATTTATTTTTAGTAGCAGGACCCTCCTGAAAAATGGTACTAGCAGGACCCTCCTGAAAAATGAGATTTAGCGTAGCAGGACCCTCCTGGACAATAGGACCTTCATAATCTGAGATAGTCATTTTTCATTTTCTTCTAGGATAAACACATCCTAGTTTGAGGTTTTATTTTTCACATTCGCTAATAACTCACAAAAAAAATTCAGTGAAAACTGGGGAATTTTTTTTTATTTGTTTCTTTTGTTTATGATGGATTGCAGGTTTTCCCTAGCAAAGCATGATCGTGATATTCAAGGACAAAGTTACAACTCATTCCAGAATACTCAATCTCAATGATAGCCGGAATCAGTTGTTCAAATGCATGTAACAACCCCGCGTTGTGAGATCCATTCCTTTTTAACTATTGATCAAGAAACAAGTATCCAAGAATACTCTACAAATCATCATTTGGGTGATCGTCAATGACTCCGTCCAAGTTTCAAGTTTCAAGTCTCAAATCTTAACTTCAAAATCAAACTTTGAGATCCAGGTACCCACCAGAATTAGGTGAGGCGATAACTAAAGATCCAAAGCGAAGATTTAAAGGAAGACTCAAGACATGTAGAGTAGATAGGGATCTTGTATTTTTTTTCTTTTCTTTTTTTTATTGTATTTTTTTTTCATTTCTTGATGTAAGAACAAGAGCCGCGAACCAAAAACTCGACGGGACCTCACTCCACCTCAAACTCATCATTCTATCTCCTTGAACTACACGTGACCTGATTTCCCTATAACCCGAGATATGTAGGCTGTCCAAAACCAGGGCTCGATCACATCTTTTCTTCTTTTCTTCTTCTTTCCTAATAACGGTCGGGTCAAAACTAATCTCGTTGTCTACTTCTTTGTCTGAAAACTATTCGTCTTTTCAGTCAAAGAGGGGCAAACTGTAGACACGTGATTTTTGACCCTTCCCGAGTTTTAACTCATATTAGCTTTAAATATTTATTTTTCGTCTAATCTTTATTTTAGTTGTTATTTCATTTTTTTAGTAGATTTTATTTGAAAATTGTGAAAAAAAAAAGTTTTATAAATAGAGTCACATTTTAGGATAATGTTCTGTTTTCAAAAAGAAAAGAAATTTACAAAAATATATATTTTTCTTTTAATTTAAATTTTAATAAATAAGCTAGTGGTTTTAGTATCTTCTTAGATACATTTTTATTTAGTCTAGCTATTTAATTTTTTTCTATATTTTTATTAATTCAAAATAATTAGTTAATATTTTTATCATTACATTTTATTTATTTATTTATTTATTTATTTGTTACAAAAAAAAAAGAAGAGAAAATCCTAAACCCACTACCCAACCCCCTAATCCCCAGTACCCTCACTTCACTCCCCTTTACCCTCCACTAATCTGCACAACACACACACACACTACACACACACAAACAAAAACACACACAACTCACACATAGCACACACACATTCACTATACAATTATATATATGCACACACACAAGCACAAAAAAAGGGGAGAACACACAATTAGAAAGAGAAAAGAGGAGAAAGGGATCAGAAAAACACGAAAAGAAGAAGAAAAAAGGAGCAGGAAAAGTCAAAAAAGAAAAGGCAAAGGAGAAAGAGAGTTAGTTAAAAAAAACACAGAAAAAAATGATAAAAATTAGAGAGAAAACAGAAGCAAAACACAGAAAACAAAAGAGTGAAGAAAGGAGAGAAAAACTAGGTCGGAATTCGGGCTTGAGTTGTTGTTCGTTGGCTTCGATTTTGGCCTTGTAAGAGCTTAGCGTTGGCTAACTCTTGGAAATCAGTAGATTGCTTTAGCTTCTTTTCTTCTTGACGTGAAAGAGGTAATCTTTGAACTCCTTGTAGTTGAGAATGATGATAGATGAAAAGACGATTTCATGTTTACCCTCCTGTTTTCGTTTGTTTTTTAGCCGGTTTATGTGAAGTTTTCGTGTGTTCTACGTCCTCGTAGTTCTAGATTTCATATGTTTGTATATTTTGAATATCATTAGTTTCTTCTTAGATAGGGTGTGTCGTTAATAATCACGGACAAATTTTTGTTACGTTAGTTGGAAAAAAACTTAGGCGTCATGAAACGATACTGACAACAACACATAATTGAGAATAAATAGAAATAGGACGGGACAGAAAAAAAATAGAGAAAGGGACTAGAGGAAGAAACGGAAGACAAAGAATAGGAGAAAAATACAAATTTTTTCTTTTGATTACTTTCTTTTTTTTCTTCTCTTCTGATTTTGTTTCATATGGTTGTCTGGGTATGTTCTATGTTATATGTTGCTGAAGTTGATATTGATTATTACTTGTTATTTTTTGAATGATTTGAACCCCAAATTTGAGATTAGTTGGTTGGTTATTTGATTTGAAGTTCGAACAATTTTTGTTAAGAAAAATAGATGGTATGTTTATGAGATTTTGCATAATTCAGTTGCAGAATTTGGAAAGAAGCGTATCATTGTTTTGGTTTAGTTAACCCGTAAAAATTGAATGTAAAACCATATATGAAATGATAGTTATTTAATGATAAGATAGTGGTTTAAGATTCAAATATTTGGCAACCTGAAAATTTACGTGAAAGCCTTGAAAAATATATTTGATAAGCATAGTAGTTGGTTTGTTTTGTTATCAACTGGTTGGCCTCTTTATCTTATTGCAGTATTTGGATACATATGTCTAATTGATTGAACGGGTCTCGGAGTTACGATGGTTCGAGCTTTTTTGAGTCTGGAACTATTGTTCAAGGCTCGGGTACTTAACTAATGTGAGTTTGAGTGAAATGGATTACGAATTTATTCAAGACTCGTCACAATCAATAAAAGAAAAGAGAGGAAAAAATAATTGTGAGGGAGCGATATGAGGTGTGGGCTAATTCAAAACTCATTGGATTAAAAGAGAGAGGGTAAAGGGTTAGAAAAAAAGAAAAAATGGTCTCGAGTTTACAAGAGACGAACAAATGCCTCTAACGTTAGACGAGCTTTAGGCGCTATAATAATAATAAAATATTTAAGTAAGACCATGTGTGCGGTTACGCTCCTTGGTTAACTCAGGCTTTGTGTGCGGTTACGTTTCTAAGCCCAAAAAATATAAGTCACCATTTTGGACATACTATTTAGGTAATTTAAGCAATTAACCAAGCACCGCTTATTCAAGAGTTAATTCAAGCCATAAATAAAAATTCAAGCCATAAATAAGTTAATAAAAGCGACCGTGCTAGAACCACGGGACTCGAGGGGTGCCTCATACCTTTCCCTCGGTCAACAGAATTCCTTATCCGGTCTTTTACTTTTGCAAACCAAAAACAAGAGTCATTTCCTTTTGATTAGGGATTCAAAAAGGTGACTTGAAATACCATAACTCAATTTCAAGTGGCGACTCTATAATTAAAATAATTCTTATTCAATATCGTTACTTTAATTGGAAAAACCCTTTTACTCGTTAACCCGATCGTAAAATGGGTGTGACATCTCTGGCGACTCTGCTGAGATTATGCTGGGGAATATAACCCTTTCACTCCTCCATTTCAGCCTAACAAAGAAAATTCAATAAACAGATTCAAGTAAACATAGATTAGAAACAAATAACTGATCTAAAAATAAGGTGCATGTAGATAATACTTATATAATTTTTCTAGTGGTGTCTTCATTTGAGTCCTTTTACGAATGTACAGCGTGTCTTGCTCTTGTGGAGACAAATAGCTTCTTAAGTGATACAATAGCTCCCTTTTTTTCCCTATCATATGAAAAATGATATCAGAAATCTCTTTAGAATAACAAGTTAAGATTTAATAAAAAAGCAGAAAACACACCAAATTAGTGCGAACTAAAGCAAAACTTGTTTTGCTGGCAGTGTGTGGATTCATCAACTTTTTTTGATTCTCAGTATTGGTTTCAATCATTTTCTGCAAATAAGTAAATTAATAATATTCAGAAAAAATTTCCATAGGCATGAACCAATGCAGACCAGTGATATTCAGAAAAGATAGTTAGGTGGCAAGTTCCAGTGCAAAAACTGATGAGAAATGCTTTCTGATTGTTTTCATATAGGAGGCATTTTACTGGATTGAACCAGTAATCTTTTTTTATTGATAAGAACATTCTATTTTACCAAATTAATTGTGGATGTCCTCATTGCAATAGAGAAGAGAAATTGAGATTCAAAAATAAAATTTACCTTGTGCTTCTCAGAGTCCCAATATTTGAGGAGTTCTTTAAGTTGATATTCTGGAATTCTAGAAGACCTTTTTGTCATTCAAACTTCATTATTGGGATATGATTTGTAGCATAATTTCTTCACAACATGTTTATGCCTTCTCCAAGCAGTTCCAATTACATCTAAAGCCCATTATTTTGCATCATCTGAAATATCATATTTCTCCTACAATTTAATTTTATTAGGTTAAAAAAAATATAAAGTAATTTTTAATAAATAATTGACATTAGAAACTTCAAACCTGTGTATATGTCCACAAATCGTCTTTTATATCCATATACCTCCAATCTAATATGTCTAGAGGGCAAAGGACTGCATTCCTTGCCAGTGTACCAAGAAAGCTACTTAACTCTATTACAACATCTTTAGTCGGACCAATAGGTTGATTGTCCATGTTCAGTAGGATCAGCTTACGCTCTTTTCTCCCATGTGCACTTTGCATTTGTGTTGTACCTCTTTTTTTTTTGAGTGGAAGGGCCTGAAGCAGTAAAAAAATACAAGTAATTAAAAGTCATAAATGATTTTAATAAGTTTCTAAGTTATATGTACCTTGTTCTTCGGATTGTTCATTTGTTGGAAGAGTACTGGTAGAATCCATTTGCACTTGCTCCTCTACAATTAGTTGCTCATCTATAAGTTTCCCCTGTACACATTGTTCATTTGCTTCAGCTTGTGGTGTTACTCGCTGTTGTTTTGCAATTGGATATTGTTTGTTAATTAACTTTAGTAGATTCTCTTTCTCTGACCGCACAGCTTGAAGAGTTTCTTGTGTTGTCAACAACGATTATCTTTTTCGTGCCATGAATGATAATGTTCCAGGTTTAGTGAATGTATTATTTTTTATTGATTTGTTTTTTTTTTAAATCTCCTATTTACCCATGGCTATTCAAATCTGCGTAAATTTAAGACTGAACAAGTTAGACTAACTGAAGGGTAGACTATATAAAGTGAAACAATTGCATAGATTAAACTAAGACAATTGCTACATAGACTAAGCGAAGGACGTATTTTTTCTTCTTTTTTTTATAGGAAAGATAAGTATATATTATTTTACATCTTGTCACTGATCAGTTGCAATACACATAATCTCTCTAAATTCTAAACAATTTTGTGCTTAGCTCATGTGTGACTGTTTTCCAGATGTTCAAATTTTTATATTGTGCAACATAGTTAGCAAGAACAAAAATTACATTATTATTGTATTCAAATGTCCAACTTTAATTTTTCCTATTACCATCTGAGAACTGTATTCGAAAACTTAGTTCAATGATTAACATTGCAACCCAAAATTAATCACTTATTCTGTAAAAGAAAACATGATACGACAGTTTGCACTACTTACCTGATATGATATCCTTAAGGCTCTACTATATCCTAATCCCATCAAGAAACTACTACTAGTTTGTTCGAAGAACACGTGTCTTCTTACAAAATAATAATACTCAACTCCACCTAACTCAAACAAAAAAAAAACAAAGTGTTTAGCAATAGCAGTTTTTGTCCAAAAGCAGCCGTCCAAATTAAAACTTAAAACAAGTACTGTGAATAAGGAGTGACTCCATAAGGGTAAAATATACACTATGGCACCCTGTCTCAATATTTCTAGTATAATAGACTTTCGAGCAAATTAATGTCCCCTTAAAAGAGGAAATCATACTGAGCAAGGACAGTTCATTTGTTCCTCACATAAACATGATCATTCTAATTCTTTTAAGTAACAATAAAACTAGTATCACATTTCACAACTTCTGAAAAAGCCTGCTCTTTTTGTCCCTCCTTTATACATACTTCCAATTAATAAACAAATGGACATGCCCTCAAAATCTACTTTCTTTTTTTTGGATAAAGGTTTAAACTAGAACAAAACTAAATAAATGTTGAAATTGCCTTTTTTATGCTAAAATACAACAAGGACAGTTAACCAGTTCCACACTTCACTACCCAAATTTTCACCTGTCATTCTCAATGTCAGTAACGAGTAATCTATTGTATGTGATTACCAATCTTGTCAAATCTTAATCAACAGAATACAATCGGAAGAAACTTGCTCTCGAAAAAAATTGGGTGAATAAGAAACATTAATAATCAGATTTGTAACTACATACCTCATACCCTGTACTAATTAAATTTTATTGGTCTCCCTGTAAAATATTTTATTCTTTCTGAGTGAACTTTATATCCAACTACAAATTGTACTTAGTGAAATAAAACACAAACTGTACTTAGTGAAACATCTCATACCTTTTGAATGCAGTAGCTTTAGATAAATTTTAACACTTTCCTGCCTAACATCTAAATATTGCCTCAACAATGAGCTCATGGAAGCGGAAAGGATTACACAATTCAATAGAGATAGGCTTCTTATAGATCATCAAACAACATACTCTAACAAATAATAGTATAGATGTGAACAAGTTCAGAAGATCTTAATCAATCATCAGCCTCCATCCAATCCCAATCGATATCATCAAAGTCATCCTCCTCTTCCGATATTTTCATAGCTATATCTTCTGAATATTCTGCAGGGGAGGGAATATCTATGATATCAACTGATAGATCTTCTCTCGATCATCTGACATCAACATCAAGCAATCTATTTGATGAATTAATATCATCATTAGGCTCTCTCCAAAATGTTTGATCAATATTAGGACAGTCTTCTTCCTCTAAATTATACAAATCAATAGGAACTTTATTTGTAGCATAAGAAACCTCTTATTCAATAGGATCTTCCACATAAAAACTTGATGCACTTGAGATGCTAGTACGAAAGGATCATCTATGCTACATAATTTGTTGAAGTATACCCGAGTTAATCCATATTCATCGACTTCATTATGAAATCAATCACATCTAAATAGTACAACACTAAAACAACCATAATAATCAATCTCAATGATATCCTGAATAACTTCATTATAGGTAACCTTTCCATCAACATGATTTTGGTCCCTTGCACTAGCAAAACTATCTGTTATTGGTGACAAAGTCACTCCACTATTTTGAGTCTTGTATGGGGCATATCATTTCATCGTATGAAATTGGTATCCATTAATGAAATACCCAGTATGTCTTTTGTCTAATTTATTAGGCCCTTTAGCTAGCCATCTTAAATGCTTAGGCGCTTCAACATGTTTAGCTTTATCTTGCAACCAATCACTGAATTCTCGACTATGAATTCGTGCTTTTACCCATGCATTTCTTCTAGCACTATTATCAATTAAATTCTTATGTTCCCTGTCAGCATTATGTCAAATTTAACTATTAGGTATTTAAAAGAAAATTTAAAACATATTATCATAAAAAATAAATAAAGTTTAAAATATAAATAATTATTTTATCTTACCTGATAAATGCTTCAACTTGTTCATCTCCAGTATCGAACAAAGCATATCTATGAGCTTCAAACCACACATTCATATCCATCTCAAAAGTCTTGCCTCTCCTTTTCTTCTCACTTCCAATTGGATGACCTGTTTTAGGAAATATATGTGAAATACCATCTCTCTCTATTTGAATGTCTTCATCATCCTCCATTTGGTACTTACTGAATCTTGTCTCACCCCATCATGTAGCTATCTTGAACAAAAAGTCAAACACTCATCAGCCAGAAAACCCTCCGCTATGGATCCTTCTGCATTAGATCGATTACGAACAAGCCCTTTAAAATCACATATTTTTCTCTCAGTAGGATACATCCAGCGCAAATGAGTCGAACTCCCAAGCTTAATTTCATCTACCAAATGGATAGGCAAATGTATCATTATATCAAAAAAAGTTGGAGGAAAAATCTTTTCAAGAACACATTTTATATCTATGATTTCAGCTTGCAATTTATCAAGATCGATCCTTCTTATAACCTTACTACATATGGCTCTAAAATAATTCCCCAACCTAATCAAGGCCAATGACACTTCCTTGGGTAACACTTTTCTAACGGCAACCTGAAGCAAGTACTCCATTATGACATGAGCATCATGACTCTTGTATCCTGATACTTTCATCTCTTCTATCTGCACACGATTTGATATATTTGAGGCAAATCTTTTTGGTAATTTGGCATTTTTTAAAATGGTGCAAAATAATTTTTTCTCCTCCGCTGTCATTGAGTAACAAGCTTTATCCAGATAAACTTTTCCACTATTATTATCTTCTAACGGTTAAAGCTCCTTACGTATCCCTATCTCATGCAAGTGATAGCGAGAATTTATATGATCCTTGGACTTTTCAAGTGTTGACACTCAATTTTTACCCTCCACATTACGAATTAATCTTGAGCTTTTTTGAATCTTAAATAATTTTTGAAATAATTATTTTGTAAAAGGATAAAATATTTTCCAAGTCAGCTTTATAATAGTTTTGAGTAATAATCTTATATTTTTCATATTTAATTATGTGAAATTTATATAGATTTACTTAAAGAACTATTTATAAGTTTAATTTCATAAGAAAATCCTTTTAAGAGATTAAACGCTTGATTTTCCTCAAAATTATTTCAAAATGAGAGATTAATTGAATAAATTAATTTCATAAGTTGAAATGAGGTAATTATGTGTTAAATGCAATAATTATTTCAATTTGTTTAAATTTAAAGAAGCTCGAGCAATTGATTGTAATTAGTTCGTCTTTATTCCTATGCTAGCCTATTTCTTTAAACTATTTAAATCTTAGCCAGATTTTCCCCTAATTCGTCTCAATTTAGCTATCTTCTAAAGATTGAAATGGCCACATTTTGCAAATGTGGCCATTATTTAAATAGCCTTTACACCTCCTTGTTTGAGCTGACCAAGTTGGGCCAGCAAATCCCAATCCGTCGACCCGAGCCCAAATCCAATAACATACCTCACCCCTTAGTCCCTTACACTCCTCTTCTCTCACTCATCTCTCTACACAGTCACAACAAATGACCCCTTAATTCGACCCCTTATCTCTCCTCTCTTCTCCAATGACGAACAAACCAAAACCCAGTACAACCCTAACGTTCCCAACTCCAAACACCTTCAACAACAGCTCTAACCCCGTCAATTTTCCCAAACGCCGTCCACTCTCCGTCAAAGTGACGAGCTGGCGAGGTCCAGAAAGTTCTAGAGAGCCCTAGGTGGCATCCTCTCCGTGAAATCAGCGAAGGATTGTTACGTTTTCGTACCAATTCTTGTTCTCCGAAGCTTATCCGAGAGAGGAATTCAAAATTCAAAAATGAATTTCCAGAAATACCCTCTGTCTTGTCCCCCTATTTCTACCCTAATTTTCCCTATAAATAGCCCCTTCCTCTTCATTGTGAGGGGCTGGCTTTTCGATTCTGAAGTTTCCATTGGAGAACCATTCTCTAGCTTCAAAGAATTGATAAGTTTCAGAGTTCAGAAAATACTCTAAATCTTCTGTTCTCGTTCGCTGCTCCGAAGAAGGTAAACACCTCATCTTCTCTTTTTTTTTGTTTTATTTTCTTTAGCGTTATTTAAGGCTATAATTTCTTAGGAATTTTCTGGTTTTAGGCTGGTCTTGTTTGAGAATATTGTGTATTATAGTGAGAAATTTTTAGTGTTTATTTGTGGTTAAAGCCGTTGTCAAATCCTCTCTAAAATTCAGACACTTTAGTCAATATTGCCTGCTGTTTTGATCATTTATGTGCTTATGTGAGTGACGCTTACCTGTGTATGAAGATTTTCTGGAAATTTTAGTTTAGTTTTGAGGTTGATAATCATCTCTGTGATATTATGTGAGGAAACAGAGTAGTAGAAGCCTAATTCTTGTTGGTTTTGGCTTAGTTTTCTTTACATCATTTATGTGGCTAATGAGTAATTTTCAAAGTGTTATATACATTAATGGTTTATGTTGGTTCCTTTACGAGACTCTGTTTTAAGTAAAGAGACGAGCATCATGGATAAAAATACTGGTTTGAATCAAGAAAGGTCGGCTAGACTCTCCTATTCTATCCTTTTAGAACTAGAGCTAGAAACGAAAAATATCCTTTTCATGATATAATTTCGTCTCTGGAAGCTCTTATTTTGAAGCTCTCGACAGGCATCAATTTCATGCTCCTTTGGTATATGCCAGGGTGGTCAAGACTCGTTCCCTTCTGGGATTCCTTCATGTGTTATAATAGATTTCAAATTTCTTTTCCTTTAGAATCTGCAGCTTATAATTTTACTTGGTGCTCTCAGTTTAAGGTTCTCTATCACCTTTCATAACTTGATTCATGTTCTAAGTCAAACGATTAGGGCTCGTCTAATATGATCTGTGATTTTCTTGTGAAAACATGATAATACTAGTTTGTGTAACATCATCTTGTCCATCTTATTTGAAGTAAATGGCTCATTCTCTACTACCTCTCTTCCCTTTGTCCATTTGTCATTTTTGTATTACAAGAGGGTGCGATTGTGTCTAATTTAAAACTACGGAGATGTTTAGAGGAAATCTGTTTTAGTTGTGCATGTATGATTGACTTTTACTTGTGTGTTAGAGCATGAAATCTGCCTCCACATGTTTCACTCGACTCATATGAACATGTTATGTCTTGGCTTGAAAAGGATGAATTTCAAGCATTTTCTATGTGTTTAAGATTTAAATTTTGTTAGCTTAGGCCTCAACAGTCTATCTCGTCTTGAATAATGAGCTTTTTCCTCCAAAATGTCACTCGTCTTCAATATATGTGTGTTCTAAAGTGAGTTATGCTATGAACTAGCCTACTGGTTTAGCATGATGTTAAATTGATTTGGAGGAATGTGTTTCAAACAACTACAGTATTTTTTTCAATTCGAAATCCCTGAATAAGGTTTGCTGTCGTTAGAAAAATGAAAGTTTTCACCTCCTATTCTGATCGTCCCTTGTGATGTGATAAACATGATTAGGTCTTTGTTATAGTTAAAGGTCTGCCTAAAATGTCTGTTCTCTTAAAATTTTCCTTGCTTTCAAAATTGTGTGAAAAATGCTAAATAAAAGAAAGTAGCCATTGGAACAAACGTCCAGCGCCTTTGAATTGTTTTCCCTATTTTTCTTTATAAATAGTACTAGTTGAATAATGAGTGACTTGGTTCTTGCAAGATATTTACTGATCCTTATTTTTCTTCGTTGTGCATGAACTGCTCGAGTCCAATTTGGATTCCCCAAATCACCTTTGCATTTCCGTTGGGCCTAGCCCAACACCACTCAAGCTGTCCTGAATCAGGTGACAAACAGGCTGAAAATAAGCGAAATGGGTCAAGCCCATAACAAGTCAATAGACATGGAGAATGAATAAATGGGCCAAAATGGCCTAGTATGCAGCAGCAGCAGTCGTGAGCAGCCCAAATGGGCAAAATATGTGAAGAAATTGGACTAAAAGTCCATAATTACCGCAGCAGTGGGTTTAAAGCCCAAATTCAAAATTGTTTAGGACAGGTTTTATTTGGGCTAAAGTCCAAACTTGTTGAGCCAAAAGGCTCAATTTCTTCTCTCCCTTTAAACTCTTTACATTTTGCTTAAGTTAGAATTATCTTTGTATAATTTGGACTAACTCTTTAACTTAGTTGATTTATCCCCAAAGGAATGAACATTTCTTGTTTAAATCTTCTTTAATCACTTATCGCTTTACCATGTTAAAAAAAGTTAAACATCCTTGAATTGTCGAACGAGCATGTTTTTTATGCGTTTTTCTTTCTTTCTAAATGTCATCAAGTTATACTCATTATGCTTTTATCAAGCTAAAAACAAGACGTTCTTCTAAAAAATGAACAAGACTCTTTCTCTTTAAAAGATAGTCAAAATAAGTTGTTTTCAAACAAGTTTGGATAACCGCAAGTTAGCGGACGCTTTTAATGCGTTAAAAACATTCTAAAAGCGTTAATAGGAACTTTTTACCCTTAATCTCTTAATTTTTGAAGTTATATCTGTTTTTGACTTTAAAATTTTTACAAGTTTTTCTTGATTTTTACTTTTATAAAAACTAAGTGGCGACTCTTCTTTAAAATTGAAAACGTTTTGAAACTTTAACTTGATTTTCGAAGTGATTTTTCAATACAAGCCATTTTCTCGAAAACAGAAATGGCGACTTTTCTAGGGATAATTCAACTAAGTTCTAACCTTATTGTTTGCAACTAACTTATTTGACTAACTATTCGAATTGTAATAATTAGTAACTTTACTGCTTTCCTTATTTGCTTACTTTTTCGTAATTATAAACTGTTCATGGCATCTTCCGCCTCCCTTGGCAAAACAGTAGATTGAATTAGGGGTAAAAAGGTGATTACGCAAGTATTTGCGGTCGTTCTTAATAAGACACACAATTTTCAAAACAGACGAGTGAAATAGTTGACCCGCGGTCGGTTAACAGTCACTTGTTGTTTTAGCCCGGGTTGTCCACTCGGGTTCCCGATCAATTTCAAAACCTATTCTAGAAACCCAGGATAGAGCAAAACCAAATTCCGAAATAGGCATTGACCTAAGACGTCTTAGTATCCAAGGGATATTAAATTCATTAGTAAGACCACCTTGTGTTTGAAAGGGCCCGTGGCCTGAAAGAACAATTATCCCCTATGTGTTCAATTGAAGGATGTGATGTCGGGTTGTATGAATCATTGTCCCTCGCGATTGAGATATATTTAGATAGTCTTTTGAAGATTTTCATCCAAAAGGCGTTCGGAATTTCAAGGAGCACAAAAAGTTCGAGAATGAAGGACCGACCACGGCAACCTATGAGACTGATTTTGATGTACATTTCTTTTTCTCGTAATTTTGTACCTCTATTTTATCTAATCAGTTTGTATATAATATTTTAGGGCAACGGAACGTTTACAAACGACATACATATCCTTCAATTCGTTAGGCCTATCTTTGGCATAAAAAGGTCACATATTCGTATAGGACGCGCTATGAACTGTTATGTGATATAACTGTCTTATGTGCTTATGTGCGTTACTCGAATTAAAGGTGAATTGGTCCACTCCTATTTGAATATTTTTATAACCCATAAGCAGATTATAAGTCCACCGTGCAGAGTCCGACCAAAATCACTTTTGGAATTCTTCAAATTTCCCCAGAAAAATTCAAAGACTTCTTAAAACCCTTTTTCAGAAAATGAACTTACAATATCCGAACTACATCTTTTCAGGGCCTGTCCCCTATCCTTAAGAAATTTTCATTTCCCCACTTCAACGAAGATGCTGAAAAGTTCAGAAGACACATCAAGTGCTACATGACAAGAATCAAAAGATGAAGACTCGACAAGTCAAAACTCCTTATAAAATCTACTTACCCAAAATCGATAGGCAAATTCCTGTCCATCGAACCTTCGAGTCAATAACCCCGTGGATCAATTTGCCTTGATGAAAAGCAGCTTTATGTGTTTAGTAAAATTCTTACGTGTTTGTCTTCAGTCAGATATCTTGTATTGTTTATCACTGACAGGATCTAACATATCAACTTTCGAGTTGTTTTACTTCAACAGGTAATAGGAACTGATTTATGTTGACAAAACTGGCCGAACATCCCTACTTTACCCGCTTAAAGGCACAAATAGATTCCTCCTCTAACCCTCGCTTTTCTAAGGGAAAAATGACTGATGAGGAAGAAAATATTTTGACTGTGAGAGACAATGTTATTGCTGAACAAAGCAAAATGATTGCCGAACTGGCAAGAAAGCTAGAGAAAATGCAAGAAGAGGTACAGAAAGCCAAAGATATGGCTAGCTTGGCTATTGCCGCTAACACTCCAAATCTGGGCACCTCTCAGCCTCCTCTCTAAATTCCTCTGCTCAATTCTCCGTTAACAGAAAACTAACCCAGGGATATCCTTCCTGCCTCCGCACCTAGAACTTCCAACGAACATCTCTCCAATAATCCATCACATCGAATCCTCGTACAAAATCCATACTCCTCCTATCCAGCACACTAACCAGAGCAACAACCCAAGTGCCTACAATCCACAGAATCTCCCTCCAAATTACTAAAATACGCCACTAAACACTTATAACTCCCAGAATAACCATCCAAATGTCACCAACCCTCAGAATTATACCCCCACATACCCAACTACCATTCCACATGGCCAGCCTTCAACGGTCCAAAATATGCCACCTCCTACTTTGCATGCTATGGTAGAACCGTATACCGCCCTCCCAGAAAGTCCCGAGCTGGACCACTATGAGGAAAAGGAGAAAGAGTTGAGGTCTGTGGAGAAGAAGCGTGATCATGATATAACACAAATAAAAGAGGAGATAGCCAGGATTAGAGAGTTCCGAGGTTCGCTTTACGAGAAAGGCTATGACTATGATAATCTCTGTATCCATCCCGAAACGGACGTACAAGTAAGATTCAAGATTCCCAAGTTTGAGACATTCAACGATGTTGGAAATCTCGAGGCTCATTTGAGAAGCTATTGTGACCAGATGGTCGGTGCCCTGAAGAACGACACTTTGTTAATGAGGCTTTTCAGTCGAAGTCTGAGCGGAGAGGCTTTAGAATGGTTCACCTCTCAAGAACTGAAGAAGTGGTCTAGGTGGAGTGACCTAGCCCGAGACTTCGCTCAAAGGCTTGCATACAATGTGGAAGTCATCCCAGATCGATACTCTCTAGGGCACATCAGGCAAAAATCAAACGAAGACTTCAGGGACTATGCCTATCGGTGGAGAAAGGATGCGGTGAGAGTTCGGCCTCCCATGATAGAAGAAGAGATAAGCGCAGTGTTTATGCGCTCTCAAGAGTCAGAGTTTTATGACAAAATGATATCAGCGGTTAAAGCCAAGTTTGCCGACTTGGTCAAGATCGGTGAAATTGTAGAAGAAGGTCTTCGTAGTGGCAAGATTGCCAAGACCCCAGCCTCCTCAGGATCGGCAGGACTTCCCAGGAAGAAGGGGGAAGAGGTGTCTTCAGTATCCTCCAGTCCTAGCCAAAGATCGCGGAAACCCTTTGGAGCGAACTACAAAAAGTCACTTGTTCCAACCCCTCCCCCAGCTCCACAAAATCCTCAACCAATTTTCTATACTCAGCCTATCTACAAAGCTCCACAACTAAACTTGCATTCCATATACCAAACTCCACAATCGAATATGCAACCCACTTACCAAGCTCCTCCCCAAAACTTCCAAGTGTATCAAAAGACTCCCGAGAACCAGAACAATCGCCAGGTTCCTCCTCCCGCTGATGCCAATCCCCCTCGTCCAAATCTATAACAGACTTTTACCCAGCTGGCTGAAACCATAACTCAGTTGTACGAGGATTGAAGGCTGCCAGATTTATCCATCCCATTCCACCCAAACCTGCAAATCATGACTCTCATTTCTTCAAGGCTGACCGACATTGTGCTTATCATTCCGGAGGAGTCGGACATGATATCGAAGATTGCATTAACCTGAGGCACAAAATTCAAGATTTGATTGATCAAAGAGTGGTCACACTAAAAACAACATCGGCCAATGTTAATAACAACCCGCTCCCGAGTCATGGAGGATCCACTGATAGAATGATAGAGGTCGATGAAGAATGGGTTGTGAGCAAGTCAATAGTGTCGATTAGCCCTAAAAAGCAGGAAATGCCGGAAAAAGCTATAGCTGCTTTTAGTATTGCTGAACTACTCTTTGAAAGGTTAATACGCAACAAGGCCATGCACATCACTGTCAAATATCAAGAGAAGATTATAAATGGAGTTTTGATTGACGATGGTTCGGGTCTGAATATTTGCCCGTTATCCACACTCACTCAGCTACACTATGATCCGGGAAAGGTTCGCCAGAGCAGGATGAAAGTGAGAGCCATCGATAGGGGTCAAAGGGACATTGTCAAAGAGGTCAGTTTGCACGTCTGGATGGGACCTGCCGAGTTTCATACAGAATTCCAAGTCATGGATATTACCACCAGCTACAATTTGCTTTCGGAAAGACCATGGATCCACGAAGCTAGAGCCGTGCCCTCAACTTTGCATCAAATGGTAAAGTTCATCTGGGAGGAACATGATGTGGTGATCCACGGTAAAGGGAGTCACCTAAGCCACCATAATGGCTGTGTCCCTGTGACTGAAGAAGTCCCAAAAGGAAGCAATTTCTACATCATAGAGATCGTCAATGCCACGGGAGAGGATCTTGCTCCTCAAATCCCCATGCCACCTATCTATAAAATGCTTGCAACTACGATGCTGAGGAGCGGATATGAACCAGGCTTCAGACTGGGAAAGAATTCTGACGGTATGGCAGAACCCATAAGCATTCTCGGAAAACTGACCAAACATGGCCTAGGGTACTTAGACTGAGAAGATAAAGCAAGAGTTGAAGGGAAGAAACAGTTAGGACTGCCTAAGCCACTCCCTCACTTATATCAGTCATTCCCGGTGCGTATTAGTCCTCTAAGCGATGGGTTAGAGGACGAGATAGGAAAGCTGTTTGAAGAATGCGATGCTATAACAGATGAAATCCCCAAAGAAACCATGATAAGGGATGCCAAGCCCGGCGAAAATCTACAGAATTGGGTCACAACTCCCCTTGTGACTCTCCGCTTGTCTGGGTAGACAAAGACTCTGTTTTATGAAAAATCGGTGATGGTTCGGATGAGGCTCCACGACCCACCCTTTATGTTTTAATGTTCCTCGTACTATTTACTATTTTCCAAAAGGCACTGCCGACCCGCATTCATGCGGGTTATAGCCATAGTTTATAAATATTTTTGGATTTAAAAAAAAAAAAAGCTTCCCTTATTGCGAAAAAAGTTTGTTATATGTTTGCTAGTCGTTATCTAACTTGCTTTGTTTATGGTTTCAGTAATAATAAGTTAAAACCTGCCACTTTCATGTCATATCAAGAACTTAACGAACAAGCCGAGCTAGACGATAATGATTTTGAAGTGTATGTTAAAGAAATCATGGTCCTGGAACGAACAACCGAGAAGTCCAAGAACTTTGAAGACCAGGAAAGGCCCCACCTAAAAGAGTTTGAGGTGGTCAATATGGGAGGCAACAGTCAAGTTAAAGAAATCAACGTCGGTGTTCATTTGTCAAAAGCGCAAAAGAAAGAACTTATCAGTCTGCTCAAGTCATACATCGACATCTTTGACTGGTCCTACAATGATAAGACGAGTATAAGGGCAAACGTCATCTCCCAAAATCTATTGGTCAATCCAGAATTCAATCTAGGGAATGGATAATTAATCCTCCCCTCCCACGAGACAAAGGAAAGTTTGCACCAAACTGGACAGGACTGTACATCATCTAAAAAGTGCTATCTGGAGGAGCTTTGATTTTATCCGGGATGGATGATTAAGTATGGCCCAAGCCTATAACAACTCCGATGCTGTGAAGAGATACTACGCCTGAAGATAATTTCTTTTCCTTCTATTTCTTTCCCTGTAATCTCATTTTCTGATTGTAATCGTTTTGCACTTAGTAAAAGCATTAAAAACTCCCTATCATCTATGTATGAACTACGTCTGACCTGAATTCTCAAGAATGAGATACATAGGCGACTTTTGTCGGATTCGGTCAACCCCTTAGGAAAATCTATCTTTCCCCTTTTATCTTGAACTATGTTTGACCTGAATTCTCAAGAATGAGATACGTAGGCGACCTTTGTCGGCCTTGGTCATCCCTTTATCTATTTCTAATTTTCTTCCACTTCGAGTGTGGGAACTATGTTTGACCTGATTCTTGCCTCAACGGGATACGTAGGCTCCACAACTGTTCAGTCATATCACCCAGGAAATGGAAACTAGGGCAGAAATTTTGAGAAAAGAATCTCAAAAATTCAAAAGGCGAAGATCGTCCTCCAAACAAGTCAGAATACAGAATGTGCCAAAGAGTAACCGAAACAAATATTGAGAAAGAATCTCATAATCCCCATAGAGTCTCAAGTCTCTTGCCAATAGCATAAGTTTCATCGCAAAATCTTCAACTGGGTAGAAATTTTGAGGAAGACCTTAAAATTTCCACAAAGGCTTCATTCAAGAGTTCAAAATTAAACTCCGAAGCATTCCCCAACACCAAGGGCTCAAAATCTACTTCAAAAATCCCCAGTTATAACATAGTCTGAGGGGGATTAATCCCCAACTATGATAGATTTTCAAAAAAATCTTTTGAACTCCCTAGCTAGGATGACGAAGGATCTCCAGTGTCCGCCAGCGGTATGTCAGAAATGTCAAGGCCTCGAGTGAAGGACATTCGTTGAGCTAGCACATGACATGACGGGTAGAGACTTTTTCAAACTATCCTTTTTCAAAATCTTTATTTTCCAAAAAACTTGTTTGAAAGATCTTTACAATAGATTAGTTTTACTCCTTTATAATTTGACTTTGTCTTATGTCTACCATGACCCGATGAGTCAAGGACGACGAGTACCCTACAGTGGAAAGCATCCAAAAAGGATAAAGCAAGGAGCAGAAGATCGAAGGAGGTCAACACTGATCAGTTTCACCAAAAATTAACAATTTTTCTGTGGATGCAGGTTGTCCTAAAAAGAATGTTAGAAATCAATCCCTCGTTATCCAATGCGTTCAAAGAAATGCAATGAGACCAAATGCCACAAAATTTGGCGAGAAAAGACAAAACAGCGGAAAGAGCCGAAAGAGGCAAAATCTCTTAGAACGGATAAATTATCTTGTAGTTCACAGGAACTACCGGACAAAGAGAGATTGACAACATCCTAGAGTCCCCAAGCAGACTAAGACATTTTGGGTCAACTTCGATTGAATCACCAAATGAGATATCGGCGACATTCCGCCAATCCCTAGCAGGTCAAAATCACCGCGAATAGACGATGTTCGAAAACAGTACTTATGGCTATCCCCAGAAATGGGCACGACCATTTCATTCACATTTGAAATAAAAGTTATTTTGAATAGCTTCATAGACGTTGTCTTTAAAGTTTTTTCAAGTTTGACTGTGGTCGCTAGTAAAAGCGATGTGTGTCTACTAATCGTTTGAATTGAGCACATGTACACGCAAAAGAGTCAACATGACAACATAAAAATTGAAGGTGATATTTTCTGCAATTGCTATGCATGTCATTGCACGATCATCCACATCATTATCATATTTGTATGTCGAGAGGACCATATCATATTTGCATGTCAAGAGGACCATGCCAAGAGGGTCATGTCATATTTGCATGTCAAGAGGACCATGTCAAGAGGACCATGTCGAGAGGATCATGTCAAGAGGACCATATCATATTTGCATGTTGAGAGGACCATCATCATCATCATTAAAGATCGTAGATACATTTGCTGCGAGTATTATGTCCCTCTACCGGCGATTTCAAAGAGGATGACATTCAGAGGCATCCTTAAGGCGCACTGGCTGCGCGAGATCGACCCAATAGCATATTTATATCTGATATTGCGTAAGCCAGTGGAGTCTAACATTGAGGATATTGCCATTTATCATGTCTGGCATTCAACATATTTAAATCCGATATCGCGTGAGACAGAGGAGTCTGACATTGAGGATATATTTGCTTCATTATTTTTAGTATACCAAATCTGGCATTCAGCATATTTATATCCGATATCGTATGAGACGGAGGAGTCTGACGTTGAGGATGTATTTGCTTCCTTATTATTATGCCAAGCCTGGCATATTTATATCCGATATCGCGAGAGATGGTGGAGTCTAACGTTGAGGATATTATTATTATCTTGCCAAGTCTGGCATCCAACATATTCATATCTGATATCGCGTAAGACGGTGGAGTCTGACATCGAGGATACTTATGCACCCTTATTTATTAGAGACAATATAGTCTCGCTCTGAAGTATGCTTATACATACAAAAGCATCAATCGGCAGAAGATGCAACTATATTTGATCGTGGCAAAGGTCTTGTCACCCATGATAATCAAATACCGCTTGTCATCGAGGTCGAAAGCATATAGTCTAAGGGATGTCTCTAAGATGCCATCCAAATTGGACGAACCAGATTTCCCAAAGTTGGAAGGCCAAAGGTCGTCTGTAAGCCACAACGATGTCTGAAACTGGATAGTATGCAAGATTGCCCAAAAACTTGACAGACTAAGAGTTATCTATAAGACGCAGTGATATCTAAAATCGTATAGTGTGCAAGATCACCCAAAAATTAAAAGTTCAAGGGTAATACGTAAGTCGCAACAATATCCACAATTGGATAAAGTGCAAGAATACCAAAAAATTAACAGTCCAAGGGTTATCTATAAGCCACGACATATCCACATTGATATTGTGCAGAACTACCCAAAGGCTATCAATTCAAGGGAAATCTGTAAGTTGCATTATATCCAAGATCGGATAAAAGTGCAGGATTACCCAAAAATTGTCAATTCAAAGGACATCTGTAAGCCGCCTCTATCCAAAGTCAGATGATGTGCAAGATTACTTGAAGTTGACAAATTAAAGGCATATGTAAGCCGCCTCTATCCAAAGTCGGATGATGTGCTAGATTACCCAAAGCCTGACAATTCAGGGAATATTTGTTAGTCGCGTCGATACAGATGATGCACAAGATTTACCCCAAAGGCATATGCAAAGACTACCGACAATAGCCACGAAGGCTATCACGTTCAAGAGAACACCACAAACGGTTACGAAGACCGTTACATCACAACGACTATGAAGATCGTCATACTCAAAAACTGCCACAAAGGCAATCCTATCCGATAGCTACGAAGGCTATCACATTCTCGTCATAAAAGTCGCTATTTCCTAAGACAGAGACAGGAAAGGACGACATCTGATTCAAAAAGCAACCAAAAGCAAAAAATGAGGTATAAATCTAGCTTTTCCTATTGAAATTACTTTACTACTAGCAATTTTGCTTCAAAATATTATCGAGAACATCCGAGAGGATGAAAATCTTGAACCAGAACAACAGGTACAAAATGCATCAAAAGGACGTCACAACACGGGATTCGAATATAATCCCAGGATGAGGAATGGCGAAGAAACTACCTCTCCAAATAGAATTATGTTATTACTAACAAATTTATTTTCAGATGTTGTCAAGAGCATCCGAGAAGGATAAAATTCTCAAAGCAAAACCATAGGTGCAAACTACACCAAAAAGGATGCATCACAACGTGGAACTTTTTCTTAGCAGCAAACTGGGACATAGTCCGTAGAGGAATGTCAAACTCTTTGAATGTGAGCTGAGGAACGACCACCACCGCCATCAAACCACACACCTATCAGAAGGCATGTGGGTATTTTCTATCGTTGGGTCTTAGTTTCGCATCCAGAGTATTTTTCTGAACTCACGCTGGAAGCAATATTCCTTCTTTTCAAATCCGGGTGATAATACACCTCGAGCTGTGGAAATTATGTCCAGGTAAAATCTTATTTATGGATGTGAAGAGCTCCACATTCATAGTTGAGAGGTTACAAGCCTCTTTTCTAGAAAGCTCAAATTATTTGTCACTTATCCCGAGCCAAAGGTCGTCTTAACATAAAGATTACCTTTTCTTTCGCTTGAGTCAAACTACAAGAAGCCTGATTCCTAAGTCCTGGGATATGTAGGCGGGCTCTATATTGAAAACTCGGCTGCATTCCTAACTCCCCCCAATCCTCTTACTCCCCAGCTTTCCGGTCTCTCCGTACTCTGAGACCGGAATAGTTTGGAATTCCTTTGAAATCGTGCGTAAAATCAAGCATCTTGAACTACAAGTGGCCTGAATTCTCATGTAACCTGAGATATGTAGGAAACTCGATAGTGAAGTTCGGCCATGATTCCTTGAAATTCGTGCTAGAACCAACTGCTTTCTGAAGATGAATCTGTGGTCGGATAAAATTGGGAACGTCAATTCCCTTTGTCCAGGGTACCTTACATCCACCCTACCCAAAGGGAGGGGCAGTTGTTGACACCCAATTTTTACCCTCCACATTACGAATTAATCTTGATCTTTTTTGAATCTTAAACAATATTCGAAATAATTATTTTGTAAAAGGATAAAACATTTTCCAAGTCATCTTTATAATAGTTTTGAGTAATAATCTGATATTTTTCATATTTAATTATGTGAAATTTATATAGGTTTACTTAAAGAACTATTTAAAAGTTTAATTTTATAAGAAAATCCTTTTAAGAGATTAAACGCTTGATTTTCCTCCAAATTATTTCAAAATGAGAGATTAATTGAATAAATAAATTTCATAAGTTGAAATGAGGTAATTATGTGTTAAATGAAATAATTATTTCAATTTGAAATTTAAATAAGCTCGAGCAATTGATTGTAATTAGTTCATCTTTATTCCTATGCTAGCCTAATTCCTTAAACTATTTAAATCTTAGCCGGATTTTCCCCTAATTCCTCTCAATTGGCTATCTTCTAAAGATTGAAATGGCCACATTTTGAAAATGTGGCCATTATTTAAACAACCTTTACACCTCCTTGTTTGAGCTGACCAAGTTGGGCAAGCAAATCCCAATCCTCCGACCCGAGCCCAAACCCAATAACATACCTCACCCCTTACACTCCCCTTCTCTCACTCATCTCTCTACACAGTCGCAAGGGAAAATGAACTAAGGGTGACAAAAAAGTTTCAAATTTAAGTTGTAGTGACTTAAGTTATTTTAATTGAGTAGAGGTGACAAAAATTATATTAGGAATTAATGAGTTTTGACTCATTTTCTGAGTTGCCCTCAAGTTTTTATTTTTACACTTTGACCCATGGGACCCATTCCTCTTTTGGGAGAATTAAATATAACCCTAATTACCTAAAATGGGAGGGGGGAAAATGACCGCCTCCCCTTCTTTTTGCTTCTCTTCCTCGCGCCATTTTCAAGGCATTCTCCATTGTTGTTGTTGTTGTTGTCTTCTTCTTCTTCTTCTTCTTCATCATCATCTTCTTCTTCATTATCATCATCATCATCTTCTTCTACTCCCCTGCCCTCGATTGTTGTTGTTGCTGCTGCCACAACTGCTGGTACTGGATCAAAATTTTGGACCAAATTTGTTCGTAATCACTGGGCATTGCTTCATAGGTGATTTTGGTAAGTAAAAATAATAATTTTTAGTTCAATTTCTCATCTGGGTATATCTGTTGTTTTTCTGCAATTTTCAGTAGCGTATCCAACAGATAACCCATCTGTTGCAACAGATGATCTATCTGTTGGATTCGTGTTACAATAGTTGATAGACCACCCATATGTTGCAATAGATGACCTATTTGTTGGATCAAGCTACTGGTTCTGAACATGAATCCAACAGGTAAGTCATCTGTTGCAACAGATGAGTGGTCTATTGTAACTGATGAGTTATCTTTTGCAACATATGAACTATCTGTTGGATCAAGCTACTGGTTCTGAACATGAATCCAACATGTAAGTCATATGTTGCAATAGATAACTCATCTGTTGCAGCAGATGACTTACCTGTTGGATTCATCTTACATTAGCTTAATCAGAAGCTTAATCCAACAGATAAGTCATCTGCTGCAACAGATGAGTTATATGCTGCAACAGATGAGTTATTTGTTGCAACATATGACTTACCTGTTGGATTCATGTTCAGAACCAGTAGCTTGATCCAACAGATAGGTCATCTATTACAACATATATATCATCTGTTGCAGCATATAACTCATCTGTTGCAGCAGATGATGACTTATCTATTGGATTAAGCTTCTGGTTCTGAACATGTATCCAACATGTGAGTCTTTTGTTACAATAAATGAGTTACTTGTTAGGACAATGATATAATTTTATTGTTGTATATAGATACTCAACTTTACTATACTATTATTGATTTTTTTAACAAAACTCTTTAGGTATCATTTATGGAGGAATCAATAACAATAGGGGTTGATTGTCATGGTGAATGGATCGAGAAGAATAATCAATTTATTTGGCGTTGGAAGGATGGTGACTTGTTAGAAACCATAGCTATGACAGTCCAAAAAGATATTTTGTATGATGATTTTGTTAACTTAATCATCAGTTGTTGTGAATTAAATTGCCAACCGAAAGATCTTGTCATCAGTTACATGCACATCTCTATTGAAAATCAGAAGGTCTTGCCTCTTAAGATAAGGGATCAAGTTCGTTTGCGTGCTTTGAGTGATGTAGCTAGGCCCATTTTAAGGGTATACGTAATTGAAAAGATGATAGAGAACCCCAATTTAGCTCAAAACCAACAAGATATGTTAAATGATGAGTTGGAGGATAGGGTAGATATGAATATTTCAGATAATGGAAGTGGGACTGAATTGGATGGTCCAAGCTGTGGGGATGACCAAATTCCTACACCTGATGTTGGGAGCAATACAGTGGGCAATTTTTAAAATCAACACAGTCTATCCATGTGCAAGAGGATGAAACAGGTTTTTATAAGGGAATGACATTCAAGAAAAAGCAAGAACTAGCAACTTCGTTGAAAATTGCTTGCTTGAAAAAAGATTTTAGACTCAAGAAGGTGATTAATTCGCGTAATGTGTATTGTTTTAGATGTGTATATCAGGAGTGCAAGTGGTGGATTAGGGCTGTGAAGCTTTTAAGTTCTGATAGATTCTATATTACAACCTATGTAAAGTATCACACGTGTGGTTCTGAGCATATCATGAGTCATAATACGTACGCCACAACAAAAGTCATCAGTGAAATTTTCAAAAATAGGTTCCCCGAAGATAAAGGCCCATCTACACAAGACATGAAACATCAAATTCGTACAGAATTGGGTGTTAAGGTGAGTTATTAGAAGATTTGGAAGGACATGGAGATTGCAAAGTCTTTGGTTAGGGGAACACATGAGCACGGGTATGCAGTGCTTGATGCTTACCGTTATATGCTTTAGTCCGCAAATCCAGGAAGTAAGACAATATTGAAAGTTGATGAAAATGGAAAGTTTAAGTACTTTTTTGTATCCTATGGGGCTTGGATACGTGGTTTTGAGAAAATGAGAAAAGTCATAGCCGTTGACGGGACATTCTTGAGGAGAAAGTATGAAGGAGTTTTATTGTCAACTGTGGCACAGGATGCGGAGAATCATATTTTTCCGCTTGCTTTTTATGTAGTTGACAAGGAGTGCGATGCCTCATACCGATATTTTTTTGAACAAATGAGAAGATATCTAGATGATACTGCTGAGTTGTGCATAATTTCTGATAGGCATCCAAGTATCAAGAAGATAGTTTCAATTGTCTACCCTACAACTCATTATGGTTGTTGCATAAGGCACCTTGGGGAGAATATTTGAAACAACTTTCACAATACGAAGGTCGTATCTCATTTTTATAAAGCAACAAAAGCGTACAAAATTGATGAGTTCAATGACCATTTCAATCAAATAAGAGACATGGTACCCGGAGCAGCCGAACATCTTGAACGTGTTGGATTCCACAGGTGGAGTAGAACATTCTGTCCTGGAAATAGGTATAATATTATAAATTGAGTGATTTATTTGAGTTTATTGTCAATTATATCTTACTGGGTGATTATTTATTTGTATAGGTATAACATTATGATGACAAACATTGTTGAGTCGGTGAATGCAATGTTCGACGTTTAAAGAGAATTTCCCATTATCGCTCTATTTAATAAAATAAATAGGAGATTTGTACAAAACTTTCATGAGAGGCGTACGGAGTTCATCAACTCACCAACCATCTTTGTCCCTGAAATGGAAAAGAAAATAACAGAGTACATCAACTTGGGAAATAAGTTATTGGCTCATCAAACTGCCAACTACAGGTTCAGTGTCACCGGTCATGGTGAAGTTGCTACGGTCGATTTGCAAGCAGGATCTTATACATGTAGAGTATTTGACATGGATAAAATACCTTGTCCACATGCTATGGCAGCGCTTCGAGTCCAATATGATGAAGACTTTGGTAGGCGGATTTATGAGTACTCATCCTCATATTATACGGTGGAGAGATACATCATTGCATACTGTGAGAAAATTCATCCTGTGCCTTTTGAAGAATCTTGGAATGTTCCTTTGGAGATTTTAGAGAGAGAACTATCTCTTCCACATATTGACCCAAGCAAACCGGGAAGAAGGCAAAAAAAGAGGAGGCGTGGAGTCGGAGAATCATTTCCAACCAGAAAAAATAAGTGCTCTATATGTAAGACGGTTGTCCACAAAAGAACTACATGCCCAGATCAAAATGCTCCATAATTGTTAATGTTTCACTCATTTTCTCCATTCTTGTAATAGTAATAGTATTGTTATTCTGAACTTTTAGTACTTTTTTATCATATTTTAGTCGGTGATGTTTGTGAACTTAACTCATTTATATATTGCAAAAGATGGTAAAATCTATTGGGAATAATTAAATATGTTACTAAAAATATTGGGAATAATCAAACAGATTCAACACATATTGCACCAGATGAATGATATGTTACAGCAGATGACTCATCTATTGGAAATGATCAAACAAATATAGACATATGTTGCAGCAGATGAGTCATCTGTTGCAACATATGAATCATTTGTTGGAAATCATCCAACAGATATAGACATATGTTGCAGCAGATGATTTATCTGTTGCAACAGATGACTCATCTGTTGGAAATCATCCAACAGATATAGACATATGTTGCAGCAGATGATTCATCTGTTGCAACATATGACTCATCTGTTGGAAATCATCCAACAGATATAGACATATGTTGCAACAGATGAATTATCTATTGGAAACCATCCAACAGATATTGACATCTGTTATAACAGATGAATCATCTACACTTAGTTGATCATGTAATTATTATATAATTCATTGAGATTGTAATTGAAGTTTTTAATTGAAAGCTAATTATGATTAAATAACTTAGTTTATTACTAATCACGAGTTAATTAAGCAATTCACATCAAATAAGTCAATTAATCCATCTATTTAGGATCACTACACTTAGTTGATCATGTAATTATTATGTAATTCATTGAGATTGTAATTGAAGTTGTTAATTGAAAGCTAATTATTATTAAATAACTTAGTTTATTACTAATCATGAGTTAATTAAGCAATTCACATCAAATAAGTCAATTGATCCATCTATTTAGGATCACTACACTTAGTTGATCATGTAATTATTATGTAATTCATTGAGATTGTAATGAAGTTGTTAATTGAAAGCTAATTATAATTAAATAACTTAGTTTATTACTAATCATGAGTTAATTAATTAATTTACATCAAATAAGTCAATTGATCCCTCTATTTAGGATCACTACACTTAGTTGATCATGTAATTATTATGTATTCATTGAGGTTGTAATTGAAGTTGTTAATTGAAAGCTAATTATGATTAAATAACTTAGTTTATTACTAATCATGAGTTAATTAATCAATTCACATCAAATAAGTCAATTGATCCATCTATTTAGGATCACTACATTTAGTTGATCATGTAATTATTATGTAATTCAGTGAGATTGTAATTAATGTTGTTAATTGAAAGCTAATTATGATTAAATAACTTAGTTTATTACTAATCACGAGTTAATTAAGCAATTCACATCAAATAAGTCAATTGATCTGCTGCAACAGATATCTATATCTGTTGGATAAGTTCCAACAGATGATTCTTCTGCTGCAACATATGTCTATATCTGTTGGATGGTTTCCAACAGATGATTCATCTGTTGCAACAGATAATTCATCTATTGCAAAATGTGTAGAGTATGTTTGATTATTTCCAACAGATATTTCATCTGTTGCAAAATGTGTAGAGTATGCTTGATTATTTCCAACAGATGATTCATCTATTGTAACATATGATTCACCTGTTGCAAAATGTGTAGAGTATGCTTGATTATTTTCAACAGATGAGTCATCTGTTGCAATAGATGTTTCATTTGCTGCAACAAATGAGTATATATGTTGGATGATTTTCAATAGATGTGTAATTCATTTTTAGAAATAATCCAATATTTTTTAAATCTAAGGATAAAATAAAATTTATGACATAATAACTGGACATCTATTAAACATACAATATTGTCATCACCAAATATATAATATAACTAAATAAAATACTAAAAATAAAAAAGATTGTCTGTAAATTATAGCCCATAATATAATTAAATAAAATACTAAAAATAGAAAATATTGTTTGCAAAATGCAACTCATATCAGGGCTCCAAATTCTTAAAAATCACCCCAGCGACCCAAACTTCTTGCATTCTTGCAACTGAATTATCATTCATTAGAGTCTTAGGAGTTATCATAGAAGTGACGACTATCAGATGATCAATGAAAGCAAGCGAGTATGAACCGCACGCGGCAAATGTCGCATTCTTTGGAAGGATTTGTTTTCGACCTTCAAAAGCCCATCGTTCGTTGAACAATTTTTTCGGCAAGTGATTTATTAGGCCACTTTGCTTCAACAACTTAGGGAACAACTCCAACAAACCCTCCATGAATATCAGAAATTGAAACTCTTCAAACACTGGTATGTTGCAGTCATAGACATTCATGACTCCCTCACTTATTTTGAGCTCAACAGTCACAAAATGTTTCTTCTCTAAATTCATTACTGCTATGATTCTCTTGGCCTCTGTCCAATCCATGGCACCTGGATATGGTCTATTTCCTCTGACATAGTCAATCATGTCATCATCCCATTCAAACTCAGCAAGTAACTCCTCTATTTTTTTTTTCCACCAGGAGTTGTGCTTCTTCACTGATTTTGTTGTACTGACAGAGGAAATTACCATAAAAATTGAGGTCCATTATTCTATCTCCAAGATCATAGAATTGAATGAATTTTAGATGCCTCTCCTGCATAAGAAGAAGAATTTCATCAACATACTGAAATAATAATACAATTTATATAAGTTAGCAACTTATAATACTTGAAAAGTTGCAGCAGATGAGTATAGCCCCTTACTCTTTATTGTGAGGGGCTGGATTTTCGATTCTGAAGTTTCTATTGAAGAACCATTCTCTAGCTTCAAAGAATTGATAAGTTTCAGAGTTCAGAAAACACTCTAAATCTTCGGTTCTTGCTGTGGTGATACGATTCCAAAGAAGAAAGCTCGTTTGTTCTCGTTCGCTGCTCCGAAGAAGGTAAACACCTTATCTTCTCATTTTGTTTTGTTATTTTCTTTAGCGTTATGTAAGGCTATAATTTCTTAGGAACTTTCTGGTTGTAGGCTGGTCTTGTTTGAGAATATTGTGCATTACAGTGAATTTTTTTTACAGTTTATTTGTGGTTAAGGCCGTTGTCAAATCCTCTCTAAAATTCGGACACTTTAGTCCATACTGCTTGCTGTTTTGATCATTTATGTGCTTATGTGAGTGAAGATTACCTGTGTATGAAGATTTTCTTGAAATTTTAGTTTAGTTTTGAGGTTGATAATCATCTCTGTGATAGCATGTGAGGAAACAGAGTAGTAGAAGCCTAATTCTTGTTGGTTTTGGCTTAGTTTTCTTTACATCATTTATGCGGCTAATGAGTAATTTTCAAAGTGTTACATACATTAATGGTTTATGTTGTTTCCTTTACGATACTCTATTTTAAGTAAAGAGATGAGCATCATGGATAAAAATACTGGTTTGAATCAAGAAAGGTCGGCTAGACTCTTCTTTTCTATCCTTTTAGAGCTAGAGCTAGAAACGAAAGGTCTGCTGTCGTTAGAAAAATGAAAGTTTTCACCTCCTATTCTGATCGTCCCTTGTGATGTGATAAGCATGATTAGGTCTTTGTTATAGTTAAAGGTCTGCCTAAAATGTATGTTCTCTTAAACTTTTCCTTGCTTTCAAAATTGTGTGAAAAATACTAAATAAAAGAAAGTAGCCATTGGAACAAACGTCCAGCGCCTTTGAATTGTTTTCCCTATTTTTCTTTATAAATAGTACTAGTTGAATAATGAGTGACTTGGTTCTTGCAAGACATTTAGTGATCCTTATTTTTCTTCGTTGTTCATGAACTGCTCGAGTCCAATTTGGACTACCTAAATCACCTTTGTATTTCCGTTGGGCGTAGCCCAACACCACTCAAGTTGTCCTGAAGCAGGTGACAAACAGGCTGAAAATAAGTGAAATGGGTCAAACCCTTAACAAGTCACTAGGCATGGAAATTGAATAAATGGGCCAAAATGGCCTAGTATGCAGCAGCAACAATCGCGAGCAACCCAAATGTGCAAAAGATGTGAAGAAATTGGAATAAAAGTCCATAATTATCGCAACAGTGGGTTTAAAGCCCAAATTCAAAATTGTTTAGGACATGTTTTATCTGGGCTAAAGTCCAAACTTGTTTAGCCAAAAGGCTCAATTTTTTCTCTCCCTTTAAACTCTTTATATTTTGCTTAAGTTAGAATTACCTTTGTATAATTTGGACTAACTCTTTAACTTAGTTGATTTATCCCCAAAGGAATGAACATTTCTTGTTTAAATCTTCTTTAATCACTTATCGCTTTACCATGTTAAAAACAGTTAAACATCCTTGAATTGTCGAACGAGCATGTTTTTTATGCGCTTTTCTTTCTTTCTAAATGTCATCAAGCTATACTCATTATTATGCTTTTATCTAGTTAAAAACAAGACGTTCTTCTAAAAAATGAACAAGACTCTTTCTCTTTAAAAGATAGTGAAAATAAGTTGTTATCAAACAAGTCCGGATAATCACAAGTTAGCGGACACTTTTAATGCCTTAAAAACCTTCTAAAAGCGTTAATAGGAACCTCTTAACCTTAATCTCTTAATTTTTGAAGTTATATCTGTTTTTGACTTTAAAAATTTTACAAGTTTTTCTTGGTTTTTACTTTTATAAAAACTAAGTGGCGACTCTTCTTTAAAATTGAAAACATTTTGAAACTTTAACTTAATTTTTGAAATGATTTTTCAATACAAGTCATTTTCCCGAAAACACCAAGTATATCCAGCAAATTCCCAAGCAAACTATCACAAAAATTCTTCTATATGTGCATCATATCAAGATTATGCCTCAATTTGTTATTTGCCCAATATGGCAATTCAAAAAATATGGATCTTTTCTTCCATGGACCATCATTCTTTCAAGATCTTTTCTTTTGGCCCTTTCCAGAGACATTATTAAATCCACGTAGCTCTTCAAGAACTTCCACGCTAGATAATATAGTAGGTGCAGTTTTATGATCCTCTTTACCATCAAATGATTTCTTATCCCTTCGATATGGATGATCAGGAGGCAAAAATTCCCGATGACTCAAGTAACACATTTTACGACTATGTTTGAGATATTGAGAGCAAGTATCATAATTACAAGTGGGGCATGCCCATCTTCCCTTGGTGCTCCATCCGAAAAGCATTTCTAGTGCAAGAAAATCACTAATTGTCCACAATAAAGCTGCACGCAATTGAAATGTTTGGTTGGTTACAACATCATATATTTCCACTTCCACTTTCTATAGTTCATTCAACTCCGTAATTAGTGGTTGTAGGTACACATCAATATTCTTTCCTGGAGATGGACCTGGAATGATCATTGACAACATTATATATTCTGACTTCATGCAAATTCATGGTGACAAATTATAGTTCATTAACATAACTAGCCATGTAGTATGAGAAATGCTCATGGTTCGGAATGAATTGAAACCGTCGTTTGAAAGACCCAATCTAACATTACGAGGATCACTAGTGAAGTTTGGGTATAAGGAATCAAAATGCTTCCAAGCTTCCCCATCAGCAGGATGTCTTATATTTTCATCATTGGGTCGTTCATTATAATGCCATCTCATAGCTACAGATGTTTCAGAACACATGAATATCCTCTGAAGCCTAGGCTTTAAAGGGAAGTACCTTAAAACCTTTGCTGGAATTTTAGTGTTCTTATTAGTCAATTCATCACGAACATTCTTCCATCTAGAAGATCCACACACAGAGCAACTATCGATCTTCGCATTGTCATTCCAAAATAACATACAATCGTTAGGATATGCATGAATTTTTTCATATTGAAGACCCAAATCACTTATCACCTTTTTTGCCTTGTAGAAAGACTCAGGTAGTTAAGCAAATGGAAATACCTCTTTTAACAAGTCTTGAAAGGATACATTAATCAACCCATGAATGCATTTAAATAAGAACAATCGAATGGTGAAACTCAGCTTAGAAAAAGTCTTGCACTCCAGATACAACTCTTGTTTCCCTCCCTCCACTAATTTGAAGAATCTCTTTGCATCTTCATATGGTCTCTCTCTCACCCCTTCATGCCTATGGTCACCTTCTACATTTCTAAAAGTATCATGAAGTAGTCCATCTATGTCATCATGCATGTTGGATATTTCATCATCAGTGTTTGGATGTGACACATTTTTTGAGGAAAACCCTTCTCCATGGAAAATCCATTTGCTATATCCACCACGAGCAAACCCAAAAGCCTTCAAATGATCCTCCACCGCACTTCGATAATGCCAATAATGATTAAAACAATCTCTACATGGGCATAATATTTCATTTTCTTTGGAAGCTCGTTCAAATATTTTATCAAGAAAATAATCTACTCCACGTTGATACTCATCGGTGGATCTTGGGAGATTCATCCAACTTTTATCACTAATATCCATTAAATATCCTACGCGACATGAGTAAAATTTCAAAATCAAAATTCAAACAGCAAATTTCACAGTATCAAGAGAAATTAACCTTTCAAAGAGAGAGAACTCAAGAACAACAACATCATCTTCCAAATGAAAGTGGTGTTTATAACATAAGTCTTAGGTATTTCAACAGTTCTCTAAATTGAAGGACCAACCATATAAAATAGTCAGTGACGAAGCTATTAATCCTTTTCAAAAATTAGTCCTTACTGGTTACTACCAGTTGAATTAAATATGAGTCAATTAGTGATAGTTCTAACATATTATTAACCTAAAATACGATAAGCATAAATGTAGGATTTAAGTTATGCACATCAGATGAACTAAAGGGCATCTCATGTCAAGAAGCACCTGAAAAAGTTTTTAGTCTATAAAAATAAGATGCATCAGAGTTGTTGCACATGACTCAGAAAACTAGCTCAAGGTATAGGAAGTTTATCTCATTCAAAACTGGACTAATCCTAGTAACAACTCTAAAAAGTTCTACCTAATTATTTGAATAAAATTCAAGCAAGTAACTTTTTCATCAAAATCCATGAAAGATGCAACCGCCAACTTTTGTCATTGCATAAAACTAACAACTCCCATGGCAAAATTAAGCTTCTTAAACAGAATAAATCACATAATAGTTAAAGAATAGTTACAGACTTACATGCTTGAAATTGAGCTTATGGTCACAGTTATAAGAGAGTTTGACCAGTTCCATTTTCGTTTAATGCTTCTAACAGACCTGCATACAGATAGACACACACATAGTAACATAGAGATAAACACAGAAGGAGGGATGATCAGTCTCATACACTAATATAAAAAATTCCACAACACATGACCCTAAATTTAATCACAAAATCTCAGTTATCCAAATCTAGGTGTCCTGCCTCAAGAAATTTAGGTACTATGATCCACAAAAACTTTAAAAGAGCAGCCTACTTAGTTTAGTTCACCAGGTCAGCACCTCTCACAAGTTAATCCAAAGTTCATCAGCAAACAACTCAAAGGTAGGAGCAATTTAAGTAGCTACACAAGCAGTCACCTTCTATGGTATCATTATACAGTCATCATCAAAAAAGACTATGAAATGCTTGCGTGAACTTTGAACTCAATTCATGTGTGAACTCACTTCAGTCATGCTCAGTCACTAATCAATCAAGAACTTTAAGCAAGGTACAGTGACACAAAATGTATTCATCTTCTTAGCAATTCACAAACACCAAGTAAATAATCACAATATTTTCATAGCTAATGCAATAACTTAAAATTAAACTTAGTTAAGAAATGAGATGGCTCTCACAAGCCTAGCTAATAATTCAATGCCAAAAGACTGATCAATCTGACCAAGCAATCAGAGACCTACTTGACTTTCCAAAACTTAATCACAATCAACTCCTAATAGCAACGCTTAGTTACTCAAGACTGCATCAGCAAATGAAATCGTCTCTCACACAATCTGTCGAACGTGCATCATCTTAGCCAAGCTTTTTGTGACAATAAAAAAAATATGTATTAAGGGCAACAACATGATTCATGCATAAATTATTCTACATAAGTTTGTAAATAGATAAAGAACTACTCTTTAAAAGCAATCTAGCTGGAGAAAATATCAAGAATCAACCACTAAATTCAGAATAAAAAACTAAGCAAGAAATCAGAAAATACAGAGAAACAGTAAGACAAATAAGCAAAGTCAAATATACCTGAAAGGGAAGATCTTAAGATGAGGCAGTACAAATCAACAACAACAATCTACAAAATTCATATGTGAACAAATAAAAGATGAATTTCAGAATAAACTTAGAATAAAAGCAAATTCTTCAAGGCTTTAACAAAGTATAGAGAAAAATAAACCCATAGTTTTGAATAACCTTCACCAAATTGGAACTAAGCCTAAAAAAATAATCCCCAAACCCATAATTTCGAATAACAAAACACATAAATAGAAAAAAAACATCTATTTCATAGAGACTGTAATACCCCAAAATTCGATCCAACTTTCAAACTCAGAAACTTGCAAAATTTTAAACTTTTCAAGAATTATGGGTTCAAACCACAGACCGTGGTTTGAACCATGGGTCGTGGAATGAACCCGTGGTTTACACCTACAGGTTCAATATCTGGTCTGAGAACCACAAATTGGTTCTATGGACTGTGGTTCAAATCACGGTCCATCCTGTCAACTCATGAAACTTGATCAGAGGGCTGACAGTTTCCCTAAAGATTACTGATTGGGTCTACGGACCATAGTTGGTTCTACGGTCCATCCTGTTGAACCGTAGAATTCCTTCTACAACTTAAATGCTGAGCCTAGAATCACGACTGCATTCTACGGACCATAGTTCATTCTACGGCCCATAGTGTTGACTCATAAAAAGTCATCTGCAGCCTGACTCTGTGGCCAGGGACCATGAGTGGAAACAATGAGCCGTAGTTCAGTCTACGACTCGTGGAATCCATCTGTGATTCCTAAAGCTGACTTTTTCCAGCAGTTTTTAATTTAAGTCTCAGGGGTATTTTAGATCTTTGCTTTCTATTTTAGCTCCGACTATAAATAGACTTAGGCATATTTTATTAAGTCTAATCCTCCAAAACAAGTTAGATTCTCTAAGTTAAATTCCAAAACAGAAAAGAAGCGTCTTCTCCAATTTTCCAGGCCTAGGGTTCTCTCCTCCAAGCTTCAACTTTAGTTTCTTGCAGGGATTTTCTTCACCAGGTATGTGGGATTTCACTAGTGGATTCCTTTCACCCAATAGGTCCCTAGAACTCAACCAGTTCCTTTAGTTCTCCAAGATTGATTAGACCTAGGGTTCATAAATCTTAGAGTTCTCTTTCCTATTCAGATGTTATAATTTATATGATGCTTAGTTCATATTTCTTGGAGAATTATTGTAGTTCATGTGTAGAATTCCGAACCCTAGTCTATGATAATGTTCAGTACTTCATAAATTATGCTTGCTAGGCAGGTCAGTCAGATAATCATGCTTTACAATTTCAATACCATAACCTTCAGTATGTTTATGTGCATTCTCAGATTTTATCAGTATTTGAGCTATCCAGTGTTACAGTTGCATGTTAGTGTACGTTCAGTTGGGAGTAGACTTAGCACTGAGCGAACTAAGGAATGAAGGCTCACCCATCAGCTTTAGGCTGAGACCTTTAGTAGCAATCCCTGAGTTCCAGAACTACGGCACCATCGTAGGTTCTAAAGGGGTCACCCATCAGATTAGGCGTGACACCTTTGTCCCTTGTGGACATCATTTAGTGGATCAATGTTAGACTTATTCGTACCCCTGGCAAGATATGAACACCCTCCCATCCAGGGTTACAGGTTGGTCCCATAGTTAGCTCAACTTGGGGTATGTCGGTTAATAGTATCTCCCACAGTCAGATTCATATTGCATTGACCATGTACTCAGTATTTATTTCAGGATTCAGTTCAACATGTTATATTCATGATTTGTACTTGGTCATTGTATTCAGTACAACTTTCAGTTATATTTCAGTGTACCTATTTCTATGTTTAGTACTTCACTGCCCATCTTAGTACATATCCTGCATGCTTAGTACATTCAAAGTACTGATGCATACTTTTGTGCTACATCAATTTATGATGTAGGTTCAGGCGCTCAACATCCAGACCACACTTAGTTGACTTCCAGTCTATACTCAGCGGCTTGATTAGTGAGTCCTTCTAGTTTGAGGATAATAGACATGCTTTACTTTCAGTCTTTATCTTTCAGTTTTCAGTCTTATTAGAGTTAGCTGAGGGCATGTGCCAGCAACTCATATCAGTTAGAGGCTTTCAAATATAGACTAGACTTCAGCAGTTGTTGGTGTTGTTTTTAGTCGTCACTATACTATTTATATTTAATTAAAGTATTCAGATATTTGGGTCCTTCCCTGTTTCAGTTGTTAAATGGTCTTTAGCATTCGCCCAGTACCTGTTTTCAAACTTGAACTTATATAGATATGCCATGCCATGGGTTAGCTTGGGGTCACTTGTGACACTATGCACTGTGTTGCATCCAGGTGGGTAGCCTCAGGGCATGACAAACTTGGTATTAGAGCATCAGGTTTAAGAGTCCTAGGGTGCCTGAAAGTCGCATCAAGTCGATCCTTCTTCATGGGTGTGAAGCGCACCACACTTATAGGGGAGGAGCTATGAGATGTTATTAGGAACAACTTCCCTTTCTTTCCTTTCTAGCTCGTGCTATAGAGTATAAAATCTATTTAAATCTCCTTCTGTTCTAACTCATGCTCTTTGCATTTCAGAAAAATGCCTCCCAAAAGAGCTAATGCTAGGAATTAGCCAGCCCCGGCAGCTCCTGCAGATCCCCTGAATGAGCAAGTCACGCATGCCAAAGTCAGGGCTGCTTTCCAAGTGCTTGCCCAGGCCATGGTCGCCCAGGTGAATTAGCAGGCTACGACACCAGCTCTGCCTCAGATTAACACTATTGCAGCCAGGATCTGGGATTTAACATGGATGAACCCTCCAGAGTTTCATGGGTCCAAGTCGGAAGAGGATCCCCAAGAGTTTTTAGATGATATTTTCAGAAAGTGACAAACATTATGGGTGTCACTCCAGTTGAGGGTGCAGATCTGGCCGCCTATCAGTTGAAGGGAGTGGCTTACACTTGGTACCAGTAATGGAAGGAGCTCCGTTGTGCCAATGCAGGGCCACTGACTTGGAATCTCTTCAAGACAACTTTTCTAGACCAGTTCTTCTCACTAAAGCTCAGGGAAGCCAAGGTTCAAGAATTCATAAATATGAAGTAAGATGAAATGAGCGTGAAGGACTACACACTCAAGTTCACTCAGCTATCAAAGTATGCTCCGACGATAGTAGCTGACTCTAGAGCTCGTATGAGCAAGTTTGTATCTGGTTTGTCGAATGATGTAGTCAAGGAGTGAAAGACTGCTATGCTAATTAAAGAGATGGACTTCTCCAGGTTAGTTACTTATTCCCAGCAGATTGAAAAGGAGAAGATCAAGGAAAGGGGAGGAGATACTAAGAGGTCTAGGACACGTGACTTTAGCTACTCTCAGCAGAGGCTGGAAGGTGGTAACCGCTCTCAGTTCCATCAGAAGAATTCAGTTCTAACTCTATTTTTTGCTAGTGCCACAGTGCCTAAGTTCAAGAAGGATCGACGGAATAGAGCGTCTGGCTCTATGTCCCAAGGTACGGTTACTAGTGGGCACACAAATCTAGTGTGTATGAAGTGTGGTAGAAACCACCAAGGTGAGTGCATGGAAGGTTGTGTAAATTGCTTTGGGTATGGTAAGCCAGGCCATAGGATGAAAGAGTGCCCTAAATATTCTCAGAAGGGCAGGGATGCTCATTCGCAGGCTCATACTGGTTCTACAACAGCTCTAGCAGGTCGCCCTACTCAATAGGGTGCCTCATATGGAACAAGTGGTGGTCAGTGCCAGAACAGGTTGTATGCTCTCCAGGATTGACTAGACCAGGAGGATTCTCCTGATGTGGTCACGGGTACCTTGCGAGTCTTTAATACTGATGTCTATGCATTGTTAGATCCAGAGGCTACACTTTCCTTTATAACTCCTTATATAAAAGTAAACTTTGGGGTTAGTCCAGAAATCCTCCAGAACCCTTCTCAGTCTCTACTCCATTTTGTGGAAAAGTTATAGCTAGACGTGTATACAAAAATTGCCCTATCACAGTTTCCTAGAAGGTCAACTCAGCAGATATTGTAGAGTTAGAAATGGTAGATTTTGATATCATTCTAGGCATGGATTGGTTACATTCCTGTTATGCCTCAGTCAATTGTAGAACTAGGAACGTTCAGTTTCAGTTTCCTAATGAGCCAGTTTTAAAGTGGAAGGGTAGTAATTCAGTGCCTGCAGGTCAGTTAATCTCTTACCTTAAGGCCAAAAAAATAATTCCCAAAGGGTATATTTATCATCTAGTTTGGGTTAAGGATTCAAGCTCCGAGACCCCAACTTTTGAGTCAGTCCCAATAGTGAATGAATTTCCAGAAGTGTTCCCAGAAGATCTTCCCGGAGTTCCCCCCGAATGGGAAATCTACTTCGGAATAGATCTCCTTACAGATACCTGGCCTATTTCAATTTCCCTTACAAAATGGCTCCAGCTGAACTTAAGAAATTGAAAGAACAGTTGAAAGACCTTCTAGATAAGGGCTTCATCAGACCCATCATCTCTCTATGGGGTGCTCCAATATTGTTCGTGCGTAAGAAGGACGGTTCTCTCAGGAAGTGCATTGACTACCATCAGTTGAACAAAGTCACAATCAAGAACAAATATCCTATCCCGGGGATTGATAACTTGTTCGACCAACTTCAGGGTGCTAGTTGCTTTTCTAAAATAGACCTCAGATTTGGCTATCACCAGCTCAGAGTCAGAGGTGGTGACATCCTGAAGACAGCTTTCAGGACTCGGTATAGTCACTACGAATTTTTAGTTATGTCTTTTGGGCTAACCAATTCTCCTGCAGCTTTTATGGACTTAATGAACATGGTTTTCAGACAGTATTTGGACTTGTTCGTAATTGTCTTCATCGATGCTATCCTTGTTTATTCTCAAAATAAAGGAGCATTCGAATCATCTGAGGGTTATTCTGCAAACTCTCAAGGACTGCCAGTTATTCTCCGAGTTCAGTAAGTGTGAGTTTTGGTTGAAATCAGTCACTTTTCTTGGTCATGTGGTGTCTAGTGATGGCATCCGCGTTAACTCTCAGAAGATTGAGGTAGTAAAGGGCTGTCCCAGACCCACCTCTCCGATGGACATCAACAGTTTCTTGGGTTTGGATGGTTATTACAAGAGGTTCGTTGAAGGCTTTTCATCCATAGCTGCCCCATTGACCAAGTTGACTTAGAAGAAGGTCAAGTTTCAGTGGTCCGATGAATGTGAGAAAAGTTTCTTAGAACTGAGGTTGACTAAAGCTCCCGTCTTGACTCTACCAGAGGGTTCAGATGGTTATGTGGTTTATTGCAATGGGTCTAGGGTTGGCCTAGGTTGTGTTATGATGCAGTAGGGTAAGGTCATAGCTTATGCTTCCTAACATCTTAAGGTCCATGAGAAGAACTACCCGACTCATGAACTAGAGCTTGCGGTAGTGGTGTTTGCCCTAAAGATTTGGAGACACTACTTGTATGGTGTTCATGTTGATGTGTTATCATAAGAGCCTCCACTATGTATTCACCCAGAAAGAGTTGAATCTTCATCAGAGGAGATGGCTTGAGTTCCTCAAGGATTATGATATGAATGTGCTCTACCATCCGGGTAAGGCCAATGTAGTGGATGACGCCCTCAACAGACTGTCCATGGCTAGTGTGTCACATGTTGAGGAAGAGAAGAAAGTATTAGACAGAGATGTTTATCGGCTTGCTCGCTTAGGAGTTTTCCTTATGGACACGTCAGATGGTGGTGTGATAGTCCAGAATGGATCAAAATCTTCATTGGTAGCGGAGGTTAAAGAGAAGCAGGATAGTGATCCCATATTGATTTAGCTGAAGGGTGCAGTTCATCAACATAGAGTTGAGGTTTTCTCCCAAAGGGGAGATGGTGTGCTTCATTATCAGGTCCGGTTATGTGTTCCTAAGGTGGTTGAGTTGAGGCAGCAGATCCTTTCAGAAGCCCATAATTCCAGATATTCAATTCATCCATGTGCCACTAAGATGTACCATGATCTACGGGAAGTCTATTGGTAGAACGACATGAATAGGGACATTGCAGATTTTTTGGCTAAGTGTCCCAACTATCAGCAGGTTAAAGTAGAACATCAGAAACCAGGAGGTGTGACTCAGGAGATTAGTATTCCTACTTGGAAGTGGGAAGTGGTTAACATGGATTTCATTACGGGCTTACCTCGTACTCGCAGACAGAATGACTCCATTTGGGTGATAGTGGACAGAGTCACTAATTCAGCTCATTTCTTGGCAGTCAAGACTACCAATTCAGTGAAGGATTATGCCAAACTCTACATCAGCGAGATAGTGAGGTTGCATGGGGTTCCCCTGTCTATCATCTCAGATAGAGGTCCTTAGTTTACATCTCATTTCTGGAAGTATTTTCAGAAGGGTCTTGGTACTCAGGGTGAATCTTAGTATGGCATTTCATCTTCAGACAGATGGTCAGGAAGAGCGTACCATTCAGACCGTAGAGGATATGTTGAGGGAACGCTTGATAAATTTCAAAGGTAGTTGGGATGATCACCTACCTCTCATAGAATTTGCCTACAATAACAAATTTTACTCCAGTATTCAGATGGCCTCGTATGAGGCACTTTATGGATGTAGATACAGATCACCAGTTGGTTGGTTCAAAGTAGGTGAAGAAGCCTTGATTGGTCCAGATTCGGTTCATGAGGCTATGGAGAAAGTTCAACTGATTAGGGAGAGATTGAAAATAGCTCAGAGTCGTCAGAAGTTCTATGCAGATGTGAGGAGAAGGGACTTAGAGTTTTAGGTCGATGATTGGGTTTTCCTGAAAGTATCACCCATGAAGGGGGTGATGAGATTCGGAAAGAAGGGGAAGCTCAGTCCCAGGTATGTAGGCCCTTACTGAATCCTGAAAAGGGTTGGTAATGTGGCTTATGAGTTAGAGTTGCTAACAGAGCTAGCAATGGTTCATCCAGTCTTTCACATTTCCTTGTTGAAGAAGTGTATGGGTGATCCAGTATCGATAGTACCTCATGGGAGTGCGGTGGTGAAGGATAGCCTCACCTATGAGGAGGTTCCAGATGATATTATTGACCGTCAGGTTCATAGGTTGAGAAATAAAGAAGTTGCCTCAGTAAAAGTTTTGTGGAGGAATCAGTCCGTGGAGGGAGCTACTTGGGAAGCAGAAGCAACCATGATGTCTAAGTACCCTCACCTCTTTCCTTCCGCTTCGGTTCCAGCTTGAGGTAATAGTTTCTCTCCGGTCTCTCAGTTTACTCTTGTGTAATTCAGTCTTAGTACCTTGTTCCTTCAGTTATTCTTGCATTTCAGCATATTTGCATGTTCATGGAACTCAGTTCAGTCATACTTCAGTTTCTAGTACTCAGTTGGTAGGGATTGCAACTCCTTCCCTCCAAAATCAGCTTGTTTAGTCTTCATTCGAGGATGAATGATCCCAAGGGGGAGATATTATAATACCCCAGAATTCGATCCAGCTTTCAGACTCAGAAACTTGCAAAATTTTGAACTTTCCAAGAATTATGGGTCTAAACCACGGACCATGGTCTGAACCACGGGTCATAGAATGAACCTGTGGTTTACACCTGCAGGTTCAGTCTCTTGTCTGAGAATGATGAATTGGTTCTATGGACCATGGTTCAAACCATGGTCTATCCTGTCAACTCGTGGAACTTGATCAGAGGGCTGACAATTTCCTTGAAAATTATGAATTGGGTCTACAGAACGTAGTTGGTTCTATGGTCTGTCCTGTTGACCCGTAGAACTCCTTCTATAGCTTGGATGCTGAGCCTAGAATCACAACAGTGTTCTACGGACCGTAGTTCATTCTACAACCCATACTGTTGACTCGTAGAAAGTCATCTGTAGCCTGATTCTGTTTCCAGGGACCACGAGCCGTGGTTCTTTCTACGACTCGTGGAATCCATCGGTGATTACTAAAGATGACTTTTTCCAGAAGTTTTTAATTTAAGTCTCTGGGGTATTTTAGACCTTTCCTTTATATTTTAGCTCCGACTATAAATAGCCTTAGGCTTATTTTATTAAGTCTAATCCCCCAAAACAAGTCAGATTCTCTAAGTTAAATTCTAAAACAGAAAAAAAATGTCTTCTCCAATTTTCAAAGCCTAGGGTTCTCTCCTCCAAGATTCATGTAATGACCCTCCCGGTTATTTCCACGTATACATTTTCCTTGTACTGTTAGAGCTTATTTGTAGCGGCCCCAAGTCACTTAAGGCTTGTCAGGACCGGTATTTCGGTGCCGGGTCCATTTGTTTGGTCGTATGATAAGTTTTGAAGACAAGTAAATCGGCAAAAGTTATCGTAAGTTTCTTTAATAAATTTTCTGAACTTTGGATCAAATGTCTCAGGGCTTTTCTCCCAATATATAAAGAGTTAGAAGTCCCTCGAAATACAAAATCGAAAGACTACGAGTCTAGTTTCCAACTCACATAACCTCACGTCCAACTGATCTCTGAGTAAAAAGTTATGACTGTTATACCGCAGACTGTCTGGCAGAAACGGGTCGCGAATCGGGTCGCAAACCGGGTCGGGTCAAACTCGATTTAAGCCTCAACTTCACGTTTTAAAACGCCATTTCAGTTCAAAAACAGTGAGAAACCATAAGGGAGGATTCCAAGAGAGTTCTTGAGTAGCAAAATCGTGCGGTGGTGAGTTGCGAACTTAAGTTTGAGAATTTTATTAGCATTGCGCGTATATTTGAAAATATTTTATTTAAAAGTTGAATTTGGTAAAAAGTTATATTATTATTACCTTTTCAAAATATTTTAAAGGTTTATGAAAAATATTTTGTTACGATATAATTGTATATGTATTTATTTTATAAGGTTTTTATACATTGTAATATTTTAACGGAGATAGTAAAATTTAGTTATGTTAAAAATTATTATTATAGTATAGTAGGTTTTATTCGAAATAATTTTCTATGAATTATGGTATATTTAAAAAGTTATATTTATTATACCATGAATTTATGCAATACCCAAATATTTATATAACGGAGTAGGCGTTGAGGTGTTAAACAACCCCCACTTCCACGTGGAAGTGGAGGGGAGGGATACACAATGTGGTAGGCTGACAAATGTCCCATTCACTTAAAATAATTTCAAAAAACAATGTTAAATGTTGCCTACTCACTTAAATCATTGAAAAAATTACATGCTAATTGCTGCCAACTTTCATAACACGTCTTTGGAATGTAATTTTGGTGCAAAAATTACCACAGTACATCATTCACTTGTCACATTAAAAGTTGAATCCAATAAGCAAGATCTTGATAATTTATTGGATCACCGAAAAGAAAATCAATTATCTACGCCAAGTTATTCAGCCTAATTTTGAGTTTGATTTCATTTCGGAGTTTCTCAGAGCGGTTCGAGCGTGGACATCGTCGTTCTAGCAGCTTGTCATCGGACGACAGGTAGGTTACAATTTATTTTCCCTAGACTCCGCATATATAGGATAAAATTGTATTAATGGGCATCCTTGGGTTGGTTTATTAGGTTGGTACCACAGACCTCGACCGCTTTATTTATGTCCGCCTGCTTTTGTTCCTCCGTTGCTTGTAGTATTTGCTGATATATTTTATTTACCCTTGTGATCCTGTGAGGCCTTGTTGACTCTGGAACATAGAAGGTGGGATTTTGGGAATGTCTGCGAGTCCCGGGCATAGAATTATCCTTCTAGGCTGGTTATGCTTGCTAAGTAGCTGTGGGCCTGTGAAGGGTCGATAGGTTGATTGTGAGCTGCTGGGCAGCTATTGTGTGTGATCATACCATTTCCATGCATATAAAGAGGTTTTATCCATGTTTTACTATGGTTTTGGCTTCGGGCCTACTGGCACTATTTTCTAACCTTGCATGGCCCCGGGGGCCTGTTTTTAATAAAAATGATTTGGAACTGGTTTGATTTAACTTGTGAATATTCCTGGGTAAAAGAAAGTAAAATTATGTTTTAAATCACCAGTTTTACGATTAATGCTAGACTCGGCAGGTTCGGGGTGCTAGTTGAGTTTTCTTGCTACTTGAGATGATTTTTAGCTTCGGTCGGACCGAGAACCTGAGATGACTTCTATTGGTTAGACCCAATTATGCCCGGGCACCCTTGGAGGGGTGTTTGAGATATCTTCCTACTACTTTAGTCCTGGAAAGGGTCTGGGTATGCATATTCGAGACTGGGTCTCTATCTTGATACCGAACTTGCTTCCGGACGACATGTTTTGATACTGAGTTTTAGTATGGGGTCTGGGACCTCCATGGACCTTGCCATCTGGGCCAGGGGCTGCGGGCTGCGTGTGCCGGAGGAAGGGTATACGGTGGAGTAGAGGTATACGGGCAGTGTCCTTCCATGGAACCTACCTGTTGGGCCGGATCGACGCCGGAGGAGGTACATACAGAGATACCATTTCACTTGAGACCTTCATGTATCATATCATTCATTGTTTGAGGCTCCACCCTTGTTTGTTGTTTGTTGATTGTACGCTCCGGTAGTATGGGATGCCGGAGGGTTTGTTTTCACTTGCTTGTGTTCCTCGGTTGTATGGGCGGCCGGGGGACTGTAGGTAGACTCTTGCTATTTACTTGTAGAATTGTTCGTAGAATTGTTCGCTGTTACGGTTAAGTATGA